>JAPZEB010000020.1:21938453-21951413 GCA_029783705.1 Chaetodon striatus | reverse complement strand
GCAGTGATGACTTGAGTCTGTCTCAGCCTTCCATCAGCAGAGTGATCACACTAACAATGACAGCACAGTCCCATTTCCACTGGGTGTCCACACCTTGCAGGCTCACAAAGGGCCTCTGTGACAACCAATCACATCTGTTAAAAGACTGCCTCACACTAGCTACAGGGTCAACCTCACCTCTTCAGTAAGGTAAAAGTTTCTGTCCCTTCCTTGCTCAGAGTTGCTCTGAGACCTCTCCTAAATCACTCCTAGGCTAGGGCTCCTTACGAAAACTTTGTAGGCTAAGTTAGGAGCTCTCTGAGAGTGTTCTCAGAATGTTTGTGAATACGGCCCCTGGTGATCAAAATGGGTAAAAACACTGAAGAAACCAGTTTAATGTTACAAATTTGTTATTTTTCCTACCTTGTTTTGCATGTTGCAGATGGCCGGCTTGCCAGGCACCTGCAAGTGTGCTCACCTATTTTCCTGATAACGTAATATATGCTAACCTTTTTTCTCTGGTTCAGAGGTTCAAGAGATTTAACTGTGAGCCAAATTATCCGCAGAGCTCTCCGTGTACCTGATCTCTTAAAACTAGAATTGAGAGAAAAAAATATTCAGGGTTTTTAACTGAAGGAGACAAAGCAGAGAAACTAATGTTGGTAGGACAGAAAACGGAAACTCCAACTCATCACAAAAGATTTCCTGTAATACTGTGGAATTTAGAGATCAATGGTATACAACAACATTAAGGAATCTCAGGATGAACAGTTACATCATATCAGTGATACATGTATGATATCAGGCTTGGGTTTCTGTAGGGAGGTTGTCATGAATTCAGTTTATTCCTCGTCGCCATCACAAAAACACACTTCTCTTCACACTGAAAATCTCCTTAATACAACAATGTTTCTCAAATTTGCCACCATGATATGCATTTGAATAACTCTGTCTTTTGAGATTCTTAATAAATGTGGAAAAATATTCATTATTATCTGTAAGACAGAGGTTGGAGGATCCATTGAGTTCAGTCAGCAATTGCAGTAATGGCAGCTTCAGACACTTCTACATTAGTATCACCACTCATTTATGATGGCTGCAGCAAATCTATACACCAACAGGAATATGAATAAATTATTCAAAGTAACTCCTTGATTTTTTTTTACATATACATCCAAAACACAAAACAAAATAAAATTATAAATGAAAATAAAAATGTAGTATGTACAAAAGAAATTAATATTAATTAATTAAAGAGATTCAAAGTAAAGAAAATGTTTTCTTCAAGCAGAGCAGGGGTAATTAAATTCTGATTTTAAAAAATCAAAGCTATAAAACACTTTCTGAGGGGACACTTGATTCATGTGCTACAATTTCACCTCAAAAGAATTATTTCATTTTTATCCCTTTGACTTCCAGAGCAGAGAAACTGCAACACTGATCCAGAGACAGTGTGACATGCCCAAAGTGTGCCCTCCAGTGGATGTAGTGTTAACTGCAGCTGTAGTCACAGCAGGGGCGGCCGTTGTAAGTGCTCTTGCTTGTCCCACACATGTCCCCACGTTTCCTACTCCGTCCACAGCGGCCAGCTCTACACTGTGTGAGCAGCAGGAGGCGCTGTAGGTGGCCACAGTGATGTTCTCCCCCCCTGCTCCAGCCACTGTGCTGGTGTTGAGGGTGCCGTTGCCTTGGCGGATGGTGACGCTGTCGATGCCAGTTCCATTGATGCCATCAGTGAGATTAGCAATGAACTCCCACTGGGATGAAGCACACAGTGATGAAGAGGACGGACAGTTGGCTGCCAAACTGACAACCTGGCACACTGGGCGAGTAAAATCTGTCACCTAGAGACACAGGAAGTGGGAGAGATGAGGGAAAAGGGCAGAAATGAGGCATCTTAGAAATGATTAAGAAAAAACAAGTCAGTGATGCAATGTCGGAAGGTCATTACGCCAGAGTGATTTAATAATGGTCTACTTATGTTGGAAAATGTTGCACATGCGTCACTGCTTGCCACCAATCTCTTCTCTGGCTCTGACTTTCCACCCAACAACCTCCTCATCCTGCAGTACATGATTTTTTTCCCTCTCACCTTGGCAGCCAAAGACAACCTGAGGACAGCGTAGTTGATGTCGGTGGCAGCTGCATTTTCTGCCTCGATGGTAAGGGTCACGTCTGTTCCTGATGCAGCGCTGGCTGGTGCTGTTAAGGTCACGGTGCCGTTGGCTTTGCCTCCGCTGCCTGCCGATATGGTGACGGTGCTGGGTGAAGTCAAATCATAGCTGCGGTCATTGTTGGCTCGCACTGTGAACGTCCCGGTGGCAGAGTCGTTAACAACTCCATTGGTGGTCATGGCGACTGTGAAAGGGATGGAGATGGTGGAGCCTGGTTCAATGTTGGTGTTGTTGACCTGGGCCTGAAAAAGGGAGGGGAAAGAAAAGAGATATACTGTTTTACATATATTTTTGTGTGTTACAGAATTACATTTTGATGGATGGTCACTTGTATCATGGGTCACATCCATGGTCCCTTAAGGCAGTGGTTCTCAATCAGGGGTGTAGGGACCCCCTGGGGTCCTTTAGGAAGTTCCAGGAGGGGCTCAGAAAAATTAAGACTAGTTCATTTTTACTAATTAATTCATAGAAGTGAGCCCAATGTGAATAAGAGCCCTACAGAATTCTGTTCTTAATCATATCAAACAACCTCAACTTCTTTAGATGGAGGTCCCTGAAGCAAAGTCTTATCAAACGGGGGACTGTACCCTGATGTGTATCAGTTCAAGGGTCCTTGACACAAATAAGGCTAAGAACCACTGCCCCAAGGATGACGCCTCTGCTCATCCCGACTTTTCCTTCTAGTACCATCATGAGGTTACCATTTGTGGTTTTGAGTGTCACATCTCAACAACCATCAGATAAACTGTCATGAAACTTGGTACAAATGCCAATGTCACCCTCAGGAGGACTAAATACCCTCAGACTTTGCCCAGTGCTTTAGTTCATGACCAAACCAACGGCATTTCCATCAGCTTTGGCATTAGTTTAGTGCTAATTAGCTAATGTCAGCATGCTAACACCCAAAATATGATAAAGAACATAGTAAACATTACATATGATGAGCAACAAGCAAGGATGTTAGCATGCAGACATTAGCAGTTAGCTCAAAACCCCATTGTGCACAGCCTCACAGACACACTAACATGGCTGTAGACTCTTTGACAGTGGTACAGCTGGGTCATTTTATTGTATGAGAATTACCAAAAGCTAGGCCAGCGGTCATGTCAAGATTATTTCCTTTATAAATGGTGAAGTCAAAAACTGCTTTACTGAGACAGAAAATTGAAAGTGGTTGAGCTCACAGTAACGGAGATGCTGGAGGTCTTGATCTGAGTGGAGGCCTGTCTCTGGAAGCTGCTTGGTGTTGACCTAGAGGTGGAGCTGCTGTCCTCTCCTTTCAGGCGAACCACAAAGTCGCCTGCTGGGACTCCACTGAACGTCACCAGGAAGTTACCACCCCCCACTGACTGTGGAGGACAGAAAGAGGAAGTAAGAGTATGACATGGTCAGAATGACAAGAGTTTGAAAACTGTTGACTACTAGCTGCAATTTTCTGTAATATTTGTAATACTTAATCCCATTGTTTGGCAGATAATATTGCCTACAGCATGCCAACTAGTGGAACTTTTCTTTGTTGCAGCTTTGCCTCATGACTTCGATCGACAAATGTACTTTTCCTAGGACTATTATTAGACTCTCCATGGAGCATTCAAGGACATTCTAGTATTCAAGTTGTGTGGGTTCAGCTGCCAGAGAGCATGGCATTAACTACAATCAATGGTTTCCTTCCGAGTAGAAAATATTGAATCTTTTGCAATGTTTTAAATGGAAAATGGTGAGCAGACAAACAAAGTATACACTTTAGCCTTTTAAATCCATCAAGTGTGATACGTGACATGCCTGCAGTGATCCGTTGACCTCTGTTGGCCCTGAGCTGTCAAACAGAGTGACCTCTGTGACCTTTACTGTGTCACTTCCTGTCACTGTGACCATGAGGCTGGCATTACCACCTGAAAGTCGTGACAAAAGAGGAAGGGACACTGGATGAGAATAACAATGACAGCTCCTGAGACATGAACAGTATGTACATAGCTGAAAACACTTAGAGACTCTCAGAGCCAAAATATTTTAGGGGTGATGGGTTGGAGTATTACCATTTTTGGGGAAATGTAAAATGATTCTTTAAAAGACGTTGTTGAGGACAATGAAGGAAAAAAGACGCAATATTATATATGTACCACAAGACAATTTATAAGCTGTAAAAATCAAGATGACAAGAATTATAAAGTGGTCTGACCTGAGAGTGGACGTCCCTCCTTTAGACTGAAGTCTCCGTGGGCTCCCTTGTGAGCTTCCACAAGGTTAAAAATGAAATTCACTGAACTTTGACCTTTTGTACACAGACACACACACACACACACACACACACACACACACACACACACACACACACACACACACACACACATACAACACATCAGTAAGGTAACTACCTACAATGGCAAACACAGCTGTAAACAAAAACCTGCTTAAGAGAAACTCACTTGCTATAGGTGATCTCTATCATACTACTGACCTGTGACCTTAACTGAGTAGGGGCTGTTTGAGTTAACACTGATTTCCCATGATCCTGTTTGATTGTCAGTAGTGAGGCTTAAACGGCGTAAGTTTCCTGCTGTGGTGATGGATGCCAGAGGACCACTGGACTCACTGGAACTCTGAGAAACACCTGGAGGAGAGAGAAACACGCTAAAACAACGCTGAAGATTTTTCTTATGGTAGTAGATAGGAAAGGACAGAAGCAATAGCAACACCTGTGGAGCTGGTGAGATCGAAGGTGAGAGACGAGGCGCCTGTGATGTAGGCAGTCATGTTTCTCAGTGATCCATCAACAGTAAACGTAAAGTTATCAGGCCTTCCTGGATTCCTCACCACCTGAAAAACTGTCACCTGAGAGAAGAAGGAAGAGACTTCACACTCGTACACATATGGTACAGTACCATCTTTAGTCAGGTATGATTTTCTTGTGCGCTGTCTCACCACGGCACTGGCTGATGAATCCTCTATTACACTTGTAGCCAGAGAGAGGTCTGACTTGCTGACCTCGATGGCCTGACCTCCAGAGGCACGGGCTAAGTCTCGGTACAGCTGGGCATCTAATTGGCTCATTGAGCGTGGACTTGACTTGCCCAGAAGGCTTCTGCGGCGTCGCCGACTGGCCAGGACGTCTGTCAACATGAAAGTTACCTAAAGTATAAGGATAGGAAAAATGAAATCAAAGATTGTATCAGATGTGGAAACATTATATACAAGTCCACAATTGTTTACATGCCATTTCATCATTTCTGTATGGATTGTATTGACATTCAGAGTGAAACGATGATAAAAAGTCTTCTCTTACCACAGACTTGGTGCTCTCTATGAGGGCAGTGATGGTGCCTTTCAGATGAGCGTCTTTAGCTGGAGCGTCAGTGAAGACAAAGATCTCGGACGAGGGTGGAGCAGCTGTCAGGGCAAGCTGTCAGTTGTACAAAGGGCAGGAAAAAAATATTTGTTGAAAGTGTTGAGAATAAAAAACTTTGATTTAAATGAACATTGCTTTCTTAAACCTACATTTTAAGTTTAACTTTCTATCTATTTATTTAGTGGTAAAAATGGAGGAGCCATTTTATCATTCCATGATGGTAGCATTTTGTTGCTTTGCAAAACTTTGCTGTCTGAATTGAAGGTCCAGTGTGTGTGTGGATTTAAGAGCATATATTGGCAGATATTAAAAATAGTAATATACGCATGTTTTCTATAATGTGTAATCACCTGAAAATAAAAATTATCATGTTGTTGTTACCTTAAAATGAGCTTTCCTCATCCATGGAGATCACCATGGATGAGGCTTTTAGCATTTTTACCCATTTAAACTACCTTGTCTGTTTGTTTTGGAGCAAAAGAGACCCCTGCAGATAATTCTGCTCCAGTAAAAACCTTCTGAAAAATAAACATTGAAGGAATCCTAAACACGAGTTCATGCTTTGTGCACGGGAGAAGTTTTACCTAGTTGCAATATGTTACCCTGACCACGAGACGCCACTAAATCCGACACACTGTTCCTTTAATGATTCAAAGAAAGATGAACCAAGTGCAGAAAAGTAGGAAACACATGTCAACACCTGCAGTCCAGACAAGCACAGCTCTGGGATGTCTCCTCCTCCACTTGCCGACAGCTTGTTGATTCTGTTTTTGAAGACGTCTGCATTGGTTGTCATAATCAGAGGACCAAAACCTGGATACAGAGACAGATAACCGTTACCGCTAACCATTAATCACTTTATTATACATTTTTCTTTGACTGCTGGGGCTCAAGTACGTTCACACAGGTTACAATAGAGGAAAAACTTACAGTTTTACATTACTTTTTCTAAATATTCACACTAGAACTACACCTGCTTATCTGGAAGCTGTCAGAGGCAGGTACCACTCAGACAATAACAATCTTCACTCCTAAATTACGTCTGTACCTGGGTCATTGAAAGGTACCAATATGTAGGCTGAGGGCTCCTGCTGGGTTCCCCTCTTACTGTCTATAATTTCAAAGGAAACTCTCTTAGCCTCTGCGATGTCATCACTCATACTGCCTGTTGTGTCAATGACAAAACACAGCACAGAGGACTGAGAGAGGCCCATCAATCTGTGGAAACACAAGACAGACAAAAAATGTGATTACCATATACAGCGGATTATGGGTAATCAATTTGACAGTGATCAATGATTACCATTTGACCTTGTGCACAGAAACCAAGTCTATAGAGGCTGTTCAGTCAGCATGTTTTTTTTTGGGGGGGAAGCTTTTTAGACTGTCAGTGTGTAGCATCTTTGCCTTCATTTGGTGTTACAGCTCCGTCTGTCCTACATTCATCCTACAAAATGGCTTAGGTGAAGGTGACCCATACCGCAGGAAGTTCTTGTCTCCGACAGCTACTCTGATGTCCTCCAGTAGCTCCATAGTGGCATTCACAGCCAAATCAGCTGCTTTGTGGTGAAGCGAGCCATGACTGGACCCAACGTCGTCCTTACTGATGCCCCCCACTGGGTCCTGTCTGCTTGTCCGGTCAAATGATCCACCGTGGCTGCATTTACCTTGGAGCAGACAGAATATGTTTGTCATGTTATTTACATCTGCTCACAAAATACTAATAGTGGAACAAAATGCCAATATACATGATTCTTTAAAGTCACCTGCAGGTTTTGCTGAGGAGAAGATGTTGAAGTAGCCTGAAGTGAGAAGCCCCTGCTGCAGAAGGTCAGGCAGAAGGTTGTTCTCACAGTTCCCTCCTGTACAGTTTCTACAGGTTGGAGTGCTTATGTCTGCAGTAAATTCAACAACAGAGAAATCAAGCCTGGCATGGTTAATTCACCTAAAAACACTGACTCACATATGCAAATAAATCAGTTTTACACATAATGATAAGTGTCTAAGTTTTAAACTGGAGTCTGTAAACTGGTTATATAGAATTTAGATGGATACATTAGCAGAAATAGAATATAATAAAAAAAAATTTTTCAGTTGTATAGTCACCTGAAAATAAGAATCATCAGGTTGTTGCCACCTTAGAATGAACTGTTTATATCTATACAGGGAGCGGGCCCTCAATAATGGAGTCTGTCATATTGCATAATCATGTTTCTACAGTAGCCCAAAATGGACAAACCAAACACTAGCTTTAGAGAGGACCATTTGCATTTTTGCATTTTTTTATTCGGCACTTTAACCACTTTAAATCTCTGGTTCCATTTATTTTTGAGAAGTGGAGACCTCTTGCATAATTTGGCTCCTGGTAAAAACCCCCGGAATGTCTGGATCTTGAGTAATCAAAAAAAAAAAAAGGTAAGGTGAGATGGTGAGATGTGCGTGTGCTGGGCAAGCCCTGTCAGACAAACACCAATTTGTAATGTGAAACTTTATTTAGTATTTTTACTGGTTTTAATAACCTGGTCCTGTTTTTTTTTGGAGAGGAAGAGACCTTTGGATAATTTGTCCTATGGTAAAAACCCTCTGACCGATGAACACAGAAGGAATCCTAATTGCAAGTTCACATGGGGCCCCCTGGAGAAGTTTCAGCTGGTTGCAACATGCAGTCCTCACCACTAGATGCCACTAAATCCTACACACTGCTCCTTTAAAGAACACTTTGATGCAGTTTATTTATTTTTTAAATTACATTATATACTGTTTGGTTAGTGAGCTGAGGGCTTGCATGTTGAGTGAAATATTGAGTAACAGTGTACCATTTCCATACATGCATTTGTGTGAGTGCATGCACATACCACAGTAGGGTGGGTGTTTGTTTACTGACAGGTGGCAGATAAACTGATAATGTCCCCACTGTGATTTCTCACTCAGTGTGACCAAGCAGCAGTTTTGTGGACAAGAATTGGGGCTACCATAGATAGCAGTATCCTACCTGCCAGGTTCTCAAGAGGTTGGTCTGGTCTGATCAGAGTGCTGTAAGGGGCATTGTTCCCCAGCTCCACCCAGTTACTGTGGCTGTAGAAGTCCTTAACACACAGAGTATGAAACAGCATTTACCACTTCACCATCGCTTGTTGTGGGGCCTCTTACCTACAGAATGACACCACCATCCCCACAACAACCTCTAACAATGATCATCACCCTCACCTGTAGGGTGTGAAGGACTCGTCCAAGAATCCACCTCCCTGCAACAAAGTTCTCCAGCTTCACACTGGCCTTCACAGCAAACACATCTCAGCAGCAGAACAGAGAGCACACAGAAAATGTGAAATTATACTTTTATTATTGGGCCTTTAGAGCTCATTTTAATTTTCTAAACATTTGCTGTAGTTGACCACAAGTTGCTCACACATCTACAGCAATGCAGCAGTGCATTTGAAGCTCTTTAAGTATGCTAAAATATCCATGTACTGTTAGTTTAAAGTGACTGAGTAGGAAAGCAGTGTTTGATGAATACCTGCTGTGATGACATCTCGTCCTCCCTGGAAGGTCTCATCATCAAAGTGATGCTTCTCACTTAGTGCAAAAACCACATCGACTTTTGCGTTGCTGAAGTACATATTTGCAATGGATGTTCGGAACATGACAAATGAGAGGAGAGAGGTGGAGGTACCTGTGGAGGAGCAGGCCCTCTGTACCTTTTCAGCTGACAGGCTGTTGTCAATCTGGAGACAAAACATGACTTCATTTTGGAAAATCTATGTTTAAATCACTGTACTCTTATGTTCCTGCCTCATAACGACTAATTTACTGGAGGACTGAACAGTTTTGACATCATTAATATTAGAGACTTAAATCTCCATTGAAACAATCTCTTATAGAACACATTTAGGTTACTCTAGATATTTGAATGCACTGCAGTTTCTATGTTTCAGTGTAGCTTTCCAACTCACAGTTAAGCTGAAGTGTCGTCCCTCAGAAACAGCCATGTCTCTGCAGACCTCAGCTGTCTTTCTCAGGACCGCCCTTTGTGTGATGTCACGGTGAGTGGTGGAATTCCCATCAAGTGTAATGAGTGGCTGGAAGCTGTGAATGAGACCCGACAGGGAGAAGACGACCGCCAGCATAAACACAACTGTCTGTCTGGCAGTCATGATGGAGGATGAGCAGGAAGACGATGAAGCTGGTAGAAGATGGATACTGTCTCTGAAGCTGTCTCAACTCCTCTCTCTGTCTGCTCCACCAGTTGTCACGTTTTTGTGTTGCTGTTGCTACTGCCTACACTAATAATCAACTGAAGTGAATCAAGGGGATTTTGGTAGTCTGTTTCCCCCACTGTGTGCCGTAATTCCCCAGTGGGTTGCCACAAACAGAGACACAATGCACAGAGAGATTACTGGCAGTGAAGCAGGTGTAACGAGACCTCAAGTAGCAAGTGAAAACACCTGAGGGAAGAAGAGAGACAAAATCAGCACAGACGGCAGGAGGGAGGGAAATAAAACTGAACTCAAGTTAAACATTTCATAACAAATACAAAGACAGTTACAAGATGCATTATATGAGATTTTTTTTTAAGTAAACAAGTTTTTATTAAAGGAATTTGAAATTCTTGTTCACAATCTCGCATACACACTGTGAATATTGTTCAGTCAAAGTTGAGAATCTCTACTTCTAAATTTTCAACACAAGCCAAAGGGGAAAATATTAACAGTATCTCAGGTGCTATCTAAATATTTCTGAATCAATATTTAACCTAATCTTAAAAACACAACTCTTATTATTGCTAAATGTATTATGGCAATTATAATTCTAAAATAATATGTGCAAAATAAATACTGATTAACAATATCCGGAAAAGAAAAAAATAATTTGACACTCTTACCTGTGAGTACTCTCTTTTGCAGTCCAGTCTTACTCAGAAGTTGCTTCAGTCTTTCTATGTCAGCATTCCATGTTCACACTCTCGTAGATTATATTGTGCATAGACCCTATGTGTTATCAGAAAGCTTTAAGAGTGTGTGCGAGTGTGTGTGCTGAGAGAGCAAGTGCGGGAGTGCACCCTCATTGCTTCCCCTTATAGTTTCGTCTGTCTTGAGTGATTGAGCTGATGAATGGATTTCCACACAAAAACTCCCACACAGCCTGCGTGTTTTTGCACGCCTTCATGCATGTGAGTGAGAACACGGGTGTGAGTGTGCTTATCATGTTTTTCATATATCCATTCATCCATCCAGCTGTCACCATCAGATTAACCTGGACAGATTGCTAGTTTATCAGTTGATTATTACATTGCTGTATTTTTTTTGTTTATTGTGCACTCAAACTGAAAAGTTACAATCTGTGATAGTACCAGGGCGTAAAGCAGGAGTGTGGAACTTTTGTCTCCCCCCTCTTGACATTAGAGTAATTGCAAAAACACTGCCAACATGTGCTTCTGATGAAAGTTACGATACTGTAACCTTAGTTCTATTGAGACTACCCACTGAGATTTGCATGAATGTAGCCAGTCAATCAGGATGTGCCTGCCCATATATCTGCGGACCCCACAGTATAAAGGCAGTACATGAGACTGTCCACCATTTAACACTCTCTTCAGTGAGCACCGTAGGAGCAAAAGGGCCCCTAGGTAGAGGGCTCTTCCTGTGCTAATATAGTAACCTTCGCTCTATCTCACACAGGCTCTACCCTCTATTGGACTCTATGGGTACAGTGGGTGGAGCCTGATGAATGAACGCCTTGTCGCAGCATACCATCGACCCAGCCACTCTGATCCTGACCAGCTAAAGTTTAAAGCCAGAGCCCACCTACTTCTTTATAACCATGCCAACGCAGTGGGGGGCCCCAGTAGGCGAAAATCGCTGTGGTTGATGAGAAAAAGGATAGTGGACAGCTTTGTACTGACTTTATACTGTGGGGTCCGCACGTATTTAGGTAAACTCATCCCGATTGGCTGGCTACGTTCATGCAAATCTCAGTGGGTGAATGCCTGCTCGGGGTATTACTCACAGAGTCCAGTAGAGGCCAGAGCCTGTGTGAAGCGCTGGATTTCGCCGACTTCGGGGTGAGACCAGGTTGCCAGAAGCGCTCTCTTCAAGTCTGTCTTTACTTTAATTCTTCCTCTGAACGCCATGTTCCTTTTTTATCAGGAGCATCCACTCCAGAAACTCTGATTCTCTGCCATAACTTTTGCAAAACTCATAGCTGCTATTCTGTTGTTATCGTCTCTTTCCCGTTCCTTTTATAAAAATCTTTATTTCAGAATATACGTAGTATCTAAGGAAAACATCAGAATGAAGATCATAAAGATGGAGCGATGAGAAAACATAATTAAAAAGCAGTAACAAACACAAAATAAACACATAAACAAAGGAAATCCAATGCAAAATGAATAAATAATCAAACAAATAATTGTTTGGCAAGAGTTTATATGTATTGGATGTAAATTTATATGTAAGAGTCCTGCACTCAAACAGAAATAGTCTTCATATACTCTGATCTCTATTATATCTATTCCATTTTTTCATTAACATTATTGCTACACAACAGATGGTAGCCATGCTGACCCTGCACGTCACTCATTTGCTGTAAAAGTACACCCACATACTGTGTGCCTGTGTTGTACTGTACGCATTGTTGCAACAAGCCTGACATGATCTATACTTTATTTGGATGATGACTCATCTGTGATGATGATTTGTCAATTTGTCTATTTGTCCACTTGATTTGTCGTCATCATGGAATATTTCACAAGAGCCTTGTCAGGGGATTTCCATCTTACAGTGTCAAACACTCAAGACAGTGATACTGATTCAGAGGGAACGAACCCATAGGAAGTCAGGTTAGTCTAAAAATGTCAAAACCTGTTCTTTTACTTTGTATTTACTTATTGTATTAATGTCAGTCCTGCGTTCATCTGATCCGTGCACAGTAGCATGTAAGAATCTTGTCTAGGTGGTGCTAGAAAATCCTGCCTAACAACATATTTTGTGTATGGCCCTTATTTGATATATACTGTACAGTATGTGTGAGTCACCGTCTAGTAACTAAAACAACAAGAAGAGAAACGTTCCTCTGTTCATAGCCGGGGTGCTGAAGTAGCTGACATACTTTCACCTCTTCACTCTTTCAAAAAGCTTGTTGACATTTTAAAGTAGTCATGCTGTGCTACATCAACAAGTGATTGTGAAATATTGGAGAAGAATGTGTGACTGTGGTTGAGACAGAGATTGACTTGTCAAGTTACATTCCTCAGTTATTAATACACGGTAAAATAAGCCAAAAGTTGGGGGAGAATTCTCAGGGAAGCTCATGTTATATGATGTTTTGAGGGTATCAGCCTATGTTGTCATAAATCTTTTGAGCCCTCTGACAGTTGAAACTATTCTGTAGCACTGTAGATACAATATCTAATTGTAGCAGCTTGGGATAAACTGCAGTGGCTGTTAAAACAAGGGGAAGCTT
>JAPZEB010000020.1:21915994-21938353 GCA_029783705.1 Chaetodon striatus | reverse complement strand
ACAAGGGGAAGCTTAGAGAGCATGCGTAGCTGGCAGACAAGTGAATAGTGGTCCTGAGGTGCAGGAAAATGCAGGTTATTAACACAAGGTAGCAAAACACTAGGAATAAAGTGACTGTGCGTTCCAATACCCACATTAGTATGCCAGAAGAAGATTTAGTGTGTTCAAATACATAGTATGTCATAAATATCAGGATGTTCTGCTACATCCGGTCCAATTTTGCTGTATGGAAACCTGCATGCTTTTCTGGCTATTGTGACCCACAGTACTTTACCCAGCAGCCAATGCGTCACATTGACTGGACTGCAAACATGACAACATAACCACTCATTGACAACTGTGAGAAGTCACAATAACAGATGACAGTGTATTCAAGTGACTAATGACTAGTTAAATAGCAATAATGGATATGTGAATATTATGTGAATAATATGTGAATGATTATTAATTATTTAATTGAGCAAAATAATCATCAATATTACAAACAACAAAAGGCCATAACTATAAAAATAACAATGACAGAGAACTGCAGATGTAATTTCACGACACTATTTCACTACATACATTGCAAAGAAACAACAGCAGAGCTCTTCGGGTTGATCTCCATCCCTGGCGAACTCGGTGAGTGGTGTTTGTTTTATCTCCAAGGTAACGGATATAAAAGCAAGAGTGTCAAAGTTCAGCATGTAATGTCATGAGTAAGTAGTATGTCCTGATTGTATGCATACTGCATGCAACGGTACATACTTTTTAAGGGCAGCTGCAGTATCTACTTGAGTACAAAGAAAAAGTATGTGATAGGAACACACCCAGAATCAGCCCTGATGTGGAGCTACCACAGAGGCTTAACAGCACTCTGGTGAAAAGTAGTTGGAGAGCTTTGGATGTTCTGATGGAAGGCAGGTGTGCCTGATAAGCATATAGCAGACAGGTGAGTGATGAGCAGAGCTGGGAGCCAAGAGAATGAGGGAGCGAGACCAAGTCCATGCCAGCACATAGACAAAACCGAACAGACAGCGAGACAGAGAGGAAGAAAGAGAGAACAAAAAAGGGGAACAGAGAAACACAGGGAAGGGGAAACACTAGGGAAAATACACAAGTGACGTCCATAGTCTGCTGTGAAAAAGGCCCATTGCTTCCATCATTACTTGGATAAATGTGTTGCTACTGATGTCACAAGTTGTCTCTTGTCACAAGTTTGGTTCAGTCTGTTTCCCCCCTTTGGGTGGGGCCTATATTGCTTGTAAAAGATCTGCCACTGCTCACAGTAGCAACAGGTGCCTAGAGAAAGTGCAGAGTGAGCCACATCCGGCACTGCATGACTAGACGCTCTGAACCATGAAGTAACATCAAACTCAACGAATTCCACCCCTATGAGTACCTGTGAATCACACACTGACCATTTGCCATTTTGACCTGACAGCATTACATCGACTCATGCTTGTAAATGTCAATTATTGAGAATAAATAGGAGTGCGTCAAATATATTTTTGTATTACTAAGGACATTTTTCTAAATGACTGCTTGCACAACTTTTTCTGTGTCAGTCTCTGTTGAAACACAGTATTATCTTTATGTCAGTGAAAATGTATTTCATATACCTTTATTTTATTTAAACTGTTTATATTGCATTTCTCAGGTCATCTGTTGCCCAAAGTATGCGATGAAGGTCAAGTAGACCGAAAGCTCAGCAATAACGTGAAACACTGCATAGATCTAAGTGTGCGGAATTTTTTTTTCTACCAATCTGGAATAAATCGATGTTTTCAGCACGCTGCCAAGACTGAGCCAGGTGGAGCGGTAGCTATTCTGCATCAGGTAATCTGCACAAAAGGAACACAGCACATGGGATAACAGTAATAAAAAGAGCAGGTAGGTGAGGTAAAGTAAGACATTAATCACTAAAAACGAATCACTTATAAGATCAATGAAAACAGTAAAATAGATAAATAAGAGACAATAAATTGAAATAAATTCAACAGTGAGTAAAATAATTAAATAAATAAGTAGATAACTCAATATAAAGTAAATCAAGGGGATGGGGGTGTGGGGGGTGGGAGTAGGGTTGAAGCCCTTATTCAGTCAACCTGGCACACGGAAGGTTGTTTAAGTATTCCACCAATGGCTGCCATGCCATAATATGTTCTAATAGAGCCCTGACTGTGACATGTCAATTCTTCTAGTGTTAGGTGTGCCGTCACCTCTGTCCCCTCCACTTCAGGAGAAGGGATGCAAAAGCCATAGAGTTTGACTGGCTTCTTGTAGGGGTCAAGCCTTCTGGAGCTACTCCAAACACAGCAGTTATAGGGTTCAGGGATATATTACGACCATACATCTGTGAAAGAGTTTCAAATATAGATGACCAAAATTTGGCAATCGAATGACAGGAGAAAAACATGTAGTATAGCTTAGGGAACAGTCTGGCAAGTCCGCTTCTGGCAGGTGAAGTAAAAAAGATTGATCATCTTGTTAGACACATTTCCATTCCAGGGCTCCATACACTTTATTTTCTACTGTGATCACAGTGGAAAACATATACTTTTGGTCCTTTTATTTAAGTCATTGTATTTGTTAGGCCACACCCAACCTTACTGAGGCGTGACATTTTCAGCAGTTGTGAACTTAGGAACAGAGCACTTTATTGCAACAGGGTAAGTAAGTCTAAATGTCAACCAACACCATTTATAAATATTACATCATGAAGAAGTTGTGAAAATTCCCTAAATGTGTAAATGTAAGTATGCAATATGTTGAGATGAATGCTAATACCATATTTTACTTTTCCCCCTACACATCAGGTTTTAAAACAGCCTACTCCTAACAACAATGTGATTGCTGCCATCTTTATTTACCATCTTACCATCTAAAATTAAACCTGGCCTTTTAAATGACAGCTCTGTCAGGGAAGTAAGTGCTGCTATGCAAAGATGGGGCACTGTAAACAGCTTTTCTCTTATGGTTTTCTAACACCTTCACAATGACAAAGGGTAGCAAAAGAGATACAATAATCACACAAGCAATGACAAAAATGAGCCAAAATCCCTCCACTGGTAATGCAGATATTGGGTGCAGTGTATTACTCTCTCTGTCATAAACACAGTTCAGGTTGCTCTTCAGTCTGTAGACGACTTTACACCTCCGTGTGTCCATTTCTGTGTCTGTGACTTTGAACACCTCATAGGGAGGAATCAGCACCTGACTGTTTAGTTTCAAGGCTGAGTAGTGCGTTACATCAGCACCAAAACATGTGTATACTTCAAAACATGAAGCGTTCCTTGTGAAGTTCCCCCCATCAGATCCTAATGCGAAGGTGCTGAACCGAACCAGTTTGTCAGAGATGTTCAGATGTGAAACTGTCTCTGTTCTGTAACTTGTACTGAGACACGTCACCTGGCTGTGCCTCAAAATCTGAATGGCTTCACTCAGGGAGAAATAAAGGGAGCGCGGCTTGAATATCTCCTTTGGTCATTTTCCACTTCTGTTTGCAGCCTTGACAGGTTGCAGCGTAATATTTGTATACATGTATATGGCTACAGAATGATGTTTCTCCATGTACTTGTGTGCAGGCTCTCTGGCTGTTTGTTCTGCGTTGCTCCACGCTTGACTGAAGTTTGTGATGGTGTCCCAGGTCTGCATTATGGCTGCATCAGTCACAACTCTGACGTTGGATCTGCAGTCGTCGTTCAGGTCATAGGTCTGATCCTGACAGAGAAACATGTCGTTCACTATTTATCCAGTAGATGGAGATATACACTAAATGAACAGTGTTAGGCCAGAACTTCTCTTGCACAGCCCTTTAAAACTCACACAGATTTTGATTTGCTCTAATAGTGCGTAGTATGTATGACTTTTTGATCTGAGTAACTCCTTTTGCTTAAATCCTCTGAACTGATTTTGTTTCATCTTAAATACAAAATGTCAAATAATATTACAAGTGTAAAATACCTCTTCAATGATATCCTGCCAGCTGAATGTCACATATGTGACAACAAATATCAGGAGTCCCACCAAAAGAGCAAGAGATGTAAGAGCACACACAGCTAAAGTTTTTCTCTGACATGCTTGGCTCTCCCAGGAAGGCATAGTGCATCTGAAACAGAGGAAAGCTGTCGTTTAACGCTGAGCAGTGGTTCCCTGTGAAATGTTTTTCATACTATAAATAAATGAAAATGAATTAAGCACCCTGAGATGCTGAATGTTGCAGGTTATGACCCTCCTACTGGCAAAATGAGTCACTTTGTATCTACCTAACTATCAACTCTTCACTCTGATCTGCAAAATATATTAAATTGATGTGTAGAAATGTGCACTGGTAAGAAAGCACATTACCTTACAGTATACGTATTTAAAAATATGATACTTTTTTTTAACTTACCACATCCTGAGCAGCACTATGTTGACGTTTTTGTCTTTTATTTCAAAAGACGAGCTGTCATCAGCCTTTTCCGGAGTGAAAAATGTCTTCTGCTTTAGTCTGTGCTTTTTGTGTTTTGCAACCAGATGACACACCTTTGTTTGTTTTGACCTGAGCAAGCTGCCAAACAGGATTTACCGGTGTTACCACACACGTTTTTCAGTCTGCCGGTGGGAGCAGTGAAATGACGGCGTCAGAAGGGGCCAAAGGTCACATTTACATTCTATACATAAACACATGTAACAAGAGAATATGCAAGATAGGAAAGAAATAAGAAAAATGCTTGTTGTAAAAATAAAAATGTAAAACCAGTTTCTGATGTTAAGTGTTTCTCATCAAACACTAAATATTGTTTAAACACTACATGCATAGATAAGATCTGCATTACCTCTACTGCCTGTAAGCAAAGGTACAGAAGAATGCACGTGCTGTCGTACCTGTAAATCCTGTGAGCCGGTACTTCTTCTCTGGAAAACAACAATGCACCTGCACTCTCATAAAGGAATATTCTGCTGCCGATGAAAGCACTTGGCGGCGAAAAGGTAAGTCAATAACAAGCAGATGTCATACACTGTTGGTGGAGAATATGAGGATGATTATTGATGGATCAATCTGTGAGGAAATATTGTGTGGGTCCTGATTATAGTTTATTGCTTATCTCTTATAGTCAGGCACTACGCTGGTACTATTTTACTGCAGAATTAAGCATAAAAACTGAATGACTGTACCTGCAAATGCGATAATAATACAAATGATGCAGATTCATGCAGTGGCAGCCCTAGGAGTTTTTCATAGGTGTGGCTAGATGAGGTCGCTGAAAATGAAAAGTTGTAACTGAAAAAACACATAGTGATATACCTTGGTCGCTTATTTTCTGCAGAGAGCTGTTATGCTGATGATGGAAGCACAAATTTGTGGTAGACAGTGTACAGTAGGTATTGCAATGCAAGGTGATTAGATATAAGTATGAGAGCAGTGCACAAGTAAGTAAGACTTTGCTATGGATGATATGAGTGCAATTAAACATATATATATGAACAGATACCAGTGCAAATGCAGTGTTTTTTTTTTGTAGAAGGTGCTTAAAAGTAAAAAGTAAAGACTCTATGAAGTAAAGAATGCTGAGTAATATAAAATACAAAAAACAAATATCTTAATAAATACAAATGTAAACAGGGTGTACATATCTAAAGATAATGTAAATGCAAATTTTGCATTGGGGGACAAAAGACTTCTTCAGTCTGTCTGTTAAGCAGGACTGGGTGAGAGGTCTGCCACTGAGCATACTCCTCTGCTTGGTGAGTTTGCTGTGCAGAAGGTGGCGGCCATTGTCCATGATGGACAGCAGTTTGTTATAGGGTCCTTCTCTCTGTAACCGACAACTCTGTACCAACTAGAGCCAGCTTTCCTCACCGGCCTGTCCAGACCAGACGAGTAGTGTCCCTCTTCTTAATGATGCTTAGTGCTTATGTACCTGTACATATATGTGTTAGGAGATTCATTGTTTTCAAATCTTTCAAATGGTGCGTTGTTCTTTTCCTTGAAAAAGTAAATATACAGCATTAATTTGAAGGTAGTACACTGATTGTACGGTTCATTTATACTCTCTTTACACACTAAAATGAATACTTCCATTTCAAATGCTGTAAATGTCACAGCCCTCAAACTTCCATGTGTCCGTTATGTTGGCATAAATACAGCCAATAGGTGGTGCTAGAGGGCAGAGTCAAGTTTCTGATAACAGCTAACATGACGAGGGTGAAGGAGGTTGTGATAATGGACCTTTAAATGGAGGCAGCGTTGTAGTCTGAGGTGGTCTGTGTGGCCATTATACATATTTGGACATGTGGAGGAGAATTCTTTTCATTATATTACAGAGTAGTTCTGTTCTGCCATTATTTAAATTTCTTCATCATCTCCTGCAAGTTGTATCTCGCTTGAACTACACTACATTGCTTCCAAGATCTCCCGTGGTACTGCTCCATTTCATCCATATCCATAAGCTTTCAGAAAATGTGCACAAATAGGAACAAAATAAATGCAGACTAAGGACAGAAGGCAGGGGTCATGGGGCTGCCACTGTATTCATGATATTGATTAGAAAACATACAATGTATTTTCATTGGATTTAAGAGCATTGTTTAGCAAGAGGTCTCATGTTTTCCTTCAGATATGAAGTTTGGCAAAGGAGCAGTGTGTGAGCTGAAGTCACTGAGAAACTGGGCGGCCCTTTGTGTGTTGTTGGCGATGGCGCTCCTACTGTACCACGACCCATTTCTACTACTCTGGTGGCCTCAGAAACCTGCTGAGGTGGGATTACAGATCTTTTCTTCACATGCATCAAAAACATGCATAGTTTGCCCGTTACCTTTGTCAGTAAATTAACGGTATATATTTCAAACCTTCTGTAAATTATGCTCACTGTTTCCTGTCTGTCACTGCAGAAAACTAAGACTGATGCTTTACCCCTGGACATGGCGACAGATTCCATTGATGACATGTACGATGGTTGCCGGTCTGAATCGGCCTCTGCGATCGACCTGTTTGGCGTGTTTGAGTGGCACTTCAATGGAAACTTCAGCATTGCCTGGGCCTCAGCTGAAAGCAGAGCAAGGAGACCTGTGCACGGAAACCTGAAAGAAGAGCATGCTATAGTTATGTACATGTACACCAAGGTGAAAGACCTTCAACAAGTTTTCAACCATGCAGTGAAAACAGGGAAACACAATTACAGCACGCACGGATTTAAGTTCCACTATTTCTACTTCTACCTGACTGACGCCATTCAAACTCTGCGTCACAATCAGACAGCGTGCAGAACCGCCTATCACAGGACGTGGAAACGGTTTGACCAGAATGTTGTCAACACAAACATACGTTTTGGTGCTTTCACCTGGGCAGCTTCAAGCAAGCAGTCATTTGGTTTTAATGGCAATGTGTCTTGTTTTGAGATCTACTCATGCTTTGGTGCTGATATAACAGATTACTCTGCTACAAACCAAATAGGACAGCTACTGATCCCGCCATACGAGGTCTTCAAAGTGACTGACGTCCTGACCAATGGCCCATGGTGCAGTGTTGTCTACAAGCTGGAGAGCACCAAAATACGAAGGGCAGATTTAAATTGTAAACTGCATGACAGGCAAAAAAAAGCATATCATAACACAAGTTATGGGATGATGTCTGCATGCATGGCACTGTTGATTTTAATTTCTGTAGTCCTCGTTAAACGCAGGCAGAAGCGTTTTGTGGCTGGAGTGCTGGTTGCTCTGCTGGTGCTGGTGATTATTCTGGTGATACTGAGAGTTAGTTTTAAACAGAGGTAGGCCAAGGTGGGACACTATCTCGTGTTTGTTATCAGAAGAATTCATAAATTGCATTTTTGAAAGTTTTGAGGAAATAAAAATGTTCCATTTTTTTTAAGCTCAGTTGAATACAGCAGCCCAACTTCTCAATTATTTTAACAGACGACATCACATCACCTCAATCCTTGCTTTTCTTGAATGGCTCCCTGTACGTTTTAGGATTTATTTTAAGATTTTACTGATCACTTTTAAAGCATGTCTGGGTCTTTCTCCAAGCTGTATGGTAGAATCGTTGATCCTGTATGAAACGGCTCACAGCCTTACATCCTCAGATAGGACCCTTCAGGTAGTTCCAAACTGGCGACTTCAATCTAAAGGTGAAAGCGCTTTTGCCATCAGGGCACCTCGGCTTTGGAAGGACCTGCCTGAGAAGAAAAGGCTCGCAAATTCAGTGACTCCTTCAAACCCATTTTCACAGACTTGCTTTGATGTGATGGCATCTTTTTATTCTCCTCAATTCAATGGTGTTCATTGCTTTTATTCATTTTATTGTTTGTTTTTGTTTTTATGGTTGTTATTTTTATTTCTCATTGTCATCTGTCTGCCTTTTATTGTGGTTTTGCATCGTCTCTTGTCTAAATTTGACCTTATAATTGTCTTGCTTTGGTTCAGTATTACAGTTTAGCTTACAGATTATTGCCTTTAGGGTATCTCACTTCTGCTTTGCTTTGTATGTTAAAGGGCTTTGTAAACTCTATTTTTAAAGCTGTTGTATAAATACAATAATAATAATAATAATAATAACTTGTACAATAATTGCCAAACAACTCAAAAATTCTTATTTCTTTGATTACTGACATAAAAATTAGATGTTAGACATATTAAGTGGTTCCTTTATGGTACTAGTAGAGAATAGAGAAACCCAATCTTTGCTTGATTGTTTTTGTTTTCCAAAGTTGGCGGTTCACAATTTACATCTATATTTTTTATTGGGACTGGAGAGTCAAGTTAGTCACACATTTTAAAGAAAATTTAATCAATGAACAAAATTATTTTATTACTTTTTCAGTTTGTGAAGGACAAAAGAAGCTGTTTTGATTGAGCACATCATACAGTAAGTGCATAGGCTGTCTCTGTATGTATCTAGCACACTGTTGTACTTCTGTATTGTACAGAGGTATTGTCCCTTCACCATGTGTATTACCACCTACTGGACTTCAAATAAGTAAATAAGTAAATAAATAATTAAATAAATAAATAAATATAAAATGACTATGCTAATATTGATAACAAAATTAGCCATCTTTTTAACCTTTAAAAATGTTCCAAAGCAGTGAGGTTAAGAAAACTGATACAATAGGCTTGTCAAAATAAATTAATTAATTAAAAGACAGAAAGAAAATTCCCAGTTTCTTACATACATACATATACTTCTCTTAGGCTTTGGTTTTAGGTACAACTCCATATAATTCATTACAATTAAAGAGGAAAGAGTTGACCATAGTCCTCACAGGTCCCGCCCCTGATTGGAATGGCCTGCAGCTGGTGAAAGACCAGCAGGAGCTCAGTTCAACAGATAACCCATTACTCACCAAAGCAGTGCAACAACGTGTAAGAACTGAACTGTGGTAAGTGAAAAAAAAGTCTTCATTTCTTCCCCAGTGTTTGATCTAGAAAAATATGTTAAGGATTCCACTTCAAATCCCATTTCAATTGAAGTTTTAAATTAAAGTATTATTTTTTACATTCAGTCATTTAGAGGAAGAAAGCACCTTCAAATAAGACAAGAAAAATTGAGTGATTTACTCAAAAAAAAAAAAAAAAAAAAGACAAACATTGTGTTTACTAAAAGAGATATATTTGTGGGCAGGTTTCTGTGCTGGTGGAAGATGGCAATTGGGACATTTTGGGCAGCAGTGCTGATGACATATGGAGTGTCAATGGGAATTGCAAAGGTAGTGTAGAAGCTAGGTGTGTGGATACCAGCACCTGTAGGTAAGACACTCACTTTTTTAATTCTGTGATTTTTCAGACTGTTGCAGAACCTGGGTTAAAAGTTCCACTGGATTTGGCTCTAAATGCTGTTGATGACATGTACACAGGTTGCAAAGACAAGATGGAGTACAGAGTGAAGAAGGAGTACCTGGACAATGAGAAAAACAAAGACAATAATTTCACCCTGGCCTGGGGTGAAGCAGAGAAATACTACAACAAAAAATGGCGTAAAAAGGGAAAGCGACCTCCCACCTCCCTGGGGAAAGAACAGATCATGGCTATTTATGCTTATACCCTCGACAAGCCAAAAGTCTATCTTGATTTCAACAATGCTGTTCGAACCCAGAGACATGGCTACAAGACCACATTTAAGTATCACGCGCTTCACTTTTTCCTTACTGACGCCCTCCAGACGCTCAACGCACGCAAACCTGAAGCAGAAAGATGTCTCACTGGCTACCGCAGAGCCAACAGCTACTTTAGCCAAGATGTTCTCAACAAGGTAATTCGCTTTGGCTCTTTTACCTCCAGCTCAATGGGTTGGTACCCCAGCGCTGAAAGATTTGGAGACAAGTCATGCTTTGAGATCATCACATGCCTGGGGGCAGACGTGTCTCTGTACTCTAAGCTCGGGGAGTCAGAGAGAGAAGTGTTGATTCCTCCTTATGAGGTCTTCAAAGTCACCAAGATTGGGAGGAGAGCTGATCAGAAGAGTCTTCCATGTGAGGTGGTCTACAAAGTGAAAAGCACAAGAACGAGTCTTTCAAATTTGAACTGTGCTCTGTTCAAGTAGTCTCACACATTTAAAGTGTAATATGTGATGTTAACTAAACATGCACCAGATTAGTGATTTTGAATTCTTAAAATTAATTTGGATGTTACTGAAATAAAGGCGTGATGTCATTTTGACTAGTCTGTTGATAGACGAGTAGGAAATGCCAGCATTTTTATATTTGAATGACTGAAACTTTAAAAGCCAGTCAGATGTGTAATGGTTAAGGAAACATAGTGAGATGTCTGAGCTTTGTTCTGTTGTATTATCCATGTCATCTGGAATAAGGTGAATCGCATGCATGAAAGAAAAACAACTGTAAAATTTAACTTTAAAATGGAATAAAATACCATTGTGTTTCAGACATTGCATCTGTTTGTCTTAACATCGTTTGTGTGCATAATTATAATTCATAGAAATATGCACTCTACAAATTAATGACAAAGTAAAATGACTTTAAAGGGGAACTATGCTCAAAATTCACGTTATTCCTGCGGTCAAAGACGGATATTAGTGAACATGAACAGCTCTCTGCCAAACCCCACAACCACTGCGTTAATTAAAATTAGTGATGTCATCAAGTATTAAGTCTGAAGCTGCTTCATAGATAATAGGCTTGTTGGAGATGAACTGTGGATGAGATCAGGTGGCTGCAGCAGGAGGTGGTGACAAAAAGCTGCGGTCAAGCCGGTCAGTTTCTCGACAGCTTCCAGCAGCCTTCAGTCTGTACAGGAAGTCACAAACATTCACATCCTGTCAGATCTGATTTTGATTATTAAAATGTTGTCAGACTCACACATCAATTTGTTCTCAGTCTTCAATTGTTTTAATTATGACAGAATAGACTATAAAAATGCTTCTACCTTCAGGTCATGTTCATGGTTCAACTTCCATTTTACATGAATACCCATGTAAATCAGCATCATATCAGTTTGCTGCTGCAGAGCACGTCTGCTCCTTCAACTGCATAAGCTAAATAAACTGAATTTGACTATTAGGTTAATATTTTCAGAGGAAAAAAAAATACAAGGAATCAGCTTTCATTAAAGATCAGTCAGACATAGTCAGGGCTTCACATATGTACAGATGCTATTTTAAGAATCCTCACACCTCACTTACCATACGTCTTTGTGTTGCTAAATACTTGATAATTAAAACAGTCCAACATTAATTTAGAATAGACTATAGTTTGTGATGAATGTATTCAGTCTGTTTGACCACTAGAGGTCAACATCAGTCACACAACATGTTTTCTGTAAACAAAACAAACCTTTAAATCAGACAAATGACATCTAAATCTCTGAAATTCAGCAGAAATTAAAAGTTTATATAAAGCATCTTTGTTGAGTCAGCATCTAAACCAATCAGCTGTTAGATCAGGTGAGAGTCAGGCATTTCCCATCATGTTCCAGATACTGGAGTTGGTGGAGAGCGACCGCAGCACATGGCTCGAAAAACTGCAGCCGCCTTGCTCTCGTGAGATAATCGTTGTCCACTTTTGTATGACGTCAGAGCAGGTTGGAGTGAGGTCGGACACAAATCTAACCAGCATGCATTGTGTGGCGATCACTGGCGTTTGAATCTGTGCAGGCCTGGCTCATCTGGAATGAACCTAATGAATTGGGAAAGATGTTATTAATGACACTAAGAGCACCTAGTGGACTGATCTGAATATATGGTTACATTTTCTATCCCAGACCTGAGAACACTACAGTGGAAGCTCTATAGTATATCTGAAAGCAAAGTCAGCATCATATAGGTTATCAATTTATGACTGTTTCCTGATTGTCTGACTTTTGTGAGCCTTGAATTCTACAGCACCAAATTCCATAATCACCCAGCACTGAATAGTCATGTGGTCTGACGTAGAGGCCTAGCTGTACTCTAAGCTTGCAGAGATGTGAAGATAAGCCCTTATGTTCACTGGTGTAGTGGAGGGTATGCACATGTATACGGGGTTTACCCACCTGTCAGCCGAAAAGCTATTTCAATGTAGACTATACCTAGCAGTACACCCACCTCATCAACTACCGCTGCACAACTGGTTATGTTCCCTTTTATGGTTATGCTTGTCTTGCAAAACTCTCTTCCTTTTTATATGACACTTAAACACTGTCTAAGTGTATCTCACACCCAATGTTTAACTTCCTTAAATGCTTACTATAAGAGTATCGTACCCTCTCAGTCTGTGACGACTGCAGAGACAGATGGCTGTGCTGTTGCATCGAACTCCGCAAATTGCCAGCAGAGAACATTTAACAACAGTGTTGTCAGATTTCTGCTTTGGTGGAAGAAGGCAATGATGGCAGTCTGGGCAGCAGTGCTGATCACCTATGGAATCTCCACAGGAATGGCAGAGGTAGCGTTTATGCTGGATGATGGCTTGCTGAAGTGTAACTGCTCTGCACCGACATCTGTAAGAAAGATGACCATAAAATGAGATGATGTGTTCTTAAAATGTCTGTTATTTCTTTACAGACTAAACCTGGGCTAAATGGTTGTCTTCAACTGGACATGGCTCTAGACTCTGTTGATGACATGTACGACGGCTGCAAAGACAAAATGAAGACCAAGGTGCAAACTGAATACCTGCAGAATGAGAAAAACAGAGACAGAAACTTCAAAGAGGCGTGGGACGAAGCAGAGAGATACGACACCCAAAAATGGAAGCGTAAAAAGGGAAAGCGACCTCCCACCTACCTGGGGAAGGAGCAGGCTGTGGCTATTTATGCTTATACCCTCGAGAAGCCAAACATCTATTCAGATTTCAACAATGCTGTTCGAACCCAGAGACATGGCTACAAGACCACATTTAGGTATCACGCGCTTCACTTTTTCCTGACTGACGCCCTCCAGACGCTCAACGCACGCAAACCTGAAGCAGAAAGATGTCTCACTGGCTACCGCAGAGTCAACAGCTACTTTAGCCAAGATGTTCTCAACAAGGAAATTCGCTTTGGCTCTTTTACCTCCAGCTCAATGGGTTGGTACCCCAACCCCAAGAAATTTGGAGACAAGTCATGCTTTGAGATCATCACATGCCTGGGGGCAGACGTGTCTCTGTACTCTAAGCTCGGGGAGTCAGAGAGAGAAGTGCTGATTCCTCCTTATGAGGTCTTCAAAGTCACCAAGATTGAGAGGAGAGCTGACCACAAGGACCTTGAATGCGAGGTAGTCTATAAACTGAAAAGTACACACACATCTCTTTCCAATTTGAACTGTGCTTTTTTTCTGAAATAAGCAGTCTCTCACGTTTTACATTAACCAATATAAAATTAAGTTTTAGCATGCACCATATTAAGTTTTACAAGAAATGAAAACAACTTAATTCAATGCAAATTGAATTTAAAAATTGAATAGCTACAGGTACAGAGGTGCAACCAGTGCTAATGAAAAGGTCCTATTAGATAAATTAAATTACTCATTGAAAAATACTGTACAATTGTAATTTTTATGATGGCTCTCCTAGTTTGGGGTATTAAAATTTCACCCCAAACAGACAGATGATGCATTTTAATGAAAGCTGAGCATATAATTTGAAGAGTATTAACTATGGATTTTTCCAAACAAGATGGACTGTAGTTATATTACAAATAGTAAATGGCGTAAATGGTCTAGCGTGTAGGATTTAGTAGCATGTAGCGCTGAGGTTGCAGAGCTGAAACTTGTCTCGTGTGCCAAGCTTGGAGAGAAACAACGTTGAACAACGCCAAAAGGCAAATGACCCTATCCAGAGTCCATGTTTGATTTGTCCCTTCTGTGCCATTATAGAGCCACATGGCAGACTTAGTGGTAGAGATCTCGTTCCGTATATTGATATAAAAAGCTCAAAACACAAGGATTCTTATTTTCTAGTGATTATAAAGGAACGGAAACACACATTTAAAGAGCTTTTAAGAGCCAGATGAAGCATCTGTAAAACATATTGCTAGCTCTTCTGCTTGCATATAATGTGATGGAAATGTGAAATAAATGTCAAATGTTAGTCATTGTATTCAATGTGGAAATTGTAACATTGTATGGAGCTGTATTGCCCGTCTGCTTCTTTGCATAATCCGTCCATGTTACTGTATAAAACCTGTGCCAGAAAATAATTAAAGTCCCTTGTGTTTCACAAATTGTGTATTTGCCAAATGTTTTTTGCTGTTTGAGTTTGATTCATTCACTAAAATACCAAGGGTTTTATGGGCTTGTTTTGTCCTGGGTTTTACACGTCAGGCATACACTATACTGTTGGTGGAAGCTGATGGGGCTGAATGCTGCCTGTTTGGAAGACTTCAGATAGTGCTCAGGGCTAAACAAAGTCCCCTCATGCCCTGATTAGTTCAAGGTGAAGGTTTACAGCCCCTTTAATTCACAGTGCCCACCCCACTTCTGAAACATATGCCCTAAGCACTTGAATATGTAGAAGTAAGGAAACTTGCACAGAAAACTGCGAGGATATTTTTAACAATAAGCATCACTTTAGAGAAAAAACTTCACACATAGCTATATGTGTTTCTTGCACTGTGTGTATGAAGCCATGTCAGTGACGTGTCATTGCTCTACTTTTCCTTTTATGGCAACATTGAAATGTCTTCCTTGTAGCCTGGCTTTGCTATGCTGTCTGATCTTACAGGCTGTGTGTGACTTCCCTTCATCATGACAACTGCTATAAAAACATAATGTACTCACGCAGTCACTGAATTAAAACGAGAGCACATCACATCAGTTTCAGAACAAATGTTTTGAAGCATAAATGTCAAACAAAAAATTTGTAAAAAGGGACCAGGTAAAGATGAGTCTTAGTTATAAAAATGGATTTTAAATGAGTCTAAAATGACTTGTAACTAAGAAAACAAATAAGGCATCTTCAGTGATTTTATCTGAGCAAAATAACAACCATTCACACAAATGTTTGTCTATTTTACACTTAGGATATCCTCACATGACTTCTCCGTTTGCAGAATTGACCTTGTAAGTTTCCACAACTTTTTTTTTTATTACACTCAGATATTTCCTGCAGTAGCCTACTTCTTTTCAGTGGATTTTACTTTTCACAATAATCAGGGTTGTCGTAATAAACACTAACACTGTTACATATCATGGACAATACAGAAGTTGCCGACATTTGAAGTGGTAGTTTTCTGGCTGACTGCCTCCAACACCTGTAAGTTTGCATACAAGGCCATGGCCGTTTCTCTCGTCTGTCTCATGATGAACACATAAAGCACTGTAGTAGGTACCTTTGGATCATTTCTCTTGCAAATCATGTGAGTTAAGAGAAGATAGACAAATGTCCCTTCAATGAGTCCCTGTGAAAGTTCCCAATAAGTTAAACATATAACGACTGCATGGATCTTGCATCTTTCTAATGTTCAAATTAAAATTTGAACATTATTTTGAGAACATTTAAGAAGTCAAGGAAAAGAACAATTAAAAACTTAGGAAATCTTCTTTCAGATTGTTGAAAAAAGATGACGCCTGGTGCAGAATGAATAAACCCCTACAAAAGAACAAACTGGGCTTCTGATAATGACATTTAAGAAAAGTAAATAAATTATTATTTTATGTCTAAAAGCAAAGTCAGCTTCAATTGCCTAGTGATTTGATGGTTATTTTTATGCTTCCCTCCAGTTATCACAGGCTGCCCTTTATCCTGACTCATGAAATACATGTTTTTTTTTTAGTATATACAAAAGAAAGAGCAATGAAGACAATACATCTCTGACATAGTTTTAAAGCACACAGAAACTTAAAGATTCATTAAAGTAATATACACACACTCAGGCTTTAAGATATTAATTTAGTCTGCCCACAATTTGAGGACCTGCAAGTATGCAAATATGCAAATTGTAGTATGTGTGTGCGTATGTGTGAGAGGACTAATGACCGGTCCATCCACGAAAGGTAAGGTATAAATATAGTTGACCATGAGTGCTGAACACACGCTGCAGTCCGCTTGTCTGATCGAGACCATTGACCTGAGGGGTTCACTTGGTGCGAAACTTCTTCTCATCCTGAAAGCTGGTGAGTTGAGCTTCCAAATAAACTTTTGAGTATCATACTTTTTCCTGAAACAGTTTCAACATTTATTAATGTCACTCTTTTTATATAGCTGTGTTAGGAGTACACAGTGTGATGCAGCTCATTGTTGTTGATGAGTTTTGTGTATGTGCATAGATTCAACAGTTTTCCTGACTGCAGTGATGAAGGGTAACATGCTGATCTTCACTACATTTTGCTTGCTCCTATCCTGGGTGCTGTCTATGGA
This sequence comes from Chaetodon striatus, assembly GCA_029783705.1. Classification (NCBI taxonomy): domain Eukaryota; kingdom Metazoa; phylum Chordata; class Actinopteri; order Chaetodontiformes; family Chaetodontidae; genus Chaetodon; species Chaetodon striatus. The sequence goes on along the minus strand of JAPZEB010000020.1, from coordinate 21,921,614 downwards.
CTCCGTGAGTGTGAGTGGAGCATGTGAAAATTATCTCAAAAACAACAAATTTTTAACAATAAATGTTCTTCATTTAGACATTAAGTACATAAGTGTAAATAAAATCCTGCTTGAGACAGTGGAATACTGGGATGTAGAGGTCTCAATAATAAATTTATTATATTTTAATATTAGGGAAGATGTTTTGATTCATGTTCCATATGCAATTAAATGTGTTGGGGCACCAGTTAATATTAAGAGAGCCTGCAATTTGGACACAGCATTTGTTGAGTGAGAATACCTGTTGTCTTTCTGGTAATTACTCATTCCTTATTCTAAGAATTATTGTATTTTACTGTGATTGTTGCTGAAACTAAAAGTGTTGTGCAATTGTTAGCAAGTAGCTGCAGTGTAACCCAGATTCCATAATGTGTGATGTTGGGTGTCTGCACAGGATCTAAATGACAGCCTGCTCTCAGTCTTCACTCAGGCAATATTTTCATCATCTAGACCAGGCTTTTATATAGACATTCACAGTAGTAAAGTACAGTTTTGATAATGTCTGTTTAATGAGTGTTTTCTTCATCTCTTTCTTTATTCTCCTTTAACTGTAGGTCGCCCAAGAAATTCCACTGGATATGGCTGACGATTCGGTTGATGACATGTATTCCACGTGCAGTGATTCCATGATGAAAATTATCAAGGACAAATTCTCTGAGCAGGAAAAGAACGCCTGGGAGTTTGTAGAAGCTAAAAGTCTGGAAAAATTTAAAGCGAGAGAGGATAAGGCTCTAACAATAGACCACTTAAAGGCCATCTGTGTTTATACATCTCCGTTTTTGTGTGATGGCCTCAATCAGGCAGTCCGGACATGCAGGAGCACCTATAAATCCACGTTCCAGTACTACTCACTACATTACCTGCTGACATCTGCCATACAGATCTTGAAGAACAATGACCAAAACGAATTTCACATCACTTACAGACGAACCACAGATAAGTTTACTGGTGAAGTTGGTAAAAAAATTCGGTTTGGCGCCTTTGCCTCCAGCTCTTACAAAACAAACTTGAGTATATTTGGTAAGAACACCTGCTTTAAAATTACGACGCGTTTAGGTGCTTTTTTGAAGTTTTATTCATGTGCTTCAGGTGAGGACGAGGTGCTCATCCCTCCCTATGAGGTGTTCAAAATAACTGCTATTGAGGGGCCGAATAAAATTGAAGGTCTAAAAGATTGTGAACGTGTCTTTGTGTTGGAAAGTGACGGGTATAAGAGCAATCTGGATTGCACGCTGGCTTGAAGTCTGTCTGCCAGAAATTCTTGCCTTGTTTGGGGTCTATAAAAACATTATGTTGTTTAAGTTAAAGCAAAAATAATAGAGTTCTGCCAGAAAGGGCTTTCTAACTTCTATCATGTGCTCAACAAACTGCCTGTTACCTGACTGCTGTTACCTGCCTGCCTTTTGATCTCTCTGCATGTCAGCCATTAAAAATAAATCTCTGAACTCATCTCGCTGCCTCCTCATCTGTTTTATCTGCGTTTAGGTCCGTCTCCTGCACTTCTCATCGAGACACTCAGACCTTGGAATTTCTTCTGTGACAGTCACAGATGCAGCTGCTGTGAGATATAACATCAGTGACAGTGTTAGGTTACTGGTACATTTTGAATTAATTTAAGATATAAGGCTGTACACAAAAGCCCACCTTGTGTTAGATGTGTTGCTTTCAATGACTCAAAAATTGCCTTATTTTCACGTTATATCCTGTTGTTGGCTTGGACTTTCAGGTATCACACCAAATTGTGTGAGCCTCACAACCTGACAGTAGAGTGCTGCTGTGTGCAGTCACCAGTTCGGTCACTAGCTCTGGCTGGGGATGGACTATCACACAATGGGCCCCAGATATGCAAAAGGCTTTGGCTAGCTGTTGGTGGTAGGAAACACCTCCAAACTGTCAGCAGGCTGCTTGTTAAACCACAGTGTCAGGTTTTCTAGTTTTTTAGAAGACACCTTTGACAAAGCTGAACACCCGAAAGTCATGTAGGTAGTTTAGCTGTCGGGTAATTACTGTAAAATGTTATGTTAGGAAACACAGCTGAGACTGACTTCTGGTCGGCAGCTCGAAATAAAATATTTCATATAACTTAAAAAGACAGAACAAATATGAAAAAGGTCATCACCAACCAAATACATGCAAGCATGACTGTTTTGAGAGTTTAAGGAAAGGTAACACGCACACACACATGTCAAAAACAGTACAAGATTTCTCATAAACTACTGCACTTTTATTGTGCACTTTCATGCAACTGTCCACAGGTTCCATGTTGGTCAATTGGCCACATGGGTGGGTTTACTCAAGTTGGCCCCGCATGGGTTATACTAGTGCTCCCTGGGTACCAAGTGGGTATGAGTCCTAAATGGGCATCTTATCTGGGGCCCGCTTGGATAACCCACCCATGTGGGCAATTGGCATAGGACCAATATGAAACCTGTGGACAATCCCATTGGTGGGCCCTTTTTCAGCCCATTTACTACCCACATGGGCCCCACATACAAATGTTGGCTGGAAATCTTCAGAACTGTCCCAGTTAACACTTGACACTGATATCTCACTTACAAATAAAATAATATAAACTGCAGTGGATTACAAATTTCTAATTTCACACACAGACACCATAGCCACACAGAGCATCCGAGTGCTCATGCTGTTTCAATTGTTAACTAACTGCTATTAAACTGATGCAAATGGCCTTGTGACATCACTGACGAAGAAAAGTCTATGAAAACTTTTTCTGTCTCTAGAATGAGTCAGAGGCTTGTTCAACATCAACTAAAACAAAGAAATGATAAGAGTCTCTCAGAGAGGACTACAGTGTGTATTTCCCGCACACTTCTCCACCTTTCTATGGTTGCTGCCTGCAGCTCTGTTCATTTTAATCTCCATTTATCACAAGAGCTGATAAACAACAAACTCTCTTTAGTCAAATTGACTGTACACATTTACAGGTTTTGCATGCCAGCAGCTTATTTTAGGACATTATTTGGTTTCTGATCATCAGATGGATACAGGTGCTTTGTGGATGATGTGTTTAAAGCTGGAGTTTGTGTTGTACATTTTGGATTAACAGGGCAAGACGAGGTTAGTACTTTGAAGTTTCTAGACTATATTTACCTGTCAAGTCATTATGTGAAACAATACATTGTATTTAAAGTAAAATTTTCTCTGGTTACCAAAGTAATCACATACTGTACATCTCTCTTCTCATCTTGTTTCATCACTGTTTGTTTCTCATATTAATTCTGTAAAGTGTAGGTTTTAGTGATAATCGTTCTTGACAGTTTCAGAACTTTAGTGTAGATTTGTTCACAGAAATAATTAAAGTGATGCAGGCAAAGAGCAAACAACAGATTTGAGGTATTGGCAACTAAATAAATCAAATCAAATACATAAATCAATCAATATGTCATTCTCTCACAAAAAGTGTATGTACAAGTCAGTGACATTTCTCATCCCTTGACAACAAGAGGCAAAAATTATTTTAGCCAGAATGTTTAAAATGCATCATTCTACGTTACATTTCACTACACGTTTTCTGCTTGTACTACTTTCCAGGAAACATGCAAAACCGTACAGACAACCACACACATGTGTACTGTGGTCTCTGTGTGCAATCTACCATCATTCCTCCTGCAACTCTGACCTATATCCTGATCTTTCTACCTGCCAATGGCCGTGTGCTGTGGCTGATGATATCATCTCCTGTCTTCTGGACGGACAAGATGCAAGTGTCTGAGTTCCACCTGGTCCTCACAGAGCTACTTTTTGGATTCCTGGGGCCACCTTTAATCACTGTAACATTTTTTGTTAACGCTGGTCTGGCAGACCGAGTGTTTAAATTCATTAATGTAATATTCGTAGCCAGGATTCAATTCCAGAGCTCCATCTGTGTAGAACGCTACCTTGCAGTCGTCCACCCTGTGCTGTACCTCAGGTTTAAACTCCTGCGGTACAGGATGAGCCTTTGTTGTTTAATCTGGCTGCAAAGTGTCATCTATGCTACGGTCCAAATGTTCTATTGCAGCGAAGATCCACAGTCACTGGGCATGTACACAGCCTCTTTTTCTGTTGTCTTTCTCATCAACTCTTTCTGTTGCTCATCAGTCCTCAGGGTTCTGAAACAGCCCCCGCCAGGGGAAGGAGAGAGAGGGGTATCCGACTTAGTAAAAAAAAAGGCTTTCAATATGGTCCTGATCTTCCAGGTGACTACGTTTTTCAGCTATGTACCCCTCGTCACTTTGTTCCTCCTGATTAGAAACATGTATAGGCCCACATTTTGTATCCTGCAGCCACTGGCCTACTGCGTGATGATTTGGCTTGGGGCTATCTATCCTCTCTTCTACCTCCGCAGGACTAAGAAGCGCTAAGAAATGATTTATGTGTACATTTAACTGCACTTGACGTTGCTGTTTTTTTCACTGTTATGTTTTACAGAATAATGTAACACTGAGTAGCACTGTAGTGTGTTTTTTGACAAAGTTGACAAAGTGGACAAACAACAGACCAAACTCAAGAATGCATCCCAAAAACCAGCTGTGCTCAAACTGTAATGTATGAAACATAGCAGCTACTCACTTTCAATTAATTATGTGTAACCATTTAGCATCAAATGAGCTTATGTATGTGCACTGTAAGCTGTTCTTAAATAAAGTTATATATGTGTCCTGCAGTGGTCTTTTGCTCTATTGCATGGGAGTTTGTGTTTAAAAGGCACATTTATGCATTGGCTTGACATTTAGAATACGTTGGTGTCTCCATTACACAGAAGAAGTGTGAACTATTACTATTAGGAAATCTATATGCAGTTGCACCTTGTGGTACATCCTTTTACCTTCTCTGCCTACCTTGGAATAGACTGAGAAGGAGAAGTAGTCGCTCTGGAAGAAGGAACTGTGAGTATGATTTTTTTTTTGTCATTTAAGTTTTTTATTGAAGTTCTTCCATTTTAAGAGCATCAACGCAAAAAAAAACAAAACAAATACACAAACAGCACAGACTAAACAAATACACATCTCTACAGTGTTGTTGTTTTTTTTTTTTTTTTTAAATCTGATCCTCATGCCTAAACAACAGAATAGCCTGAAATGACCTTTGGCACATGCACTAAGGGTTGCAGGTTTAAATGTGTGGTCAACACTGTGAAATGCCATGACGAAGCTGGCACTTTTTCACACTGTGTTTGAGACTGTCCACTCATTCGCGCTTTTGGAGTAAAATTCTTAGACGCTTGAATAAATGGCTGGGTAAGACATTGCCAGTGTCTCCAAGACTGTGTTTGTTGTGTTAAGGGATGAATTCACAGTTGCTATGGCAGGAGTCATTACAGCTGCTCCAACAATACTGAGTTATTGGACGTCAATGAAACCCCGCAAAATTAAAGGATGGGTCAACTGTATCCTGTTAAGCCCTGAGCCTATTTTACAGGCCTCTGCTCGAAATTGTATACCCATAATTAAATGAGTATATCACTGCAACCACAAGGTCTATTTGAATACTTTTGGTTTTAGAGTAAAGGGAACACTTGTGAGATTTGTTAAGATGTGTAAATACCAGTATATATGTCACTGGTGAAGAGTGAGTGAAG
>JAPZEB010000020.1:21899880-21911569 GCA_029783705.1 Chaetodon striatus | reverse complement strand
AAATGTATGCTATATTTAGAATATTTTTACCGTATTACTTGCTGTCAGACAGCCCTGCCCAGGGGGAACAGAAGTGGACATATCGCTCTCTTCAAAGCCCGACTTCATTGACAAAAACAATAATGTTACTTGCAGAAACCAAGGGTTGCTGCTCTATCACTGCCTCGATTACCTGCTTTGTTTGTGGTGTTCTCTGGCTTTGGTGTTTCAAATGATTTGTTAAGATTCACCAAAGTCACACTATGACACAAACAAACTACATAATTAAGGCAGTGGTAGACCAGCAACTCCTGTGTCCTGCAAGGTCATTTTTCTGTTTTTGGAAAAGGAGTCTGGTGGTTTTGAAGAAGGGAACAGCCTCAGTTCTCTGTCGGGAAGGGCTGTCTGCTGGCGAGGTAAAGTGAACAAGGTAAAGTGGTGAAAATATTCTAAATATGGTGAACATTTACACTGACATTTTTTTGAAGGTACATTTTGCTGCTGCCCTCTGTCCACAGCAGTAAATTGCATAAACTGTCATGGCGATACCTCTGCCTGCTTCTCCAAACTGGTGCCACACAAACCACCATCTAGGTAATATGCTGAAAATGGATAAAAACTTCATATAACCCCACTTTGAAAAAAATCTGAACTATCCCTTTAAGATTTGACAATTTCTTCAGGTCATATTGTATTGCCTCCAAAATGCACATTGTCACATTGCTTTGTTAAAACTGACAGATTCAATTAGTGATGTTTGGTTAGGCAATATCTGATCTTACTTTGAGAACATCAACATTATGTTTGAGCTCCTGCAGCTCCTTCATCCTCTCCTGAATGATGTGCTGGACTTCAGACTGGGTGACCACCAGGACTTTCTGTTGGAAGAGCATGACAGTACAGGGTCAGTGTGTCAGGCAGAGTCAAACATGTAGACTCACAACCAATTCAGACTCACTTGTTTTTCGATGCGCTCTTCTTCTGCCGAGGTAATGTTGTGGCCGCGGTGCTCTCTGACAGTGCAAAGCACGCAGATACACATCTGGTCAGAGCGACAGAACAGCTCCAGGCCCTTCTCATGCTGGGGGCAGATCTTCCTGTCCAGGTGGCCCGTCTCATCCACCAGCTTGTGTCTCTTAAAGGTTGAGGACTCATAATGCGGCTTGACGTGCGTTTCGCAGTAGTAGGCCAGGCACATGAGGCACGACTTAACAGCCTTGTTGCGACGGCCAACGCAGAAATCGCAGAAGGATTCCCTGTGCATGTAGGGGAAAGGAGTGAGCTCTGGGAGCTGGCGCCGTGGTTCGTGGTGCACGTCTGGCAGGTTACGTCTCAGCACGGGCCGTGGTGTGAAGGTTGAGCGGCACTGTGGGCAGCTGTACACACCCATGTGGTCAAACTGGTCCCAGTAGATTTTGATGCACTCCAGGCAGTAGGTGTCACCACAGGGGATGGTGACTGGGTCTCTCAGTGCGTCCACACACAGAGGACAGTAATCATCCGGTGGTAGAGGGAAACTAGACTCCGCCATGATGATGCTGGAAGAGACAAATATGGGACCAACTCAGGATTTGTGTCCTGGGTGAAACCCCACCCTATTAAGATATGAATAAGTCTGCTAAGTGGTGGTAAGTCAAGATCTCCTGTGGTCCAGAGAGAGTCCAAACATACGCTCCTGTGATCCTACAACTCCTTTTCAAACCGGAGGCGAAGCTGATCTCTAGTGATATTTAAAGGGAAGTCGGTGTGTTTACTGTAAACATAGTGTGATGTCTTCCCACAGAACCCTTTTACCTGCGTCTAAAAGAAACGGACTGATACCATGAAGGAATCTGCACAACAAGCACAGTTTCACACAGAGAAGTTAAGTTGTCAGCAAAAATAAAAACTAACATAGGCAGGGGCACACCGTCAGGAGAGGCAAACCAGGCAAATGTTTGGTGCTCTCCAAAATAATTTAGCAGAGGGGCCCCCCATGGCCACTGTAAAGCCCCTTCAATCCCCCTAAAGGCACTATACAGTGGTTGCTGCCACTGAATGTAAGCCATCAAGAGCATGAATGATTAAATCTCATATTAAGAAGCATGATCACCTGTTATCATTGGTGTTGGTATTTAAGTCATTATGAGTTGATACCATGACACTGTGATCTGTTTAGACATTAACTTTTTCTTTATATTTACAAAACAAGGTTCATCACCCGTCCGTAACACCCAATGTCAGCACACTGTGAGAACACAACACTCAGAAACCAGTCAGTTATTTCCTTGGACATTAGCATTACTGTAAACTATTGATTTACTTTGATTTCCCCCTAAAAACAACATTCCTCATTATTTAAGAGTTGACTGTACTACTTAGTCTTTCCACGGAGGAGACCTTTGGTCCTTCACACCCCTCAGCTTTCCATGAATGACTGAGCAGTGAGTTTCATGATGGTGCATGATGCCAAAACAACTTGTTCTGTTTGTCTTGTGAACAAAACACAGAACATCACCATTAGTGTGTGGGTACCCACAGTAGCACACTGACATCCTGAAAAACAATTCAAGGTAAGAACACTGCAGTATCAGGTGTGCTAAAACATTCAGGGTACCAAAATATAAAAAATCCATTGACTGTTCATTACATTAAACATTAAAATGTTTGTCAATAATTTTAGTAAACTCAGGGGTAACAAGTTTTCATCTGCTTCAAATTCTTAAATTAAATAACTTTTGCCTATGACAGTGTGGACAAGAAATGTCTCAGTGGGGCAAATTTGTGTGGAATCCAGTGACACTTAAAATATAAATGGCTACTGAAACACTGTGGTTTCATTAATATAAATGTGGAGTCTAAGCTTATTCACACTGACTTAAAGCCAGCTGCTGGCATAGGCAATATAACAAATGCAGGGAAAGAAAGAACGATTGGGTCAGGTTTAGTCAAGCCAATCTGTGGTTTGACCCAAGAAAAACTGCAATAGTAATCATTCAAGTTTTTTTTTGTGATGTCTTCAGACATCGAAATAACATACTTAACTGTCAAGGAATATGTCACGACAGTTTAATATGTCTGCCTCTAAACGTGATGTTTTCATATAATTTATGTCTAAACGTATGTTATTTAGTATGTTTTTTTTCCACATGTAATCATCCAATATGAGCTGTTCTGAATGTATATGTGCAATCAGGAGGAACCCTGACCTCAAAATGACCTTTTTTAAGATCCATACAAAGTCAGTAAAATTAGCTATAAAGCATATTATCATTCAGTTAGTGAAAATTCTGACCTGAGCCCATAAATAAAACACGATCACCACTGATTTTTCAATCGTAACAAATAGAAGTTTCCACCATTGAACTGTATGTGTTTCCTATTCCATCCCATCTGAGATGTACAGGATGTCTTTCTAGTACATCATCATGAAGCACAGCATTTCACATTGCTTTTGCAGTTTATTTAAATTTGAAAAAATTTTAAGTGAATGTTTTAAGTGAATGGAAAAAATAGATGATGGCAATAAGAGTTAAAATGCTAACAGAATAGTTGAATAAAATAGAGAACTTACTAATTGAACGAGTCAGCACACACACACTCTGTATCTCCACATCAACTCAACTCTTCACCTCCCCTGCACTACAATCCCCTACATAACTCTCAAACTGAATGATTACATTAGAGATACAAAATATATACCTAATAATTCATACTCAGTTTAGATGCCATACCAGCAGTGTGGCAGAAACTGTAAGTGAAAAATTTGGCAAAAAAATTTGTTGTTGAGGAGTAGTACCCTAAATACAGGTAAAGTACATTAGAAGATCCTCTTAAAAAGTATTTATTTGAAAAGATTGACAGAAGACAGCAAATATGTTGGATAGTTGAGCACAGACCCTCCAATATTAACATCATTTCACACAGATCATGTAACTGTAAAATTTGCTTTTGACCTTGAAAAAAGAATCCACTAAATCAATGAAGGTATACCTTTAAAACATGATGCAGGGGGGTATTAGAACCAATAGAGTTTAGACTGATTGGACTAGGTTAGGGTTAGACCTGCTCTTGAAATCAATTAATTTAGTACACTGAGACATAAAAAAACAAGTACACCGAACGATGCCTATCTATGAAACTACTGTTATCACCAAAACAATGTGGCGGAAAATTACACTTCCTTTTGAAATGCACTTTCAAAATCATTCAGTGTGACATGCTTTCCACTACTGTCAGTATAATAGTATGTTTTTGGGTAGGACTGAATCAGGGTGAAAACAAGTGCATATACTGTATATGGAAAAAAATGACAGAATACCGTTTAGCATGACAGTTGTAGTATAATAGTACATGTACTACATCCCAGCACTTAAGTATTGTTTGAGCACTATATACATGATTAATCATCATAATGATCCCACACACTGATCTTCACACATCAGTGTGTGAAGTGGCCTGCTCTGTTTTCCTGGTGATGTTCAGTTTGATTGAAATGAAGCTGTGAGATGGGATAATCTTTCCTGTAATGTGTCAGCTGTCATGGTGCTTTGTGCTTTGAAGGGCCGCTCTCATCTTTGTCCGCACAACAGGGCTCTTGTGACAATGACAGTAAGAGAGAAAAAAACAGAGAGAGCAAGAGGGTGGGTGTGCAATGGAGAGCAGATGAGTTCAGTGTAATAGAGAGGAGAATGGAGAGAATACTAATCTTTATTGAGGATGAACCTGCCCCAAAACATGGATTACAAAAGTCAGAGGAAATGAAGCAAGAATGAATAGACTAATGCATTGAATTAAACACCATGATAAATCTTTCCACAGAGGAAGCAAGTGTGTGCACAGAGGCAAGGAGCTAATGAGAGTGAATAGACACAAGAGAGGCTGAGTGCCTATGATGTCATTGACTGTGCTGGTCGGTACTCTCTCCCTCCTCCCTCCCTCCCTCTTCCCTCTCTCCTACTGCCTCTATGTATCTCTCCATATTTGTCGTCATTGTGAGAAAGCCTGGGAGTGGCAGGAAGGAGGAGAGGCAGAGGAGAAAGACGAAGAGGTCAAGCAGCTGTACGCAAATCAGGATTTCCCTGAGTATTTACACCGCGTCCTTCCATTTACGGCAGCAGGTACACTTTACTCTCTCTTTCTCAGCATCACTGTTTCATGCACTAGCACCATAATACAACAGAGGGGCGATGGAAACAGCAGCAGGAAACGTCTTATGACTGCCATAACTAGATGTCTCATTTCAGGCTCCACTGACAACAGACAATCTATGATATGTATGTGGACATTTTTAGATGATCAGATTTTAAAAAAGTATATATTCAACCTCATTTTGGAAAGTACATGTAGCCACGCAGAATTGCATCGCTGAACCTGCAGTGTCATTTATGTACATGCTTTTTGTTTTGATTTAGTGCTCGCAACATTTGGCAGCTGTTTTTATTGTTATCCACCTGCCCACCAAAGACTGTAAAATTTAATACAAGCTTCTATTTAAAACATTTAAACATCCATAATAAGTGTATTTAGATGCTCTTTTTTCTGCTGTGAAAAAGAAATACATTTTGGAGTAATTATGGAATAATTTTCTTGAAAAAAAAAAAGTTTTCTTTTTAAAAAGTCTGCTTTTTCTTACTGAATATACATCCTTACTTTTTTTCGCAGTAACAACTTGTGGTCAAGTGTGTGTCAGTGTGCGTGTGTGAGTGTCAGAGAGAGATTGAGTAGAGAGGGAGAAGAAGAAAGAGAAGGAGCATGTTTGTTCATTCACTGTAGATCGAACAGCATAGCAGCCATTTGGAAATTGAGCTGATTGAATTAAATTGGCCTGAGAGCAGCTTGAGTAACAAGAATATAATGATGGATGTGACAATGTGTACGTGTGTGTGTGTGTGTGTGTGTGTGTGTGTGTGTGTGTGGGAGAGCAAGAGCAAGAGAGTTCACTTAGACTGACTGATGGCAACCATTTCTTGGCAGGCCCGATGGTCAATCAGCTAATAGAGCCATTATGAATATGTGGTCTTTAATTTCACAAAATGTCCTCACAAGGATAGAAAGTAAATGAACATCAACCAAAGTGAGGACGTTGTGTCTTCACTTGTTGAAGGGCTTTTTAGGGGTTAGGACGATGCAACCATTTGCGACAATTAATCTGACATGTTGAACATTATCAGTTTGATAATGAGTGTATACTGTGTGTGTATCCATCAGTATGGCCGAGGGCTCAGTGTCTGTGGCAGAGGTGGAGACCTCCTTCCAGAAGTTTGCAGTCCATGGCGACACTAAAGCCACAGGGAAGGAGATGAACGGCAAGAACTTCGCTAAGCTCTGCAAGGACTGCAACGTCATTGACGGCAAGAATGTCACCACTACAGATGTTGACATAGTTTTCAGCAAAGTCAAGTAAGACTTTACTCAGGCCCAACCTCCCACAGCTAGAACAATCAAAATGCAACAACCCTGTCATGGTGTAACAAACAGCCAAGAGAGCAGACGTCAATATCAACTGCACAAAACCATGACGTCAGTGAACATTATTGGGTTATAAAAACAAATTCATATATGCTAATTTTAGTGTAATTTTTAATGTTATGCAGGTGTTTGGTCATAAACCAGTGCATGGAATAAATTAAAATTTTGACCTGATGACCCCACGGTGCCAGATGAAAAGTCAAGGGGTCGCCAGTGTAACCTCCTCCTCTCAAAACCATGGATATATGTTATGTACCTTTACCAGCTGACATTGTGTGAGAGGCAGGGTACACCCAGGACAGGTCGCCAGACTATCACAAGGCTGACACATAGAGACAGACAACCATTCACACTCACATTCACACCTACTGCTAGTTTGGACTGTGAGAGTAAGCTGGAGTTCCCGGAGAAAACCACCACGCCAAGCCTTTAAACAATGGCAGATAAAGCCAGATCTGGCACTGGATTATAATGATTTGCTTAGCTGCAGTTTTATAGAGGTATTTTTGGCGTATGATGTTATTTATTTATTTATTTATTTGTCTTTTTGTCAATGTATGTTGTAATTCTTTGGCTGCAGTATGGGTGTAGGCCCAAGTCAAATTTCCCACTCTGTGAGACAGTAACGTTAATCTTGATCTTGATCTTGATCTTGCAAAATTTCATGGCAGTGCATGTTACAGATGCTGGGAAATTTCAGCCTGGACCAAACAACAACTGATCGCCATATCAGCGTTTTCCATTTGTATGGCTTGAAAAAGACAGCAACAGTGTAGCTTGCACACACACAGACACACACAGCAGGTCTTCCAGTATGGCCAGTGTTGTACGCTTCTAGATTTGTGACATGTATTTATCTTCACACACTGATGACAGTACTTAGTAGTATCTATTACTGGATTTATTTTTTGCTTTTATTTGGAAAATTTTGTCATTTTCCTCAGAAAACATTTGCTAACGCTGTGTGTTTCCCCAGGGCAAAGTCAGCTCGTGTAATCACATTTGAGCAGTTCAACCAGGCCCTGACAGAGTTGGCTCCCAAACGATTTAAAGGCAAATGCAAAGAAGAGTCGCTTCAGCAGCTCTATGGTCTGATTGTGGGTAAGGAGCCTGCCAACGTCGGAGTCACTGTGAGTATTGTATCAGTTATAACCTCAACATACTCACCTTTCACCACTGTAAGGCACATGATATCCAGGGACCAACTGACGCACCACCAGAAAACACTTTTAACCATAACAAACTACGTTTTTGTTAAAGTTAAATAGGTTTATGATGTATATGGTATACATGCATATGGCCAGTTAAGGTCAGGGTAAAAATCCAGAAGGACTTCTCTTTCTTTCACTGAGATTTATAACAATGTGTTCACATATCTTTTGGTTTTATTGATCTGGTCATATAGCCAAAATGTGCATTATTGTCTACCCATGTCTTTCTTGATTATACCACTGGATGGTGCCAAAGAAATTTCAAACCTGGTGCAGTCCAGCTCTTTCCAGGAAGAATAAACAGTTGAGAGTTGATGAGAAAGTCAAGCTAGCCGATGGGATAAAGGGATGTGCTTGTGTGATTACCCGAGGGAGTGAAATCACTGCTTTGTTAAATCTTCTGTTATTTTTAGAGAGTAGCAAAGGCAGCAGCAGTGGACAGACTGACAGACACCACCAAATACACCGGAGCGCACAAGGAGAGGTTCGACGAGTCCGGCAAAGGAAAAGGAAAGGCCGGACGCGAGGACATCCCCGACAACAGTGGCTATGTGGGAGCTTACAAGGGCAGCGGCACTTATGATCAAAAAGTCAAAGAAGCATAATTCTGACAGTGGATGAAACTTTGTTTTAGTAACTTAAATTAGGCGTGTTAAAAAACATCATAAATTAATTGGCTATTGTATTTTTCAAGACAAACTAACATTGTGTATAATGTCTGGTGGGCCTAGCATTCGAAACACTTATTGGAGCCATGAAAAAAAAAGACAAAAAACATATAATTGAAGTTTCAAGGTTTTTATAAGTGACAACCAGGATGAGCAACTTAAAGATACTATTTCCTGAAATAATCTAAAGATAATGAAAACACCTAGCTGCAGTGAGCGCAGAAATGATCAACGGGTCATAGCATGAATGACTGATTGTTCCATATATTCTCAGTGATTTAAAAAGGGACCAAAAGATAAAACTGTACTTGCAGACAAGCATGCTTTATAGACACTAACGCTGCTTTGCACTAACACTGTGCCTTAGTATAGTATAGCTGCTGATGCGAATGCTTTGATATTCTGTATTGTGCTGCTGTTTTCACTTACCTTGATGCAATAGATGATACTTTAGTGGCTTTCAAAAATGACACTATGTTCCTGGTCGCACTTGCTAAACTTATCACTTTATAGTTCAGTGCCTTTTGCTACATGACCAATCAGTGCCCATTATTATTCTCATGGAGTTTATTCATATCATGAAGTGTCATTTATATTTATTAACAAACAGTGAGGGACAGAATTATTCTGTAATGACGAAGCTACGGTGCAAGATACATCTTTATTCCTCTTTTTTTATGATACATATTGTACATACTAGTCTGTTGCAGCCATGCTACCTTAATATCATACTTCTTAAACTTACAACAAGCTTCATTAAACTCATATATTACTGCCCTACAAAGACACACTGTAGTAACCACGCTAACACTGACACTAAGAAAAATGGCTTTAAAGTTTTTGGACTGTCCAGCCAAATGTGTCATTGGTAGAAAAGTGTCAATGCACTTATGAAATAGATATCCCTGAAGTCATTTTGATGCTTAAAAACCACGATCAATGATTTGAGCTATGGCCTACTGCACTCTGTCATCACTTGAGTCTTTGAACAGAAAAGCCTGCACCCTGCTGTTGCTCAGCTTCCCAATTTATGAGTAACACTAATGTTTCTGTCCTCCTGGACCTTCGTCAAGCGTCTTCAACACCATTATTTTCTACACTGAGCTTAAATAGAAACTGCCTCACCCATTTCACAGGTGTACACAAGTGTGAGGGAATTAATCAGCTGTTGGTGTGTTTGACAAAAGCCTGCGCTCCATATGTCACATATCCCGCAAAAAAAAGAACAAGGGAACCAGAAAATATAGAAAAAACCTTGACACCTCAAGCTCCTTACACAATAAAGGCTATTGTCAAAACTATTTTTTAAAAAAGAGTTGGTCTTTTGAATGAACACATCGGCCTTGCAGCTTTCATAAATTATTAAAACTTTTCAACATTGCAAACTCCTATGCCACGTGTCATAAATTGGTCTTTTGAGATCCATAAATCCATTATAGCACAGCAGGCCATGGTATCTTATCATTTAATCCTTTGGGAGAAAGAATTTTAAAAATAGTAACAGGGGAAATGTTAAACAACCCTAAAGCATTGTTTTGTTGCAATATTTACTTCAGTAGGCTTGGCCTAATATCCGATTATTTGATATTTACACCATCACTGATCTGGCTATGATCATTTTCATGTCATCAGTTATTTTGTTGTAGGCATCATCCTCATTCTCATGTCACAGTTTGCTGTAATAAGCTCACTGAGGTTTACCTCGGCCCAATAGAATCCCAAATCTCCTGGAACCAAAGGCAAAAGACAGTGACTGCATTCACTGTGGTTTGCCTTTGGTTTTGATTGGATTTGGTAGTTATTGCGGACATTTTTTTTAACAAAACAAGATTAAGTCAGTAAATTCTGTTACAAGATAGATCAGATATCCAAAGGTTAAATTTTAGTCA
Organism: Chaetodon striatus; assembly: GCA_029783705.1. Classification (NCBI taxonomy): domain Eukaryota; kingdom Metazoa; phylum Chordata; class Actinopteri; order Chaetodontiformes; family Chaetodontidae; genus Chaetodon; species Chaetodon striatus. Next base: position 21,901,372 of record JAPZEB010000020.1, on the reverse strand, counting down.
TAACTCAATTTTGACTGGAGTTGTAGATAGGCTGCATTGTCTCTTTTGTGCAGAATAAGCTACAGTAAAAACTTGAAAACAATTAAAACATTATCAGAAAATTACGGAAAACTATTTCTCAGGCATATGTTGTCAGTGAGTGACTGTTTAAAGCAATGGAGAATAAAGCCAATAACCCTCGCCTCCGACCTGCTGATTTCCAGAAATAGCTGGGATACAATTTCCCAACACAAAGGGCCCTTGAAGAACAATAAACACTCAGCATACACTCATCCTCCTACCTGGACCCTCCTTGTAATGGGACACTGATGGCATTTATGGAGGATTCATAGGACCAATTTTAACAATGCTCATGGTATGTTTAAAGATAGCTTGTATCTCACACTATAGGCCTGAGCTGATAAGCATCACCTGGGTTTTGTGTGGATCGTGCCATTGAGTTCCATAATAGCCTGTATTCCCAGCTCATGACTCACTATAATCACTGAGATCTCAAAAGATAATGAAGGAATAAACCAATAAATGACTGCAATATAGTAGAGTTTTTGTGGGGTGATCATTTGTGTTATCTGGGTTGAAACTTTTTTCTCATTCTTTAAATTTTACCCTGCATGAACTGCTTTTTAGGCCACAACAAGCTATAGACACAATACTGACATAGTATCAGCTAAAAAGTTGACATGGTGTATTTGTTCATTACACATCTAGCTCATTTAAAGCAACATTATCGTGCAGTTGGAGTTGTGCTCAAGGCCGCCTAATAAGTCCAATATTCACTCTCTGCCATGTGTCCAGCTCTTTAGCAGCAAAATGCTCCACTCCATTAAATATGTCTGTCGTTCTGGGGGTGGACAGGAAGTGTACAGCTGGCTTTTCAGTGCAGTTAGTAAAAAGCTGCTAAAAAGCTCCGCAGGGTAAATGTAGAGTCAGGTGATACTTCTGTGGGTTCATCACTCAGAAAAATCTTTCAGACTGCATGTCGTAATCTAATTCATTGTCACAGCAACATAAAGAAATAAATGATGATAATATTATAGTATGGTATAGTAGCTTTAAACATAGTTAGGGGACATCTAATATAAGAATGGATTTTACTGGATTTTACTTTTACAAAATAAAAGACAGACACACTAACACCATCATGTAGTTCAAATATAAGAAAAGTATAATAACAATAATTTTGTACAGAGTTATGCTCAGAATACTTAAAGAACAAAGATATTTTTGAGGCGGCAGTAGCTCAGTCCATAGGGACTTGGCTTGGGAACCAAAGGGTCGCCAGTTCAAGTCCCCCGCCCAGACCGAAATATGGAGAGTGGACTGGTGCCAGTTCACCTCCTGGGCACTGCCGAGGTTGCCCTTGAGCAAGGCACCGAACCCCCCCAGCTGCTCGGGGGCAGCCCCCCCACTCTGACATCTCTCCATTTAATGCATGTATAGGTCCTGTTTGTGCATGTGTGTGTGTATTTCGGACCTGTGTGTATATGTAAAA
>JAPZEB010000020.1:21884803-21899780 GCA_029783705.1 Chaetodon striatus | reverse complement strand
TCATTCTCTGAGACAGAAATCTCAAATTCAGTGGTGCCTACGTACATCAAACTTTCCATTTTTATTTCTGTCTATATTCTGAAGGTTTTTACTGAGAAACTTTAGTCATATATCATTAATAGCCTGATTCATGGAACGTTTTGTTCCTAAAAACATGGTGAAAATATATCTTTAATAACTGTTTTTTATTTTCTGATTTATTGAGTTATAAAAAGAGATATCCTAAATTTCCTCTGTTAAAACCTTTAACTCAAATATGTAAACAAAATGAAACAAGAATTTTGAACCTGGCTTTACCTAATGTTTAGTTTTATGCTCTGCAAATGTATGCAAATTAGTGCATTTTTACAAAAAAAAAAAATGTATACAAAAAATAACCGTAACATAAGCAATCAGCTGGGTCGGTTTCATTGTGGAATCTATTAGACCTAATTAAAAGTTTTACCCTATTCACCTGCAGTGTGAGATTGAGTTATGGTGATGCACAGCTCACCCTGGATGGTTCATTATCACAAAGGTGTAATGTCCTCATTGTAGGTAAGTGGGTTTTACAATAAATCATTTAGCTTCTATGACCTAGAAAGACTTGTTTCAAAAATACTAGTGTCAGTATTCATGTCAACATTTTCTATATCAAACCATTTCCTCGCTCCAACCATGATAGACAGGAAGCCTTACATACACTATCAGAAACATTAGCCTTAAGTAAACTAGGACCTTCCTTGATCAGGTGTCATCTGTTTCCAGTGGGCGCAGAGGGATAAAGCGGCCGGGTTATCATAGACAACAAACTGAGCGATCCTATCAGCCAACCTGACACCTCTGACCTCATAACCAACTTATACACACAGGCTCTGTAAGATACAATCTATAAGAGATTTTGATATACACTGGGGAGCTTATCAGGATGATTCCTGCTGAAACCTGCCCACACAGGTCCCACTCAACCCATGGAGCACGGGGTTGAAAGTGTCAGTGGGAGGGAAATGAATGAATTACCGAAACAGACCAGTGGGCTGCCAGCTGACTGGACGGTGGACACAGAGATCTCTCCGCCCACTTGGAAATAAAAGTGAAGTTAAAAGGGACGTCTCTTACAAGCCATCATTGTGCATACTACTGCAAGACCCAAAAGACCTCTTTTGATTGTTTATCAGGATTACTGGTGTTTTTAATGCTGGAATATAAGGTTTTATGTGGATATAGACTGAAGAGGACATTCTCTGCTGGACTGCAGTGAGTCAAGACATTTGTTACTAAAATGAGACAAACACACAGCTACATCTCAAATTAGTTACAAGCTACTGGCGTGACAGTCTATACAGGCTATTCTTTTTACATTTAAACATTTGTTTTTAAGCCTTAAAAAGATGCAGAGAGTACACTTTAAAGTTCTGGTATCTGCTAAATTAAGATTCCTTCTACTATAAAACTTTTTGAATCTGTGAAATCATTTGGTCAGATAACCTAATGTTATTATATAACAAATTTACCAAAATAAAATGATTAATTTACACGTATAACGTATAACACCAGCCAGGTGTATTGCATTCACTTACATTGTCTTTGGTGTTATATAATCAAAACAATGTTCATTCTCACAAGCTCTGTCTTTAGACATTCCCTTGTGTTGAGAGATGAAAGCCGTAGCGTGCACTCTGCTCGTCATGGGCCTGCTGTGTGACAACATGAGTGCTGAAGTCACTATCAACAGCCTACGAGTGGCAGCAGGTAAACCAAACTGTTTTCAACTTTTGTTCTGAGGACAACTTCACATGCTAAAAACAACTGAAGGTCATCAAGGCATGTTGGTGTCGATGATACAGTGGAAGAAAGAAACAAGACTCAATATATTGTGTGTCAGCTCCAAATTTGGTCTCCAGTGCAACCTATACTGGATACATATACTATGCTCATTCAACACACCCATTAATCTTTGGTGTATTTGGTGTGTTGATGTGTCAATGTTGATGAAATTTGTTCTGAGAATCCTGCTAAGAGAAAACAAGCGTTAGCATTTTGTCCCATTTCAGTATTTACTTTTTGCCTTGAAATGTCCATGGCAAGAGTCTACACATAGTACGTGTGTGTATTGTAATATTTATAACTGTATATTCATCTTTGTCCATGGAGTGTGAGGTGCCAGTATTTATTCTAGGCAAACAGAAAACAGCAGGTAATCTCAAGACTGATAAGACTCCTATCCTTCCCTTTCTTCCACATGTGTAGAAGCATGGGATGGGGAGCTGCCCTGCAGAACATGGGACTGTGAGTGTGTGTTCAAGAACCAGCGAGGCTGCTGCTGTGCCGGCCGTGAGCGCCAAGAAGTGGAGGATCAAATGTTCATGAGAGTGATGGACCTGTCGAGGAGCGTGTCCCAGCTGGGTGACAGCCTCCTTGAATTCATAGGTACTTTGGATGATGGACAACAGTCCACAATATCAATTTGAGCCTTGGATTTGTGTGTGATTTTGTGGAAGTATGTTTGTTGTTTGTTGCTGTTAAATGTGCCCCTCAACGACGTAAATTCATAAAGAAGTTTTTTTACTTTTTTGGATTCTCCTTTCATCATGGAGGCATGTGAGAAACATTTTCTTCATCAGTTCAAGATAACATGGTGTGAGTAACTGATATACAAACAGTCATTTTGCAGGTGTAGTATTATCAGTTTACTTAGAATATATAAAATCTCTTCCATTTCCAGCACCATCTCAGGCGGCAGCCTGCTAGAGTTGCTCTTCGTCGTCTTGTGTCTTTTCTCAGTCATGTGCAATACTACTTCTCGTTGTTACATCAGTTTCTATATAATATTGATTAGCAGGTCAGTCTGTTTTTTTTTCCACCATTTTAGTTCATTTTAGTAGCTCTTGTACTTATCAAACTCCTATTGTTACTCTGCCAGATATTTAACACTCTGTTGGTATAAAACTGGGTCCTGTGAGTGACCCTGACCGGGGGAGCCCACTGGTGGTCTGGTTGTCACTGGTTGTGGATAGTTAAAACTGTGGTCACTGTACTTAGTGTCACTGCAATTTAAAACATTCTCTGGCACAAGAATTTCCTTTGAGATACATAAAGTTCTGTTGAATTGAACTGATTTGAAAACAACTTGTACACCTGCTTGATTACATCCACACTTGTTGCCGTATTTATGACTCTAAACCTGTAGCTAGGTAGCTTTATGCAGAAGGAAGATGATATCCCCAATCTTAACTCCACCTACTGAGATCTGATTGGTCAACAGTCTCTCTACGGAGCCACTTATGGGCACAACAGCAGACCTATTTGAACAGATCTGAGATGTGTGTGGCGAATAACAGGTCTGGAACCAGGCAACAGAAGTCCTCAGATTTCATATTGAACAATGTTGAAGAAACATCTGACAATAACAACACGTTTTTCCCTCCCTGTTGGCTTGTCTCTGTCTCAGGAGGGATGAGGGTTGCATTCACAGCCTCCATGAGCTTTACAACAAACTGCTTTGGACCTTTCACCAGAAACAGCTCCATCCCTTATGATGCCGTCACCCTCAACCATGGAAGGGGATATAACCCCACCCTCGGTAAGTGCATGCAGTATTTCTATACATTCATGTGATGGCTGGATTTATTTCTGGACTATTAGCAACTTTAAGCAGAGACAAGTAGCAGAATTAGGTGCTACTGCAATTCATCAGTGTGTATTCACCAGTGTACCTTCTTTTCTCAGGCTGACATTTGTATTATGATAAACATAATTTTTTTTTAAAAATGCATCTTCATTCCAGGTATATTCACAGCTCCTCGTTCTGGACTGTACTCGTTTTCCTTCTCAGTCTATTCCAAGGTTGGCGGGGAAGGCGAGAGGATATACTACAAGATGCAACTCATGAAAAACGGGGAGGTGGTGGCATCCACCTGGGAAGACAACAGAGACGACTCAGAAGACAGCAGCTCCCACACAGTACTGCTGCCGCTGCAGCAAGGAGGTCAGGTCTACGTAGAGCTGCTGAGCGGCAGGCAGCTATGTGGGAACGTCAAGGGCCTAAACACCTTCTCTGGCTCCTTGATTCACCCTACTCTAGCCTAACTGATTTATTTCACTGTGGACTAACACTGTGAACGCCTCATTTTGTTTCTCAAAAAAGCTGTAATTATTACAGGATAATGCCTTTTATGTCACTGCACTGTGTGGCCTTTTTTTAGAACTTTAATAAAAATATAATCAAATGCATTTCTGAAACTTTATTTATATTTTTGTTTAAAGAAAGGTGAAAGTACAGGGTAATGTCTAAGATACTGAATGAATGGTACCACACAAAGCTTTATCAGTTGGTGTATGACTTCAAACTCCAGAGCTATGTCAGCAACTATCTATTGAAAACTGCAGATCTTGATAACTTAACAATGGTCCTGTGAGACAAGCCCAAGGTCCTTCAGTCCACTATGATCAAGAACTCAGTTGAAACATATCAACGTTAGCTAAAAGCCTAAAATCCACTCTTGGAACAGCTGTTTTCTTCAGGAAAATGAACAACTGATTTTTTCTCCTCTTTGACAAGTAGTCGTCATCCCTGAGGTCACTGCAGACCTCCAGGTCTTCATGTGCAGTGTGTGGACAGGACTGTTAGAATCTGTTTATAGCACAACTAGCCAAAACTTTAGCGTCCATATTCAACAAAGTCTATGAGAGCAACTTGAAGTAACATCTGGGGTGCTTTGCTTGGCCTTCTGCCCCTGCGACCTGGCCTCGGATAAGCAGATGAAAATGGATGGATGGATGGATGGATGGATGAAGGGATGGTACCCTCAGCAGATGAAGTAAATAAAGGCCCCATCCACTATTTGAGAATTTACGGTATTCAGTTTAGACCACTGGGTCCATGGTAGCTTGGTGTTTGTAAATTACTTTTAAGCAACCAATGGCAGATGCAGATGTCAGTAAGTTACAGCTAGCTGGCTAACATTAGCTCAGGTTACGGTTAGCTCTTTGGCCGCCCATGCGACTTACTGTTTGTCAGACTTCAAATGAGACAAGACTTAGCAAGCTAGCACAGCCCCCTGACACCCCTAGGACACTTCTCTCCAAGCGGAGAGCATAAAGCGGCTTGGACCTAACCGCTGTAGCCGCGTGAATTCAGCCAGCAGAAACCCAGCATTACAATTTTTTTTTTCAAAGAAGGTAGCTAGCACTACCAGCATCTCCACTACTCCTGCCGCCAAGTTGGCAGTACTGTGCAAACCCCAGCTCCAGACTTCACAACAGGCTGGTGGCTATAGCAGCAGCGTCGGTCCAACTCATGTAGCTGCAGCAACTGAAAGTTTGATTAGCTTTCTCGACCCCAGGCGGTCGAGAAAGCTGAGAGTAGACTCCTGGTGTTCAGGTGCTAGGTCTTGCTCTGGCTGAGTTCAGGTTTCACAGGGCGCTAAGTAGAGGTCCGTCTGCTATTGCAAAATGTATATAACAGAAACACAGCATATGTGGACTCTGTTGTGGGTGCCAATTGTTTGTTGACATAAGCAGACTCCATTTTCTAGCTAATGTTAGCTAGTGTTGCGTGTTGTTAGCGCTGAAGAGCTGAGAGAGACAAGGCATAATGTTACATCCTATGAATTTTCCATGAAAATGTATCCAGAGTCCTCAGCTCTTTCTCATATCTAGGTAAAAAAAAAAAAAACCTTCTCATGTCCCCTACTGTGTGATACCAACCCCAAAAGCCCCCTTTGGCATCTCTATGAGGTGCACCGGGCTTTCAACTAAGTCCAGTGTAAACTCATCCACAGCAATATTTGCTGCTCAGAGAAACAGAAAAAAAAAATCCCCCCTAAAAACCTGTTGTATAAAGAGCAAGAAAGTTTGTGTCAGGTGGGAGGAAGAGGTGATAGATGGGTCAAGCAAACACAGAGGACTGCTGTCCTAAAATAAAAGTCAGTGCTGTTTTAACTCAAAGTCAGTGCTGTTGTGACATAACATAACATTACATAACATATGTCCGTCTGTGACGTACTGTCAACACTCATGTGACGTATTTTCAAGTAACATACTTATTTTTACTAGACACATGATGTTTTTTCTAAACCTAACCAAGTAATTTTGTTGCCTTAACCAAACTGTGACCATTTGACAACAAGTTTTACCCAGGATACAGCTTTGTGTCAAATACTGATGTTAAAGGTTGCATCTCACGGAGATATGCAGACATGCTATTGGCAAGTATCACATGCAAGGGACTTGAGAAAGTGTTGCTATTTGATGACCTGGGATGAAAATGTGTTTGAGTCATTTACATAAAGTCAGTCTACAGGCTGTTGGCCTTTGAGAAAGTTACAACCTGTTCACCTACTGGCATTAAAAAACAAGTAATACACGTAAAAAGTTACATACAGAACCTTTAAGGTCTGTTTACAATGGTGTGATTGTTCTCTCATATTCTCTTTGCCCCCTCTGACTAACACTGCTTTTACAGGGAGAGGCAGTCCGAGATCACAGCAGTTCTCTTTGTAAATTATTATTAATCAAAGAAAACAATATAAATAGAAGCCATTATCTTCCATCATCATGCATGAATGACTTGCTCAGCAGTCACTGTCAAAATTTAGAAATGGCCATTGATATCTACAGACAGCACCCAGCAAAGGGGCAAACACAGAGGAGCAAAGATCAGCATGTTACCTTTCATCACTGCAGTTAGGAAAAAGTCAGAAAAAAATCATACCGTATGTATATTTATGCCAAACATTTGACATGGTAGACTTATTCATATATTTTTCTTACTTACCTAACCTACCTAAAAAAAATTCATGACTTAAAGTCATGTAGGACTCATTCTTCAGTGTAACGATGCTGACACACCATAGACACAACTGCACATGCATTCACATGCGCACTTAAAGGCATGCAAATATATGAGTGAATCTGCTTAGATGTAACATGTTTGAGTGTTGTATATACCAACAGTGCACGTGTTTAGGCAAGCTGTTTTGCATGTTCCCAAGATGGAGGGTTTGTTATGAGCATTTTGTGGCTGCTAAAGGAAATGAAGGTTGGTTTGTACTAAAGAAATGACGTGTTTCCTGCCATGTGGGTTATGGTCTAACTGCTCCGATGGGCTTACTAACCACTGTGTTATGAACTATTTTAGTGCAGAACAATCCACACTTTACCCACTAGATGAAAGCAATATTAAATATTAAAGCACCACCTGCAGAATTTCTTTACAATGACAATATATAGGCCTGAAGCTTACAACTCTGAATCATTGGAATCAAACAAACTGCAAACCTTATTCATTTTAATGGTCACTGAAAGTCGCAACACCCAAGTTGAACATCTTATCACCTTAAAACAAACAAACAACGAAAACAAAAAAACAAACAAACCAAAAAGTTATTTAACTGTCCAGTGGTACGGCTGAGTAGTTTATTGAGTTACTGGCAATTCAGTTTGAACATGTGAGAGTGACACAAAGCTGCCCCCTACTTTCCTTTTGTTCAGCATAAAAAAAAAACACATTTCCTGTGAGAAGCCACAAAGAGCACCACTCTGCATCTGAAAACACACACACACACACACACACCATGTGTGCTACACTTGACTGCAGGTAAAGGCTAGTTCCTTACTCATCCCTTGGTAATTACAAATGTGAACCAGTTTGTAAAGTGTTACCCTTCATGCTGATTAAATCCAGAATTGTGCTGGAAAGGCTTATTAAACAATAAAATATATTAACCTTCATCAGCTTGTTATTAGAGTATCCACTGCTGTTCACCAAGGAAAACAAGACAAATGTTGATGTTTAAAAAAAATGTATTTATTTTATTCAGAAAAACAAATCATTTGTTTCACACAGAAATGCTGATAAATGTGAGAAAACACCAAAAAAGCCTTTTAGAAACTGTTGCTCATACAGTATGTCAGGGAAGTATGAAAACTTCAAGCCTTCAAGCCTGAATATAGGAGCTAAGGAGAATTTATGGATATATTGTAATGAGCTTGGATTTTAGAGCGGTTAGGTGGACTTTAACTGAGCAAAATTAACTAAAGTTAAAGAAACCTTTGGTCTTTTATTTGGTTTGCAGCCTGGCAGTCTAAATTGCTGAGAAGCCCTGCACTTTGCAGGATATATACAACCTCACAGTCTTCTAGACCTTTTACCTTTTTTGCCTTCTCTATTTTCCCAGTTATCTTGAACTTCTCATAGGGGGGGATGAGCACCTCTTGCTCTTTATCTTTAAGGTGTGGATAGTTTTTCAGGTAAGCACCTAAACAGGTCGTTATTTTAAAGCAGGTCTTCGCACCAAAGTTGGTCAATGTTGGAACCTTAGAGCTGGAGGCAAAGAAACCAAACCGCATTAATTGGTTGACAGTGCCAATAAACAAAGCTCTGCTTCTGCGGTATGTAATTTCACATTTTTTATTTTTACTGAGGATCTTTATAGCCGATGTCAGCCAGTATTGGAGGGAGTGGAATGGAAAGGTCTTGCCATAGACCTCTCTGCTGGTCCGGACTGCATCATTGAACTCCTGATAAAACCCTTTATAACCAGATGTATAAGCACAGATCGCCTGCATGTGATCTTTAGTCAAAGCCTCATCACCTGTGTCTTTACTTTTGAGATTACGATTCGCACATTTTTCTGCCGCTTTCCAGGCATCTCCAAATATTCCTTTGTTCTCCTCTTTAAAGTATTTGTCCTTGACCATTTTTGCCATTGTCTCGTTGCAGCCAAAGTACATGTCATCAACAGCATCTTCAACCATGCTCATTTGGATGCCCGGGTTTGCCTCTGGTAGACTGATGATAAAGCTGATCTAGAGAGGAGGGTGTGAAAAGATGAGAGGAAAGGTCGTGAATTTGAAATTTGTTTCCACAGAATGTGCATTTTACATTTACACACAACATAAATAACATGCTTACAACAAACTCACTTGCGTAGTTTGATAAAGTTTAGCATACTTCTTGATGACTAATGCCATCGCAGCTTGGACATTCAGTACTACTGGAAACCATCAGCTCCCGTTGTGAATATCAATGTCCTCGACACTACCTGCATATATTATACTGCTACTCATGTGTATGCCAAATTAAGTTCCTGATTGTCTATGTGCTTGATCGATAAAGAACAGTTCATGTTGAACCATCCTGGGTAAGCAACACGTATAAGCAACAGTATATGTGTTGACACTGTTAACATTTGTCAAGTTTTAAAAACTTCCAGCGATATTCACATAGTTAAGATTTAACCAGGTGGAATAAACCACTCACCTTCTTAGAGCCCACAGGCAGCATCCAGCAAAGGAGCAAACACAGTGGAGCACAAGTCAGCATGTTACCCTTCATCACTGCAGGTGGGCAAACAGCTTCTCAATCCACACACACATAACATAAAAATACAGAAAACATCAGCAATGATTTTTTTTTTTTTTAAATAATGGCATGATAAAGTCTCATTCAAATCTCATACTCAAAACATGTGGTTTTGAACTCACCAGTTTTTCAGAGAAGAATGTGATGACGACCCCTTAGATCAAGTTTTGACCAGACAGTGGGTTGTCAGTGAGTTTCCAAGACTTATATAGCCAGTCTGGTCCCAAATATCAAATACACACACACACACACACACACACACACATACACACGCACATGCACAAAGACCAACAGTTTGCACATACACAGTCACACTTACCTCCCCTGAATGTGTGTGTGTGGAAATGTGGTTTGCTTTTACCAGACAAAGAAACGGGGGTCATTGCCGTTTCACCCTCACTCACTAACCACTCGTAAAACCTCAAGCTCCATGTATGATCTCTGAGACATCAGTGATGACAAGGTGCAACTGCAGGCATGATATCAGTCAAGTCAGTTTACTCAGAGCCAGACAACCAGCTGTATTGCCAATTAGCAGTTCCTGTCACTGTCCAAGCAGGTAGTAAACTTTTCTGTTGTCAATGCAAACAACAGTCTGGCTAAAGAGAACATCTTAAAATCCATCAGAACCTGGACAAACTCTTATTGACTACTATCAAGATATTTAACCAATACCTGCTAGAGGGTTCAGCATTTTCAAGGTTCAAGGAGTCTTCATTGTCCCCGTGGGGCAAATTGTTCTACAGCCAGCAGTAACAAAAACAGTCAAGACAGACAACAATAAATAGTTAGAAATAAACAATAAATAAACAGATTAATCAATCACTTATTTAGAAGACCTATGGCAGCAGGGACAAAAGAGTACTTAATCTATTTGTCCTGCATCTTGGCAGAATGTTTTCAATGCCAAAGCAAAACTGATACATAGTATGTCGTAGATGTCACTCAGAACCTACTTACAGACATCATCAATCTTAATAACTCATTACAAATCACTTGTTACTCACCCTGAATTTTATGCATTGCGTAACTTTTAAGAGTTCATTGCAATAATGTCATTGGCAGTATTTCTTTCAAATGCATCCCATGTTCATTTCCTCTATGCAATAAACAAATAAAATATGACTACACAGCAGAGGGATCAGAACGTTTTGCTACACAGGTAAAACAACTGGACATCTAAAGTACAGACGATGGAAGAAGTGTTCATCCTTTTGAATGACAGTCTGCCTAAATTTGACCAGTGACATCACCAGCCTTCCAGCTTGTGATAAGAGATGGAACCTCTTATATGTGGAAGATCCTGAGCCGATATATATACTGTAAATAAATCTCTTGATAGAATTAAAGGACCACAATGGCACAGTCCTTCAGTCAGCCAGCACAGGTGTCATGGATAATTATGTGGTATTTGTCAAGTTATTGTCCAGTGATTAGGCAGTTTTGAACTTTGTACGAATCAAAGAGTGCATCTCCCACATTGTACGTGTCATTTGTCTTGACCGAAATTTCCTGTCAGAGGCCACAAGCTGCAGAACCCATGTGTGAAATGTGTGGGCTCATACAAAATAACAGATGTGCTTGTGCAAAGAGGTATGAGACGACCCTGCGTATAAAAAAATCTGTTTAACAAGGAAACATTCATAATTCTATCTGAAAACTGATAACAGGAGAGTTTACGTGCAAACCTGAAGCAAAACTAGTCCGGGGTCCTGTGAAGTGCATTGAGTATGAATATTAGATTAAATATGGTGAAATAGTGTTAAGTGGAAGAGGAGGGTGTGTGTGGTTGTTTGTGTGTGTGTGTGTGTGTGCATGTACTGCGGTTGTGTATTGACTCAAAGGGGAAATACGCACATTTTCAAAATTCCTGTTATTTCCATGGTCTACGACAGTCCAAAAATATTAGTAACTATGAACAACTCTCCCAAATCCAAAAACTACAATGCTTAAACTCAAATTTGTGATGTCATCAAGTGTAAAGTCTGGAGCTGCTCCACAGGTAATGAATTAGGAAAGGTGTTTTGGATGACACTGAGAGCAACCAGGGGAATGTTCTGAGTATATGCAGGGATGTAGCACCAAATTCTGGGCCCTATGCATGAGCAGTCTCCGTGGACCTCGAGCCCTCCAACCCCCCTCTCTTGATCCATCACTATCTCACGCAATCTTTTATTTTCTTTTCTTTTTTTTTTTGCCTATAGCCTAAAACAGGCTACTTGATTAGAGTGTTGCAAAACTCCTTTCAGTGGAAACTGCTTCAAATGATAAAGTAAACATGTCATGTAGTCGAGTGCAGAAAAGTTCAATTCTTTTCCAGATGGACTGACAAAGCACCAGCGATACACTATTAAAAGAAGAGCTCCTACCTTTGTGCTCAAGGGTAAGTGATGTAATATACCATCAACCAAAATAAGTAGCCTACATTTGTTCTGTTCTGCACTACATTTGCAGAAGAAGAAAGGATAAAGACGAACACCTTGCAAAGGTAGTGTTGTCGGCTGCTGAGGCAAACGATATATTTCAAGAATTTCATTGCAGCAGCCTTGGTGCTCACTGTGGTGTAGAAAAAACACACCACGCTGTCATCAGCTGATATTACTGGCCTGGTATGGAAGCTGTCATTCACAAATGGGTAAGTTAAAGTGGTCACCCAAATTTACCTCCGTTTTTTAGCTTACTTGAAAGCCTACTCTATAATTAAAGGAATTTAATCTAAACACTTATATGTGATATATCATTCACTCACTGCTTGGCTAAGGCATATGATATACATTATTGTAAATATAATTTGGCTTCAGGTTGCTCAGTGTTCTGATTGGCAGGTAAAGCGGGTTGTCTTAAGGAAAAGAGTCAGTATAACCCAACAGAAGAGAGGTTATTTGTGCAATTCATTGTTCCATGCTAGGCCAGATGTGCTTACATACCAGACATTTCCTATACAGATGTCTAACTGTTATTTAACTCTTTCAGGTAACACAGCCATTTGAGTTGGTCGGCATGGACCTTGTCAAACTGACTGTAGCAGAGGGTGGTAATCAATACATTTGTGTAATGGCTGATTATTTCACAAAGTGGGCAGAGGCCTACCCTCTGAAGAGTAAGGCTGCAGAGGGGGTAACCACAGAAAGATGACCAAACAAACATAAAAGAGGAGATATACGTGTGCTGAAGTTTTCAGGTTCATCTCTGAGTCCAGCTTATCAGAGGAGCTCGAGGAATTTGGACAGGATGAGTCTTATTATGAAAACAATCTGGATCCTGTCGAGGATATGTATGTTTTGCTGATACTTACCGGCAACATTACTCGAAATAACGTTAGTGACTGTTTATGTTATGCTGATTATTATGCTGAGTATTGGAGGAAAGACCACCTTTTTTTTTTTTTACCACCAGGAAAGATCATGTCAGGGGAAAACCTTCAGGGCCATTTCGTGGTGCATCCATTTCAGCGATCCAGCAGATGATGCAACAAATGAACAGAAGAGGGCACAGTGGGCTTTGATAAACTGTCATGTAAAGCCACCAATGGACACAGTGCACCCTATGGTGCACACAGAGTGGATGGATACAAGACAGGTGACTGTCTGCTCTTCAATCCACAGGGTGTACGACGACAAGGCAGGAGAGTTGAACAGGCTTGTGAAGACAGATACAGGCTTTCGGAAACAACAGTTCGACTGTCCCACTCCACTGATGGGATACAACAGGTGAATGGGCGGAGTAAATATGCCAGATCAGCTGATTCAGTATAACTCTGTCCAGCACAAAACCAATCGCTGGCACTGCCTTTGTGAACAAAACTAATTAATAAACCAATCTGTAATCTTAGAATTTCCATTCACACATAGTAAAGGTGTGTTTTTTCAAAACCAAAATTCTAAATTTTCAGCTTCAGGGCCCAATATTTTCTTGTAGCAGTGTCCAGTACAAATAATGTTTTAATTAACCGATAGCTGAGATTCTTCTGCACATTTTGATATGCAACACATGGGGTGTCAGGCTATATGAAGTGCCTTAAAAGGTACAAAATCACATGCAGGTACTGTGTAGCAAAAACAGACATTTTTTACAGACTCCTGACTACTTCAACTAAATGAGTTTCAGGCAGTAGTGTTTGTATGGTGTTTTGTATTAATGTCAGGCATTAAAATGAACACGATGTGGTCAGGTACCTGCAGACCACTGAGAACAACAGTTCCATTACTTCTTTGTACTTGGTGGCATCAGTCTGCTTAGCCAGAGTCTAATAGTCAGTCTATCAATCTGAAGTGCAAACACACAGAAATGCTCTCAATCCTGTTAAAACAGTGAACTTAGTTACTGTGAAACATGCAGTTGGAGAGTTATTAATAAAGCTTCATATTTCAGCACTGATGAAGCAATGTGCTGTGCCTCTGCAGTGAGGGCTGCCACCTGCTGGCTGGAGAAGGAAGGAGCACCCACAGGTAAGACTAAGCAGGACTTAAAAGCTTCTTGAGGGAGGATATGTGGCCCTGCAGAGAGAGGAGGAAGATACAGCAGGAGAGTAATTTTATAGTCTGCCTGTCAAAGCATAAATTTGAGAGAGATAGTTTGTGACCAGTGATCAATATCTTTCAAAAACCCAGGAAGCCTACACTGAAGTTTTTGTGAATTGGTTCGATTTTTGACACACACAGTCCCTCATTAACATCAAATGCATTATAGCTCCACAGCAGCTTATCGGACAAGGCACTGTAAAATTGCTTCTCATTCATGCATTCACACACGCATTCATACTACAATGCTCGTGGAGCTGCCATGCATTGGGAGCTACTGTCAGTCCAGCATCTTGAGGAAGCTGGGGATTGAACCCCTTACCTCCTCAGCCAAAGCTGAACTCTGCATCCCCCTCTTCAGCAGCAGTGGAATAGGTCTCAAATTACTACTTTACAAGTAAAAGTCCTGATTTCAAAACCTTTCTTAAGAAAATGAACACAGGTATTATCTGAAAAATGTAAGCTTAAATTACCAAAATTGGAACTAGTCATGATGAAGAAGGCCTCCTAAATAACTTTTCCAAAAGGGTCAAAAATTCCAACGTGATCTCACGGGATGGTATAAATACCACGCCACTTATAAGAACATTCAGCATGTTATCACTACGTATTTTAGGCTTTTCGCGTGTCATTTTGATGCTGTTTAGTCCCCATAGATTTACACTGCAAACCAGTCCACGTCACGTGTTTTCTGTTAAAAAAATATGGCCGACACCCCTTTTATTCTCAGTGGAAATTGCATTTTGAGATAGTTCCGGCATCAAAATGCGTTTTCTTAACATTTCTAGCAACAAATGTATATTCTACTTTCATAATCTTCATTCAGTGAATGTTTATGATGTTTAGTTTGTCAGTTATAATGAAGATTTATTTTGCTATATAAAACTGACGTGCTATTGACACGCCATCCTATGCGAACACGTTCATGTGCTCGGTGTTCTCTGACAAACACTGCATGAAAAGTGGGATTTTCATCCAGTAAACGCCCGGAAATCTCGCTAATTTTCGGCAGTTTCCGGCAATACGAACCAATAGGCTCGTTCGAGATGAGCCAGGCCTGCGCAGATTCGACCACCGGTGATCGGCGCACAATGCATGCCGGTTAGTTTTG
>JAPZEB010000020.1:21856751-21884028 GCA_029783705.1 Chaetodon striatus | reverse complement strand
CAGACTTCTCTCTGTGTCACAGATAATGAGGAAATACAGTGAATGCTGGATGGAGCGGTGAGTGACAACAACCCTGCCGACATTTAAGGGTACTGTTGCAATGGAAAGGCGAGGGTCTAGGTATCATGTCTGAAGCGTTACTTTTGGTTCCAAAGATACCATGCCGAAAGTGTTTGGTGGAAACGGGGCTTAAGTGACAATGGGAACAACAGCTGTTCCAGTATTAAGCAGGAGCACTGACGTCGGCAGCTGCGAAACAGGATGCAAAGTAATCATCAGAGCAATAGCGCAATATAAGTGTGCAACCAGTGTAGGTGCTTGTTTTTGCACTGACTGGCTCAGATTGTTAATATAAGTATCTGACAAAGATTGTTGTTGTGTCTAATCAAAACTCGCTGAAGGAGAAGTCTTATTCTGAAATCTTACGAGTTACAGGAGAACGATAACAAACAGACTAGATGAAGCAAAAGATTAAGAAAAAAAGTGTAATTTCTCCGTAGGGATCCTTTCCATAATGTTGTAAGATCCTGTCTCCTGTTTAAAAGTGAGATGTCTTAAACCCTTACTTTCTGCCTCACCAGATAAGGGCCTACTACCTGCAGTGAACCGGACGAAATTGTGAGGTGTGGCTGAAGTCCAGGCAGGACTGTAAAAGTCTTCAAATTCTTTAAATTGATTTTTCCTGAGGAAGATATTTCGTTGAATTAGCTCTGGTGGATGAAGCAGGAATGAGAAAAAAATATTCTGTCCTAGAAAGTTATAGTCAAAGTCAAGACCAGTCACACACAAGAGAGTTGTGGCCAGTAGTGATATAAGCAGTCATCATCATGACTAAAAGTCCTGATAGTACAGACTGAGACACATGGGAGGGGCAGAGGTGATTTAGGGAAGGATTTTATTTTTAGTGAAGGGATGCAAGGAGGAATGATGGAGGTGATGTGGATGGACACAGTGCTGGATGGATAAGAATGAGTGAGATCAAGTTAACACATACTAAGCAGAGGTGTATATGAAAGACATATCAGTGAGTTACTACCAGCTCAGGTTGGCTGGATGAGACTTATAGATGGATATTTTTAGTGGATTTGCCCCAGCTGAAATCAACAAGGATAGAAAGGACGACATGACGACAGAGGACGACAGAGAGACACTGTAGAGACAGGCATGTGGAGGTGACAAGGCAATATGATTCAGTTTAATAGATATACACAATTGACTTTTCTGAAAAGAAATATGTTTATGGATATTATCGTATAGGGGGTTGAGTGCATAGAGATTAGCTTTTGGACAACAGATGTAATAGTGAAAATATTGGCAACTTTCTACAAACTAACTCAGCAATTTATCCTTATACAACAGTTCATATGATATATTACATAAATGCACAACGGTTTGTATAATATCTACCAAACAATCTTAGCACCCTGTAAATGCTGTCATCATGTTATGTAGGCTGAGACAAGAAAAGTTACATAAAGCTAGGGTTAGGAATAGATACATGGTTGGGTGTCGTCACATTTCGTGCTTAATGTAAAGTTACATCCATAATGTAAAATTACTTAGATTAGGTTTAGGCAAGTAAAGTTACGTATAGGTTTAGGAATAGAAACATGGTTGGGTGTTGTTATGTTACGTACTTAATGTAAAGTTATGTAGATAATGTCAAGTTACCTAGTTAGGTTTAGGCAAGTAAAGTAATGTAGGTTGGGTTTAAGAAATAAAAGTTATGGTTTAGGAATAGAAACATGTTTGGGGGTTGTTATGTTATGTACTTCATGTAAAGTTACGTACATGATGTAAAATTACGTTTAGTTTTAGGCAAACAATGTTACATGGGTGTATGGATATTATTTTACTGGGGTTTCAGTGCATAGGGATTAGCTTTTAGCCTATAGATGTAATAGTGAAAATCTCAGCGAACAAACAAACTCATCAATATATTCTTATAAAACAGTTCATATGATATCTTACAAAACGGTTTGTATATCTACCGAACAATCTTAGTGTCCCATAAATGCTGTTATCACATCACGTACCCAAAAGAAAGTGACTTGGGTTAGGTTTAGACAAGAAAAGTTATATATGGTTTGGTTTAAGAATAGAAACATGGTTGGGCATCCTCACATTTCATACTTAATGTGAAGTTATGTTGATAGCGTAAAAATACCTGGTTAGGTTTAGTACAGTTACGTAGGTTAGGGGTTAGGAAAGAAAAGTTATGATATAGGAATAGAAACGTGGTTAGGGGTTGGTATGTTATGTACTTAATGTCAAGTTACGTATATAATGTTAAGTTACGTAGATTAGTTTTAGGCACGTAATGTTGCGTAGGTTAGGTTTAGATAAAGAAACCTGGTGATGATCAGTGATGTAATGTTACAAAGTAATAAAATTTTGTTACAATACTAAAGTATTTTTGTAGGATTATGTGTTTACTCCAGTATCTATGTATTTCAATGTCCTAACCCATTTTTGTTTCTTTGTTACTACAAAATAAAATCAGAAAGTTTGGCAAATCAGTGATGTTAGCTTGCAAGTTGTTTCATAGAGTAATCACATACAAGGGCAAGTGAAAACAAGTGCTCTCAAAGCCACAGTTAAGTTCTGATTTTCAGTCAAGCTCTGGCTGCATGTCAGATTAGATACTACTTGTCAGCAACTATATTCCACTCAACAATGAGACCGACTTCGTGATGGAAGCAGAAAATGGCATGACACAGCAAAGAGGGCGAGTAACGATTCAAGGAGATAAAGATTTGTGACAGGTAACTGTGCAGTAACTGTGCAGCCCTGGGCAGTCAAAGGTTTTCCTTAAATCCTTTACGTTGTGAAGAAGAGTAAAGCTACACTATTTTTAAGGTGGTGTACATATTAAGAAGAAATAAACTTTGTCCTCTGAATTCTGACTGCTTGCTTTTTTTATTACCAGCATTTATTTGTAGTCAAAGTCATTTACTGGTAAGATATTTGTACATTTAGTGAAGTATGGCTTTAAAGTACTTCGTTCACTGCTGGTGAGGACATACCTTTAAACAACTCAAAGTCCACTTGGTTTTACATGGTCCCAAAGTCCTGTCTTCTGGGGAAAATCCTGTGTTTGTTTGACCCATTCACCACCCCATCCTGCCTTATTATTCTTTATACTACTTCCTCTTTTACTCCCCTCAGTGCAGTGGTCATGTGATCACAGCCTTACTGATTACATGGGTCATATATGAATTACTGGCTCATGATAACGTGAGTTACGAATTCTGGTGCATCACTTTTCATAAGTATATGTATGAACAGTGCATGAAAAACAGCTTGAACTCGTGAGTAGTGTACTCAAGACATCAGAATGGAGGGTTAAAGCAAAAAATTAGGCTGGGGTAAACATAAAATGGACTTATGTTTGGTGAACTCATGATGGAGAACTGCCAAAAGCAAAGCAGAACAAGGGGTTTCACTTTCAGTAAATCAGATCCGGCAGATACATGGAGAACAGAGGGATGAGTAGGAGGAGGGAGAGAGGAGTGGGGGAGAGAGGCAACAGAAGAGGAGGGGAAGAACGTGTATAGGTAATATGTTTTGGTGAGTTAGTGCCAGTAGACGCAGTAGAAGGGATTCTCTTCAAGTGGGTCATAGAGGCTGCAGAAACAGACATTCATCATACATGACAGCACAGCATCGTGTATATGTGTGTTGGTGTGTGTAAACCTCTCCATTGTTTCACTCACTTTTACATACAGTTTTGAAAGGTGTGTGTGTGTGTGTGTGTGCATATTATAGTAAGTCAAGCAGCTTTGACAGGCCACAGATGCTGCAGCAGGTGAGGAGAGACTGTTCCTCTCTTATGTTTCTCGCTCCTCCATTTCTTTCCTTTTTCTATTCACCAGTTTTACCATCTCCAGATTTCTCCTCTCTCCTATCTAATTTTACCACTCTACTTATCCCTCTCTTTTGTCTTCTTTGCAAATGTGTTTCTTCTTCCCACCTACACTCTCGTAATCTCTATGTGAATATGACTTATGATATAATTTGAATTGACCTCAAATGCAAAATGCAGTGTGCTGTATTCATGGATACAACTTTGAAAGACCAAGTTCTTACTTGCCTTCTATGAAGATAGACAGTAAAGAGTTTTGTACAACACTATAAATGGAAAATGACAGGTATCACTCATAGATCTAATATAAAAGTTATTACTTTCCTTCGTACAAACCTTTCCCCCCCTACACATTTCAATTTAATATCAGACATGAAATACCTGAGATTATTTCTACTTTAGCATTTTAGCAAATGAGCAAAATGGCTGCAATATTTCATGGCAGTATATATAGCCCTGGAAATCCTAAATGATGATGATTTATAAACTTTGAGAACAATGCATTTGGCTTGTGGGAACAAGATCCATGTTGTGCTAACAAATCATCATCATCTTGGAGGAAGTTTAAGACTACATTGCGCAGGGGGATGGACAATACCAAAAGATTTGTACTTTGGGGATTTTTCATACAGATGACCCCAGGAATAAGACTTAGTGTCAATAGTATTGATATTTCAGGCATTTCTCTGCCCACCTATAGCATGAAAACAAGATATTTATCATCACACGATCCAGTTGTTGTGAAAACAATGTCTTATCTTGTTGTAGAAGTTGTTCTTGGTCAGTCTTTAGTACCTGTCTTTTTTGCCTTTGACTAATCTTTCAACAAAGTTATTTTTATTTATTTCTGACATTTTGAGATAAATTTCTAACAGACAAACAAACAAACCACATAGGGCATAATCATAACCTCCAACAGGGTGCAGAGGCTATTATTTTCTATTGATTTCCTTTTTTTCTTGGAGGATTAAAGTATTGTAATCTCTAATCCCAGAACAATTACAGATCACAGAAGATAAGCAGGCAATGCAATTGCTGTATAATAATGGATTTTGTACTACACTAACCTTACTTATTCTCTCACATTTTCTCTTTCATATATTTCTCTTAAGCTTCATCAAATAAGGCAAATACTCAAGTGAGTGTTCGTATGTTGTGACTAACCCTCTAAGTGACCCTCCAACATTTCTGTTTCATAAAGTCCATTTACAGAGGATTTTGAGACCTGTTATCATAATTGTCTAGCCTCCTGGAACCTAAGAAAAAAAGGTGTCTTCCAATTTTTTTGTGCAATTTTTCTACTTATTTAAGGTTAAAAATCTTACAATTTAAACTTTTTAAAATTACTTTTTTTTTTTTTTTTTAACAGCATGTCCAATGTAGTGGATCCTAGGACCATTTTAGTGTGAACCCAAACTTAGAGGATAAAAACTTGAACAGATAGACACATAACAGATTAAACAAAGAATAGATTTTTTTTTAAAAATGAAATTATTAAGCATTCTGGATTGTCTGGCATTTTTGCATATTTTGTAATAAATTACAGACATTGTAATTACTGTACATGTCTACACCCTTGAGTCCTTTGAGTGTTTGTTTGAACAGTGAACATTAGAACTGAAGTAGAACAGATATATTCCTTTTTAATGTGAGTTAGTCATTTGTCAAATCTAAACCAATCTACTTTGTTCTTCATTTCTCATTTCTGCTCATCATTTCTCTCTTGGCACGTTACATTCTTAGTGGTGAAAGTCCTGAAAGCATTAGTTGTTTTTTTTTGGTAATGCAGAGAAACATCTTGCTTTTGCAGCCCTTATTTTTGCATCTTTCTGTATGCTTGACATGCTCCGTCTCTGGCATGTGCTTGGCTCCTAGTCTGCGCACAGATGGCTCTGGTTGTGGGATCCTCATTTTGATTGGTGACTCATAGTCTTCTTCACTGTCTTCATTGCCTTCATCAAGTTCTAGATTATCCAAAAGCTCCTCAGCCAGGTGCAAGTTAAAGTCCAGTTACTGTTTGGTGTTCTTTGCTGGTTGGTAAAGACCTTTGCTTTCAAACTTGTATTGGATCGAGTTTGTAATTGCAAAATCAAAGAAGTGAGAAAAGACACATGAACTTAATTTCTTGGTCCTGTTTGACATGTAATAAAAGCTCTGCATGTGGTCACAAAGGTCCACCCCTCCCATTGTGTCATTGTACTCTCTGATCACTGCTGGTCTTCTAATCTGGACAGGGACTTTTTCTTTGTTGGAGCATCTGGTGTACCGTAGATATCTTTAAGATCTTTTCCATGTACAATGGAAGCCATCAGCACTGGTTTGTTGGTGAACCATTTCGTGATCGCCAGCTCAGGATTCTTTCTGACTACTGACACTGATGCTCCTCTCTCCTCTTTTTGCTGCTGGTTTTCTCTTGGCAGCCGGCACAACTTTGGGACTTAGTTCTTCATTATGGCTCCACTTGCTGGAAGACCCTTTGCCAGCAATGCATCCATGAGATCGACTGTTTTGAAGTATCAGTCAAAGAATATCTGCCTTCCTGTGGGAACAGATTCAACCATGGGAAGGACTGCTGCTCCATAATCTTTTGTCCCTGAATGTATTCTTCCCTTGGCACACTTTGAAACCCAGCATCAGACCATTTGGAGAAGCCAGAACAAAGACCTTAAGGCCAGTAGTGTTTGGTTTGCCTGCAACATATTGCCTGTCTGGAGAGCAGCCCGTGAAAGGGATGATTTGCTCATCACTGCATATAATCTCAGACTTTGGAAGGCTGGGACAGCCCTGCCTCACATGGTCAAGTAATGGCCTGACTTTCCAAAGAATGTCTGCCTTCGTTGATTCCTGTGTTACTGCCAGGTCATGGGCAATCTTGAGTGAGCTTCTCAACTTGAAGAACCTATCCCTTAACATTTTGCTGCTTATAACTGGCACATTTGTTTTTTTGCTCTAAAAGATTTCAGTTCTGGGGTAGCCAAGGCAGGCCATGTGGTCTGATATGGCAAAGGAGATCTCCATTTCCTGTGAAGTGGTATTCAGAGATAATCTGTAGGTTGTAGCTCTTTCAGTATGGTACCTTTGAAACCAAAAGTAACCCTTCAGACGTGATACCTACACCTTAGTATTTTCACCGCTCTGCCCAGCACTAACTGCATTTCCTCATTACTGGTGACACAGATGGAAATCTGTTATGATGATGATTATGACAACATGACAATACACAATGTCCTTCAGAAAATACTTTTTCTGGTGTCGGACTGGCAGAAAGGCATGGTGTGGAAGAATGATAAATGAAAACAATAAACAGTTAATTTTGGGTGGTAACATGTTATGTGACACTGTAAATGAAATGAATGAAATGAAACATCACCCAAATTCCTGTTGGTAACATCTCATATTAAAACAATACTAACACACTACCCCCAACACTGGACAGGATGTTATTAGAATTCACAACAACAGCACAATGTGAGCTTGCATGCATTTGATTTGCCACTGCATCATCTTGCCCTAATAATGCTGGAGTCAAACTGTAGTGGTTTGACAGGTTCAATCTTTTTGCTGGATGACCCTGCCTTTGTTTCGCTAGAGGCCTCTGTGTTGGCTCCCCCACTAACAAACTGCTTTAGTGTTAAAAGTAGAGTTTTTAAAAGTCAAAGTAGCTGACTTTGAAATCCCACTCCCTAAGACACACAACTCCCCATCCAAGCACCTTGCAGACTTGTTACAAATCAGTGGACGTCCCAAGGTAATGCTAATCCCGAGTGACTGCGACTTTTGTGTAACAGTAATGCTCACTCTCTATCCTCCTTTTTTTCTCCTGTGCTTCATGACTTCTTTCCCTCTGTCTTTCTGCCCTTCTTTTTTCTCCCTCTAGTTTACTATCAGGTGGCATACAGTGTCAGTAGCAGCGGCAGTAGTCCCCAGTGCCGTGCTATCACTCTCACTTCCTGCTGTACTTCAAATGAACTGCTCTGAAGGTAACAGTGGTCGGGAGTCAGGAGTCACGCTGAAGTTTCCAGAAATAATAATGAAAACACTGTGCACGCAAGTGTGTGTGTGTGTGTGTGTGTGTACCTGTGCACTTGTGTGTTTGCTCGTGTTTATTTTTCCAAACAGACTGGTACAGACTGATAGAGTTGCAAGTGGAAACAGAGGCATACAGGCTTTGCAACTGATGAAAAAGGACATGAGGACACGCCACAGTCAGATGGAGAAAACACGGATGGTGATTGACGGACAGAACGAATGGATGGGAAATGCTGACAATCACTTTCAAAACAGATGGCTTCTGAATGGAACGTGTAGCTCCCAAGTATAAAAGCTTGTAGATGCTGAAAAATGAAATATGACATAAGGAATAGTTAGAGCTGCTGTAGGCAAGAGTTTTATGCGAAAATACCCCCCATCCTATAATCTAAAAGGTGAGATTCAGCAGACAACAGCATCTCATCCCCACTAATGGAGACCCAGTAGATTTGCCCTATTTACCCAAATTAAATTCCTCAGCTGCTCTGTTGGGAAATGTTCTGAGCCAGCAGGAAGTGACAAATCGAAACTTAACAGGCCTGACTCCTAACGGTGAGTGAGCACTCTGTCCCAAGAAAGCTGAACTGAATGTCTCATCTCCCTTTGGTATCTTTTGATATTCAGTAAATCATCACTGACTGGCCAGGCTGTTGTAGGCGGGTACCATTACAGCATGAGTTTACTGACATCACCTCACAGGATTTTAGAAGTCATCAACTTGCATGTTGTCTGGTGCCTCTTTAAAACATACACACATTTATGAATAAATACTGTTGCCCTGAACTGCTACCCTGAAGTATGACATGACAGTACTAAATGGGAGTAAGAATATGTCACCCATTGGACCAAATGGCGTCCGTTAAAGATGTTCTTGTTGTTTGTGGTTGGTCCAAGAAGGAAACAAATCTGGAAATGGTTGGCTTAACAGTTCTCAGCAAAATACAAGTAGGCAAACAGGTGTAGGCTCTCTCAACCACAAAGCAGCTTAGGAAACACTGCTATGCATGAGCACAGAACTCCACCAGTTTAACATATCAAAGTCTGTTTACAGGTCTTGGGGAGTACTACTGCATATGTGCAAAAGGATGAATAAGGCCGCCTTTGACTCCAGAGGGAGCTGCACAAAACCTGATAAATTCAACATGAGTTGGGGCTGAAAACTGCAAGTCTGAAATTTTGTAAGCACTGGATTGAGTTAGGCCCTGGACACACCAAGCCTGCGCTCAGTCATTGGTCAATGTCAGGCCGTCAATGAGCATCTGTCGCCCTAGGTTTTGTGGTGTGTCCCGCACTGTTGGCACTGGTTGGCCCTCGTCCTCTATTCAGCTTAACCAAATCAGTGCATGAGAAGAGAAGCGGAAGTAAGGAAAGCAAACAAACAGCTACAGTCAAGACTGTGTGAGATATAAAACTAATTTGTTATATTAGGAAAGATTATTTTTTGGCCTTTGAGCTCCTAAGCAGAAATGATTTGTGATTGTATTATTATTCACTAGAGAGCAGTAAATATAGTTTTTTTTTCAGCATCAGGTTGTGTTAGTAATGTGCTAACTGGCTAACTAGTATCTTGAATCCATCCTGCTGATCTTCCAAAACAGACTACTGTCACCTGCTGGTATGGAGAGTTGTTCTCTCTCACACAGGCGCAGAATGTATGTACTAGTTGGCTGTTGGTTGTAATCTTTGCAGTGTGCTCAAGTGCATCTTTTTAGCTCAGACACAGGCAACACGTGGTGATCAAACAGTCGGTATCCGTTGCCACTAGTTGTTTGGGCTTTCAGGAAGGAGTGAGCAAACTATGTAGCACACCAGAATCTGAGACTAAACTGTCGGAAGTCAAATTGCATTGTGAGAAATGTAGCTGCCATATTTTGACAAGGAAGAAGAAGGTGTGGAGATCTCTGCTTCTGCTGTACCTGTTGTAGTGTTATTGATTGTGAGTCTAGTAGTGTTGTGGTGCAATGCTTGAGAGGTGGAGTCCTCTCTTAGTTAATTGATGAGTCTGACCCACTACCAAAACAAGAAGGAAATCATGTGAGCCTAATAATATGAGCTTACAACTCAACCTAACAGTCACCTTGGCCAGGTTTTGATTATAACCACATTTTGTGTTTGATTTGGAATCAGTTGACTGGTCATGTAAGACTGCCCAAACTTTTAACAGATCCTGAAATGGACTAAAAAACATTTGTTCTTTTATCTATGTTTGAGGACTTGAAAACTGTTACAGTAGATATGTTGAAGGGTGATTTAGAGACCTTGCAATTATGGATTTGTTCATTCACCATTAGCAAATTAGCCGCACCCATTTAAACATCATGGCCCTTTTTACAGTACATTGCCACCTTACTCTTTTTGCCTGTTTACAGCTCCAGATATTTTATATTTTACATTGTGCTCAATCAAAAATAGGCTGGTTTTTATCAGCCTTTCCTCTTTATTTTGGTTTATAAATAGCACTCAGCTAAAATTTTGCATCAGCTTACCTTGCTATTAGACTACACTTTGTCTACATGTTTACATGTTAGCATACATTTATATATGTGCTTCATTTTCTGTACCTATGCTACTCTTTAGTTTTACTTGTGTTGAGCTGGAAGCTGTCCGAACACATTATTACCCTCTCAGAGGAGTGTGTTACAGGCTTGTGGCCAGCAGGAAGTAGATTCTGACCACGTACAACAACAGCAGAGCCAAAATATTTATGCTCCTCCTATTGATGTCTGTTTAAATCTTTAAAGTTTTACTACTAAATTAGATTTTGGTTGTGCCTAAAGCAATATGCTTTTGTTAATAGATAGATCTCGCTGAGAGCTTTAAGCAGATGCACTATATAAAGGCTTTTTTTGATTTATAGAACTAAAAATTCTTCTCACAGCCTCTTGGCTCCA
This sequence comes from Chaetodon striatus, assembly GCA_029783705.1. Taxonomy (NCBI): domain Eukaryota; kingdom Metazoa; phylum Chordata; class Actinopteri; order Chaetodontiformes; family Chaetodontidae; genus Chaetodon; species Chaetodon striatus. The sequence goes on along the minus strand of JAPZEB010000020.1, from coordinate 21,873,243 downwards.
AGCCAGGGGTTTTTGGTTTCGTCTTGAGCTAATCTGTGTTTGACAGAGCAACATCCTGGCTGGGGTGTTGGTTTGGATTCAGTTAGTTCAGAGGTGGTGCCCTACATTCTATACATTGAGCACTACCTGGATTATCTGTTTCGATTTTGGAAAGTTACCTTTGACATTCGGATTGTGCTAAGGTATCGTTTTATTGCCACAAAGTTAAGCGTGGCAAGTGGTCTGGATGACATTCAGGAATTAAAGAAAGACAGGAATGTCAGTGGATTGAACCACGCTGTAGCTTCTCTGGTGACTGCATAGGAAATAATTGGTACGGGGCTTCTTTGAACTAAATGACAGGGACGTTTTGTAAGTGATAATTAAATAAGTTAATTAAATATGCACGGTTAAGTTAAACAGAGAATGAGACAATTGCATCCTGAAATGTAAAATCTGTCTGCCTCGTGTGTATTTGGCACTCTGGCTTTTGAAGCATGCTCTACCTGTAATTAGGATGTTTGAAAACCACTTGAAGGCTGCATATTATGCTAATACTGTAGTGACTGGTAGCACAGTAAACAATAGCTGAAAAGGTATAAATGAGGAGGCAAACACTGTAGTTTTACTGCTTGTGATTTCATTATGTGAAATAAAATATTTGGAGTTATGGGAGGATGGTTGTTACTGAGTGGTGCAAGCAAATTAAAAGTATATTATGTTATTATGCAGCCTCTGCTGATGGTTTGAATGAGGGTAAGCATATCTTTCACTTTTCTGTGCACTGTTCCTTTGAATTATAACTCCTTCAACTGGACAAGACCCTTTGTTGACTGGACACTTGTCTTGTCCCATTTTTAAGTACAACATGAATCCCGACTGCTGCTCTGTCGCTGAACTCTGGCCTCTCTAAGAGTAAGCATAGTTCTTATAATAGCTTAACAAAAAATGTTCTGTTGCTTTGGTCTAAAAAGTAATTTCTCTGGATTGTTAGAGCTGTTTGCAGTGCATCACAGTAGAGGAAACAGGGCATGCTGAGAGTTGGTGTGGCTGGAGCTTTGAAAGGAATTCTACTTTCAGGAGGTAAAGTGTTTTTCGTCTGGCTGTATTGACTCATTTTTAATTTGAAATGTGTCCCACAGTCAGCACACTTTTATCGACAGTGACTTCCACTGGGATTTTTAGTTTCATTTCAAGAGTCCAGGGGATTTATTTTGGGTTTGTGTTTAGTGTGAAGTGTGTTCCACAGCCTATATTCTCCACTGGACTGATTCAGTTCTGCAGGGAATACTGGGTTTGATTTGTAGTCAGTGTTGTTGTTTAGCATGCATCCGCCACACCCCACTGAGACAATCTGATGGGAGACAGAGAAAGTGATTAATGTTGTTGCTTCATAAAAACAAGTCCAAAAGAGTCGTCTTGGTAAGCAGACAAATATATGCTGAAAATCAATAGATTTCAAAATTGTAAATATACAGTGTTTTTGAAACAAATTTTAGCACTCCACCAGTTTAGGGAGAAGTTAACTCTGCGTGTTGCTTCTTGTCCTTGTGGAGAATGTGGGAGTTTGAGAATATTTATTCATAGTGAAAAACAATATGCTGTCTTTACAAGCTTGGGGTATCTACATGGTCACCTCATTACGATACAGTTTTAAAAAAAAATCAAATGTGTCTGTTAGATCTATGCAAGAGCAAAATGTATTAAAACCCAATATTTACCATGCTGAAACATGATCTGTAGTGGCTGTGGTGTCCTCCCTTGAGAGTGTGATGTTAGGTTTGGAACATGTCCCAGTGTGTGTAAATAACTGCTAACTGACATCCTGTACGGTGCTGAGGCTTCCTGCAAAACCCCTAACGTCACCTCTCATCTCTTTCATCCTGTTCATCTCTCTGCTTTCTCCAGTGCTTTTTTCCCCCTGCTTGTCTCTCTTTCCTCTATACATCTATTTTCTCTTTTTCCTACACACAGTTTCTTTCTTTCTTTTTCTCTCTCTTTCTGCCACACAAATACAAACACATTGTGCACAAACAGACTACAGAAGTGTGTCATATTGCGGGCACATATGTACAAAACACATACAGACTTTCTTTCTGATACCAGATCATCTCTGGCAGGGACGATACCTAAATTTAGAGTCCAGTTGATGACCCCCTGTTCAGCCACAGAAGAGCAGTTCAATCAGTAAAGATAATATTTAAAACAGAATATGAGTGCACAGATGAACAGATGATTTGGCTGATTAAGATTTAACAGAGGTCTTTGTTGCTTGGACACCAGAGGGAGATATTTTGTGATTGCAGGACATCTGAACAGCAGCAAGATAAAGACCCCCCATGGAGTCCAGACACTGGTCGTGGCTGATGACTCTGAGGCTGCTGACTGCTGAGGCAGATGAGGCTGATGAACCCGTAAAGACTGGGAGGTGGAGGGCACGCATGACTGCAGCAAGAAAGAACTATAGCAGAGAAAGAGCCATATTTAAAATGAGGAGCAGTAAGATGATAGGCTGACAGAGAAGGTGTGTCGCTGTGTTATTGGTTGACTGTGAATCAGCTGATGACTCATTTGACCTACCCTGTCAACCACACCTAGAGATAGTGAGTGAGCATATGTGCAAGGAGTGATTGGCAGGGTACGAGAGACACTTACAGCCTAAGCATGAAAAGTATTGTCCTCCTGACTAAACTTTCGCTAGAGCTTCATTAGTGAGCAATGCAGTTCTACAGTGCACAAGAAAACTTTGAGGCATTTGATGTATCCGAAAACAATGCATTGGAAATGAAATACCCAAATGTATCAGCATCTATGTACTACTGTTTTCTCTAACAAGAAAAAAAAGCAAAATAATAAAAATAATAGTACAAAAGAATTGCTGAACTGCTGCTATTCTTCTCATACAATAAAAAAAAAAATCACAATCAAAAGAGAAACTGATATTTTACTAGTTGGTAAATTCTCATTAACCAAACCTTTCTTGTTCTTGGGTGTCAAATACTGCCGCTTTGTCATAAGATCGGCGTGTGATATAGACTCCAAAGATGCCATTAGCATCCTTATGAGATGCTTTCAGCTAAGTCCAATATAAACCATCAGCAGCAATACTTGACCCTGGTTTTGCCCCGTGTAAAGCCAAAAGTCAGTGTTGTTTCAGTGTAACGGTATTAGTTACAGTTTAAGTACAGTTGCTGAGCAATGACGCAAAGCCAGTTACAATGTGTTTCAGCTGTGCGTCACATAAATATGCCAAGGTTGCCCTGTGCGTCGCTATGAGACGCTGAGAGGTGTGACAGAGCGTCACTATTTGATGACTTGGAAATGAAAAAGTGGTGTATTAGCAAAGAAAGACCCCAAACTGTCATGAAAAGATATGATGAAAGATTTTTTAAGAGATTAGTTGAGTGAATTCTCGTTAAAGGATGATAGAAAAATATCTGAAGATGTCTTTTTTATTCTACATGGACATGAAGATGTCTTGACCACAAATGATTTCAGGTGTTGGTGGTACAAGTGTTGACACATCCATGTAGGTAGCAGATATTCTTACATTCTTTTGTTCTGAAGATGGTTGTTACGTAGCACCTGAAAACATCCTATGGATGTGTGTGTGTGTGTGTGTGTGTGTGTGTGTGTGTGTGTGTGTGTGTGGGGGTGGGTGTGTGGGTGTGTGTGTGTGTGCTGTCTGACATCCCTCAGTACTTCACAATTCCACAAGGTCTTATTTGTCAGTATTTCTGTTTAAATCTGACAATACTTGGTTTTTTTTTTGGCCGAAGAAAACCAAACTCCAAAGAAGTTTAGCACATAATGTAGTGTGACAAACCGTACTAGTGTTCAAAGTGGGTGACAATACACAGAGTTCACTGGAACACAACTGTGTTGAGAGGTCAATGTTATTTTCAGTTCTGATGCTGTGGGGGTTTTCTCTGAGACCACAGCAGCAGCAAATCGAAGTTATTTACAGAGTCAGAGGCAGGAAATACCATATTTACAATTTACCTAATAAAACACTGGCTCACCGACCACTTGACCTCAGTGTGTGTGTGTGTGTGTGTGTGTGTTTAAATAGCCGATTTGATGTGAGAAGCAGTCGGCCCCCAGGTATTTTCACATCGTCTAATCTGGCCCCACTAAAAGAAGCTCGGACAGCCCTGCTGTAGATTATTGTATTCTTTTAAAGAGGCTTCACCAGTAGGTGGGTATTTTCCACCTTGCTGACAGTCAGTTTATGTCCGACACAGCATCTCTTTCACGTGGTGTCCAACAGGGTTCTGTCCTTGGTCCTTTATTATTCCTTTTATACATGCTGACTCTAGGACAGATTACCAGCCATTTTAGTGACATTTCTTGTAACTGTGATGCTGATGATGTTGAGATCAGCCAGTTGTCTATTTTAAATGAATGTTTGTGTGCCATTAAGATTTGGATGTCTGATAAAAACCCCTCAGTTAAATACAAATACAACAGAAGCTCCCATTCTTGTTCCTAAGAAGTATATTCCTGACATCAAGCAGCACATAGGGTCTCTCAGTGTTTGTGTTCAGCAAAACCTTTGAAATGTAGGTGTCATCCTTGACTCGTCCCTGTTTCTTGATAACCATGTCAACCAGCTTATGTGTTCATGTTTTTTCCAGTTCTGGAACATTGCTAAATTAAGATCTGTGGTGAACAAGATTAAGTTGGAGATGGTTGTTCATGCTTTATATCTTCTTGTTTAGACTATCATAACACATTTTTTTTACCTGTTTAAATTAAACTTCTGTAAACCAGCTACAAACTGTCCAAAATGCAGCTGTTCTGGGTTTCACTGGAAACAACAAGAGGTCACATATCACGTCAGTTTTATCCTCTCTTCACTGGCTTCATCTTAAATTCCAAATCAGTTTTAAAATACTGGTGCTGACTTACAGAGACCACGGTACATCACAGACTTTCTTCTCCTGTATTCGCCTAATCATCCACTTAGATCATCCAAACAAAAGTCACTGACTTTCACTTGTACGTGCTATAACTCCAGGTGACTTCATAAATGCTCTCCCCGTATATCTGCGCCCCCTAGATTCCTGTGATAACTTCATGAAGCAGCTGAAAACAGGCAAGCTTTTTGATAGAACACGTCATCCATTTTATTTATTACCTTTTGTATGTTTTATTCCTTGTTTGTATATGTGTGCTTCTGCCCTCGTTTGGTTTGTTGTTGCTGTGATTTAACTTGGCACACTTGTTTGCCACTGATATTTAATTTTTATGCTACTTTTATCGTGTATCTGTTTTTGATGTAAGGCACTATGTGATTTTTTTTCATCTGTGTAGGTCAAGTCAGCTTTATTTTTATAGCACATTTCATACGACAAGCTTAAACTCAATGTGCTTAAGATACATGATACATGACAAACATAAAATATCATATAGATAATAAAGTATTACATACATAAAAACAAACAGGACATGATGAAAACAAGCAAAATAAGATTAAGATTATAAGAAAGATTATTATCATTACTCTTAGTGAAGAGGAGATTATAACAATAATAATACTAATTCCTAAAACAAATAAAAATACACTTGAAATCCTGACTAAAAATATACTTTTTTAGTTTGTTAGTCTGTTGTGGCAGACCGTAGCTTGTGTGGGAGAGAATTCCAGAGAGTAAGACAATAATGACGAAAAGCGCCATGAGCTGATTGAGAGTTGATTTTAGGTACAATGAGTAGACCTTTATCTGATGATCTAAAGGATCTCTCTGGTGTGTACTCTGTGAAAAGTACTTTACAAATAAACCTTACTCACTTAAAGTAAAGCTGGCTGTGTGCAGTGCCACCCCAAGATCTTCAGCGGCCCCATCTGGCTACCCCTATGAAAACTTTCTGGGGGCACCACTGGCTGTGTGACCATATAATGAGCACTACATAGTTTGATTGTTGGAGTTATATGCAATGACCAAACAAAGTCCAGATCAGTAAAGCCTGGCTGAAAGCTGGCTGAATTGACTCCGGTTCAACTTGACAAGGTTTATTCAGATACATGAGGTCGCCAGTCTTAAGATACAACCACAGTCTTTGATAACAACGCTGCTCGGTTGTGGTGGAACGTTAACCTGGAATGAGAGCTGCTAATGTTTTTCACTGTGCCCGCAGAGCCTGCAGGCTCGTGTGAAATGTTTTTAATGTGGCGTGCTAACACTGTAGGTTAAAGGTTGCTGCTTAGGAGCATAATGCAACTTGTGCTTTGCAACTACAAGGATGGTTTTGCCTGCATGAGGTCACAGAATACGGTGCTGTCAATCAGCAGGTCAGTACAGCTTTTATGCTTTAGTACAAACCCCAAAAGGATAGGTTAGGTTTGAATGTTTAGGGATATGCACATCATTTTGTGCAACATACATCTGTGACAGTCTTGGGGTAAAACTCGAGCTTGTTGTGTCTTAAAGCAGCAGTTTCCAACTGGCAGGTCGCAGTCCAAAAGTGGGTCACGGGCTCATCCTGAATGGACCACAAGAGACTCGCAAACGTGTCCAGTTTGTAAAAAAAACACACTTTATTTCAGGGTACAGTTCCAGCTACCTGACAGAGACAGAAAACTAGCTCAACAACATGGCCAACACACAAGTATGATGCTGAACATATTAAACTGTGGGACCTCAATCTGATGAGTAAGGAGAAATCTGGTACCCATGGCTAAACCAGTTAACTAATAGTTAAAGTTAGTCCAGTATTGTACCAGTGCTGTAGTGACCCAGTCTGGGTAACATTTTAGTGTATATTAAACTGTACAGTGTGTCTGTTTACTGTGTTATTGAACAGAGTATACAAAAGAATACACTACATTAATGCGTTTGTATAAAAGCTACATCTCTGATTCACAAAAGATTCAGATTCATCTTTCCTCATATTACATTACATATATATATTACAGGAAATCAATGCTGCCAGATTTTTTTTACGACCTTATTTATACAGCATATGTTTATTTATGGTGATGCAATCACTATGAGCAGCCTGCAGATGCTACTGCAAATGGCAAGTACGTGTATGTGTACACATATAACGGCTCGCAGCTCCCCCTAGTGGTTAAAAATATTATCATGTACAAACACACTGAATATACTAAATGTCAATAACAAATCCTTTAATCTGCTTTATCAGTTTTCCAGTTTATTGTCTGTTTTAGATGATATGTGATCATTTTATTACCCTGTATGTTCAATTACATGTTATCTCTCCTTTTTAAGTCGCATCACAATATCATTTTGCTCTAAAACCTAAAGCATGTTTCTATTGAGTTCAATACTCTTGTTCGCTATGGTTGCTATTTATTGTGGCAAAAGTAAAAGAAACAAAAACAGGGGAGTGGTTAAAAATCACCTACAGGTGGTTTTGTTCTGGTTTTTGCAAACCATGACGGACACACATTTATTTTCTTTCATGTAGACGTCCCTCAGAGAACTGAGGACTGCTTAAAAGGTCCAGTGTGTAGGATTTAAGGGCACCTATTGGCAGAAATTATATATAATATTCATAACTATGATTTCATTAGTTTATAATCACCTGAAAATAAGTATCATTGTGTTTTCGTTACCTTAGCATGAGCCATTTATATCCATATACAAAGAAGGTCCTCCTCCACGGTGTCCGCCATGTTGTTCTACAGTACAGTCCAAACACTGACTCTAGATACGGCCATTCACATTTTCCTCTTTGCCAACTTGGTTCTCCTACATGCTCCTACTCTTAGGAGAAGTTTAAAGTCTGCAGCTTCCCTGCTAGATGTTACTGAATCCAACACACTAGACCTGCAGCAAATGCATACCTGTATTTTCAGAGCATTCATCCAAATCACTTACACTGACACCTTCATATATGGAAGGTCAACACGTAACTAAATTAAATATGCAATAAAGCAGAGGCTGAACTACATGGCACTGAGTTTACATTCAAATGTTAGAGAGTTGACAGTGACATTCATCTTCATATGTAAAATCAATAGTACAGTGTGGAGCAATTTGTGTCTTTTAGTTGCACTTTGGAACCTTGACAATAATTTAGAAAAACGAACAAACATTTGCCGTCACAGTCTGTCAGATGAAAAAAGATGAACAGTGTTCATCTTTCATCTTTTGTTCACGGGGTGTAGTGGACAACAAGAGTGTTGTTGTGCCGGCTGCAGAGGGCGGCGCCTCTGGAGCCGCTGAGGATCTGATCGGGCGAAGAGTTGGGGCTGGTTTGCCTGTGGACGGGGAAGAAACCAGAGAACTGCGTCCTCTGAGTTGTCGGCTCCTCTCCTTGAACAGACGGGGGTTCTGCGCTGCACTTTATGAAGGCCACAAAGCATCCATAAAACTGTGCAGAGGGACAAAAGATGGTAGTCATTCCCACTAAGCATGAATAAATAGTAATGTGAAGCAGAGCTGCACTGAACACTCCATTTCCAAGAATTTCTAAATTTCATCTGAACTGCAAAGCACCTAATCAAATTTTACTGGGTAAGAACAATCACACAATATCCGGCACATATACATCTGTAGGGGAAAGAGAGCTCTTGTGGCTACCATTGATAGAAGTATGCTATCTACTGTAATGTGCTGCATATAGCACGTAAGAGGTGCTGCTGAAGAGACACTGAGAGTGACAGTAGATTAACTGAGGCTCAACTGCCTTCTCAATGTCACAGAGGCCTGGGTGCCATTGAGTTCTCCTCTTCTCCTGCTTTACATGTAGATAGGACTGTGCACTTCAACCAGCAGATCTTACATAACACACTCCAATCTGACAACAAATGACATGGAGACAGTGATTCTGGTCCTTGTCCGTCACTACCACCCTGCCCTCGGCTCTCACCTGGTTGTTGAAGAACATGTAGATGACGGGGTTGACGACAGTGCTGAACTTAGCAAGGATGGAAGGCACCACGCTAGCTATAGGCGTGACTAGTCCCGTGCTTCCGAAGGTGGCCATCAGCGCCATGATGCCGTAGGGCATCCAACACAGCATGTAGCAGGACACCATGGACAACACCATCGTCAGAATGTGCTGCTCTCTGCGCTGAGCTGCCAGCAGATTGATCTTACCCACCTGGAGGCATGACAGAGGAGGAAAGAAAGAGGTGCAGAGGTTAAACCCGTCTTTGCTATGATTTTTTAGGCAGTGTGAGCAGCACCCTATGATAACAGTGAGTGGGTGAGTGGGAAAAGTTGGGGATTCATGAGCACTTGGACAGGAAGTCATTCCTGCCTGTGACCACAAGCCTGTACAACTTATCCCTCAGAGTGTCAGCCGCTCTGAGTAGACTGGCATCTGCACTTCATTCACCTTCTGCATGTATAATTCATAATTATCTCTTGGGTGCAATAATTGAATTGCTGCAATATTTTTCAATCTACGACTTTATCATGCACATAACTATGTTTACTTTTATCCTAGTCTTGTTTATTCTATTGACTTATATATTGTAGTTATATTTACACTTACAGCCTCAGCACAGTGATGATAAATTTTTTATTTTTAATATATTTTAATATCTTAAGCACTGCTGTTTAACACAGTAGCATAATGCACATTATATTTTATATTTTATTTTTTTGTACATTTTCATTTTAATTGAATTTAATTTTAATTGCATTTTATTTTATTTTATTTTAATCAAATTTTATTGTATTTTATTTTATTTTATTTTATCTAATTTATTTTAATTTATTTAAATTTTTTGAATATATATTTTTATTTTCTTGCTTTATACATGCATACTTCTATTTTATACTCTTATTCATACTTCTCATAATTCTCTATTCTTTACACCAGAGTGACTGTAACAAATCACAATTTCCCCACAATTTCATGTTTCTGATTCTCAGATTTTTTTTTTTAGTTCAATTTTACCCATCAACAGTAGTTAATCACTAGAACAGATTCACATGTATGACTCAATATTGCTCATGTCACAGTAACCATAGAAACATCCAAGAAAAAAATACCAGGCTATATGGTTTAACTTTGGCCGACATCAGTGTGGTCACTGCACAGCGTGTTTCTTTACATCTGTCCTGCTGGTTTCTTCTGACATACTGTGGTGCTGTAGCTGCGGTTTATAATTGGCTCACACATCATAAGCCAAGTAGTTAGAGCAGCGTCTCATCTCTGGTAATTGTCACCTCCTTAGTATTGATTTTATACCCCTCCGTGGTGGTCACAGTCTCGTGTAATCACTGTGATGCTCATCACGGCGCTTCATGAATAAATGAGTGTCAGCGCAGTGAAGGAAGCCCTGTCCTTTCTGTCAAATTACTGCACATTCACACACTCAATTACCCTTCACCTTGTGTGCTATTAGGTCACAACCTTTGTTGCTCTGTCTCCTCGACCCCCTATCATGTAATGCATATTCTGACAACGTTCAATTAGCAGTGATTTCTGCATCGCTGAACTTTTGTTCTGTTTGGACAGTTACCCGCAGGAAGAAATCAGAGAAGCAGCGCAGCTACATCACACTAGCAACACATAAATCTGTCTCATGTCAGCCAAGAAACTGAAGGAGTGCTACAGAATTTTTATTTGCAATAAAACTGTATATTACTGTGAGGATGATGTGTCCGCTGTCAACTCGACAAGACACAGTTATGGGACAGTAAGTGTGTGTGCTTTACAGACACCATCATGAATCTAAATGCTGTGCTATCATGCAGAGAGAAAAAAATCCAAGCTTGAGCCACGCTGATGCCATCGATATAAATGTCACCTCTCCTTACAATGCGTCACTTTAAGCCACCTTTGAGAAGCCAGCAGAGGCTCCACAGCCTGATTGCTCAGTTTCTAATAAAAGCCTGAGGCAGGGCTCAAGGAAACTGATGCGCAGCTGAGCCCCCATTCACCGCCACAGTAATCAGGTCTGCATAGCCCCTCCTTGCTCTGACTCCCTCTGGTGCGTAGTGATTTTGTAAAAAAAAAACAAAGGTCGTTACATAACAGCAGTATCCAATAGTAACGGGTTGCTTCCACAATCTAAAAATATCATCTAGGTGATTCACTGATAGGAATAGTAGCTGAAAGTGCACGGAAAGGCCCCACACCGATTGGGAGCGCTTAATTGTCAATTATTTGGGTGAGTAGCAGGTTTATGTAAGCCTGACCATGTCGGGGATGAATCACTGGGAAGTGTGGGGGGGTCACTACCCTCAAGAACCCATCCGATGCACTCTGCCGGAGACACTGCCCTCATTCCCTCTCCTGCGGATTGGAAGATCGTTGGAAGATCGTAAACACAGAGCTGAGGCTGCTAGGATTATCTGGCTCGATGCTCTTTGAAATTACCTTGAAAACATGTGACCAACAGTTAGTGGGAGTCTGGCGCCCGTCACTCAACCTCTGAGCCATGATCTAATGTCCTAAGAACGTCTCGACAGCTCAAGAGCTATGACGGAGCCCACTTTAGCGGAGCTATTAGGGCTTCATTGCAGATGGACATGGTGAAAGGCGACACATTATCCGGAGAAAATTACATGACTATGCATGCAATCTGTGTTATATCCTGAACCTCTGTAAATGTATGTATTGTTTACTGTTTAGGAATTGTTCCTGGTGTCTCCAGCCATACCAAACACGATGACATAATGCCGGTGGGATAATTATCCTTCAGAAGAAGAAGGGTAAGTGAACCACTGATGACTGAAAAAAGGGGAAAGCTTGAATTCCAATGAATGGATTTACTGTGGAAAAACAGTCAGTTCATGACAGACATAACTGTAGGTAAAGACACACCGTTTGCATACGAATGACACAAGTATCTAAATCTAGATCCAAGTCACTTTAATGTTGAGCTGTCATCTGCCACTCCGTCACTTTCTCCTGTGTGCTGCTGTAGCATTGCAGCAACAGTTGTGGCATTTTATTTTTGGTCTGTTCATCTGTCTGTGCCATTCTCGAGAATGTGATATCTCAAGAAAGCCTTATGGGAATTTCTTCAGATTTGGCACAAATGTCCACTTGGACTCAAAAATGAATTGATTAGAATTAAGTGATCTAAAGTCAAAGGTCAAGATCGCAGTGACCGTATCAATCTCATTGTCATGAACACGATATCTCAAAAATTCTCTGAGAGGATTTCTTCAAGTTTGGCACAAACATCCACTCGGACATAACAATGAACTGATCATAATTTTTTTTAATCAAGGGTCAAGATTACTGTGAATTGATTAAAATATGGTGGTGAAAAGTCAAAGGTCAAAGGTCACTGTGACCTCACAAAACATGTTTTTGGCCATTGTTAAAGAAGTCAAGTGCTAATTATGACAAATTTTCACACAAATATCTGGTAGGATAAAATGTGGTGACAAAAAGTGGTGACATTTTACATCCAAAATGTCAAAGGTCAACTTCACTCTGACATCATATTGTTATGCAGTACCTCTCTAGCCACTACATCATAATTCAGGAACAGAGAGGGAGACGTTTCTTTGGATACTGAACTGGTGACACTAATCTTGGGTGTCCACCTGATGTGTGTGAAGCATCCATGTTTTTACAGACTTGGATGTAAGCTATAAGAGAAATGTGAGTGGTTCATGGAGAGTAAAACCACAAGGTGAATATTCCTTTTTTTTTTTTTTCAGAAACAAAAGAAAATAAATAAATCCATAACAACAAAGTCATTAAAATGAAAGTGACAAAATAAAAATAAAGGGATCACTTCAGTAAATCAAATCGTCAGATTGACAGCACTAGCACATTGAAAAATTGAAATATATATGACAGGTAGAGTGTTGTTAGAGTTCTGTACAGTCAGGAAACTTAAATGTAGATTTGTTCTTGATTGAGCTTATCATATAAATATTTAACCTCACAGAATAACTGTATTGATTATCTGGTGACAGTTTTCATCCAGAACCCTCAACATAATGTTTAAAGGTATCTTATCTTCAGAAGAAGAAGGATAAATGAATCATTGATGACTAAAAAGGGGGAGAGCATAAATTCTAATGAACGAACCTACTGTGAAAAGGGTAGTCGACGCATGACAGACATAACAGGAAACACATTCCCGAACTGTAGGTAAAGATACACCGTTTGCATACGAATGACACAGGTATCTAAATTTAGATTGACGTCACTTTAACACTGAGCTGCCATCCGCCACTCGGAGACTTTCTCCTGTGTGCTGTTTTATAAAAAGATGTTCCTATTTACACATAAATGAGCAATAATGTACTTATACAAAGAATAAACTAACACAAAACCCACACAAGTGAGGGCTATTTGCCTAAAATTTGCATTAAGTGTGTTTTCTTTTATGGGAAACATGTTTTGTGTTTTATACGCTCCAAATGACCCTGCCTTCATGAGTGTTTGTGTCCCATACAAAACCCACAGTGAAAAGAACATTTTTTGAAACATGATCTTTAAATGATTGGTGTTTTTTTTTCTTGCTGAATCAGAATAGTTTTCCTTTTTAGGACTCTAACAGTACGAGTCTGAACTCACCCTCCTGATCGCCACCAGGATTCGGCCATAAGAGTAGACCATGAGCAGAAGGGGCAGCAGCAGACAGAAGATGAAGAGACACAACACGTATGAGATGCTGGTGGGTGAACGGAGGTGCCACTGGACGGAGCACGTGGTACCGGGTCCCTCGGGCCCGTAGCTGCTCCAACCCAGGAAGGGCGGCAAGGTCCAGAGGAGAGAGTAGAGCCAGGAGCCTCCGACGCAGAGCCAGGCCTTCCTGAAGTCTGAGATGTCGACCAGGGAGGAGCACAGCACAGCGGTGTAGCGCTCATAGGAGAGGACAGACAAGGACACCAGGGACACAATCCCTTCAGGATCAAGAGAGGAGACAGAAAGGTAGATCACAGGTTATCAGAATATCTGCAGCCCAAGGTTGAAGGTTTAACCTTGATTTTAAGGTTCTTTTGTTTGTTTTTAAAGCCATACATGGGCATTGTTAACCTTTTCTGCCCCTACTCCAACTCCCGACCTCTTAGATCCTCAGAACAATGTCTTTAAATGTCCCATGATTGAGTATGGTAGGTAAGGGGATCGTGCCTTTGCGGTAGCTGCTCCAGTTTTGGGATCAAATGCTCCCCCTCCACTGACACTTTTAAGACAAATCTGAAGACATATATGTTTTCAATGGCCTTTGGTTGTCTGTAGTGATTTTAATAATTTAGCATTTTATAATCTTTTTTACGTATGTACTTCTTCTTACCGGTGTTATTCTGTTTTATTTTTGTGTATATGTTACATTGCTATATATTTGTGTGTCATTCCTTTAATTTGTGCAGCGCTTTGGTCAACTGGGGTTGTTTTTATCTGATTTACTTTTATTGGAATAAAATGGGGAGGTGCAGTGGTTAGCACTGTCGTCTCACAGCAAGAGGATTTCTGGTTCAATCCCAGGAGGGAGCCCTTCTGTGCAGGAGTTTGCATGTTCTCTCCGTGTCAGCGTGGGTTTTCTCCAGGTACTCCGGCTTCCCCCCACAGTCCAAAGACATGCACTCTAAATTGGCCGTAGGTGTGAATGGTTGTCTGTCTCTACGTGTCAGCCCTGTGATAGTCTGGTGACCTGTCCAGGGAGTACCCTGCCTCTCCAATGTCAGCTGGGATAGACTCCAGCCCCACCCCCGCGACCCTCAAGAGGATAAGCGGTTACGAAAATGGATGGATGGAATAAAATGGAAACTAATTAGCATAGGAATCATTACAATGTTAAATAAATAATGCAAATAAATGCCTATTTTGTCAAAATCTTTATGTAAAATGTTCAACAGACTTTATCATGTAATTTCTGATGTGAAGATGCTAATGTGATTTTTGTTATATATTCACAACAGAGGAAAATTACATACTTAATGTTATATCAGGGTCATGGTACTATCCAGATCTAATGTTTACAGTGTATGTGAGCATTATACCACATGATGTAAGCATGTCTTAGCATCCAGTGTCTATTTATGTTCTATTCTTCAGTGTTTTAGCACTTTCTTCCCAAACGTTTGGTCCACTTATTACCTACTAAATGTCTTTATCTCATGAATCCTAACCAATGGCAGAGGACATTTTTAAGAGCATGTATGTCCGTAAAGCCAAAGACTAATTTCCATGTGAGTGGACCGAACAGATTTCTATTCCATTGTATTGTGTGTAGTTATTCGTGTACTGACTGACAGGACCTTCCTGAAAACTAACTCTGTGGCTGAATGCAGTTCTCCTGAATGTGAGTGTAGGAATGGTTTATGTCTTCTATTATTTACCAACAGGAAACTTGAAGGCCAGGAGACATTCAAGGAAACATCCCACACAATCACATAACGTTCAAGAGTTTTTATTTCTTTTGCTTTTCAGCCTGCGTGACAAGGCCATAGCCATGGACTCAACATGAATCTGCCAAGCGTTGTAGGGGTCACTCAATCTCAGTGAAAAATCAATATATTGTATATATAATATATTCTCAATCACGAGCAGGACAAAGCTACTACTGTGTGCATAAATTAGAAATGCAGCACGACATAGACTGACACTTTACTCAGGCTTCATGTAGGCTATCTGACAAGTATCATGCAATAAAGACCTTGATGTTGGTTTAATACACATGTGAGCTGCGTTCTGCCTCTTGTACAAAGCATTTGCAGAAGTGAACAAATAAAGAGTGAAGCCATCAACTTGTCTTTTGTGTTATTTAATAAGGTGGCAAAACAGAATAAGAGTTATAACAGAGTCAATCTATTTCAGCTGGAAGGTCAGAGCTCTGACACCCGGAGTATCCTCTGATTCAGTCGTATAATTGAAACTTACAAAGAGCAGGAGGCCTCCAGTTTACCAATAACTGTCATGGGAACAGCTACAAAGCTACTTTCTCACACACAAATGAAACTTTCTATGAAACTTTCACTTCAGGTACAATGAAGCCTTACACAGGAAATGTAGCAGAATCTTACGTGTCTATATGGTAATATATTTAGTATACTATAGTAATAATGATAATGACATTCTATTAAGTTAATTTAAGGTTGATATAGTTGATGATTGCATTTGGTACGTGGTTGCCTGTAGTAGAAAGGCTTTTTTTTTTTAAAGTTTGTGTTGGTCAATCCACCTCTTGGGTCCAGACTGAAATATATCACCCATTTGGTGACCTATTTTCTGTGTGCTGTTTTATAGAAACAGCGTTGTGTGTTTCTATTTACACAATGAATACAGGTGGCACCGTGGTGCGTGGTCCCCACAGTCCAAAGACATGCAGATTGGGGATAGGTTAATTGGTGACTCTAAATTACCTAAATTAGGTGTGAATATGTCTGTCTCTATGTGTCAGACCTGTGATAGTCTGGCGACCTGTACAGGGTGTCTCTCACCCAGTGTCAGCTGTGATAGGCTCCAGCTCCCCCACAACCCTCAAGAGGATAAGTGGTTACTCTGACACAAAAACACACAGAAGGCCAAAATTTGCATTAAATTTGTTTTCTTTTATGTGATACATGTGTTGTGTCTTAAAGGAGAAGTCCAGTATTTTGCACTTTGAGCCCCA
>JAPZEB010000020.1:21840811-21856651 GCA_029783705.1 Chaetodon striatus | reverse complement strand
TGACTTAGAGGATAATGTAAATTCAGTCAGGGATGAGTAATAACACTGCAGATACACACATTCTCCTACACATGCACACGTGTGCATGGGCACACACACACACACACACACACACACACACACACACACACACACACACAACCACATTTTCTTGCGCACATTTCCCTGCTTCTAATTTCTGACAAAGCCACACCAGCGCAGACCTCGGGCTCATAATAAGCAACATATAAAAATAGAAACACTGGGTATGCACAAAGCCCAGATGCTTGGATTCCAGAAAATGTTAATTCTGTTATAGGGCCACGCAGTAATGCATGGGGTGCAGCCGTTTTCTTGAAAAGCAGAAAACAAGAAGGATATGGCCTCTGTGAAGTGAAGACACAAGGAATATAAATTTCAGCACTAAACAGAGCTCGCGTCTGCATAAAGGAGACTTACTGCAAGACCATTTTAAGTTATCTGAAAATATGAATTTTTAACATCTATTTTGTTTAATTATAGATCAAGTAAAAGATAACAAATGTGGCATGTAATATAATTTAATTGGTCACAAAGGGATGGAAAAGTGTGAAGTGTGCACATTGTCATGTAGTGTACTCCAGCTGGGTAACATGTTTGTCCTTGGGTGGTTTCTTTGTTGTTCTCCCATGACTTTCAGACACAAAAACTCTCCCTCTGTAACACAGACCGATAGGATTATTCTGTTGTAATAAGTTAAAACTCTTAGAGAAATTAAGCCCATTGACCAAGAAATTACCACAAGCCCAATTCAGTCCAAGACGATGGCACAAATGTGTTTCCCATTTATAGAAAGTTCTGATTGTATTTGTTAAAACCATGTTAAAACCTCCTCAAATTCTGACTTCCCGATGGTGGAGCATAGAAATAAGTACACAGCTGCTATTTGCTCATGCAACATATCTTTGGAAAGCTGAGATTTTTGTGATTTAACTGATGCAAACCAGTCCAAAACACAGTCACAACAATCAACACATCTGTCAGACCACTGAGGCCTTGTAGAAATCCATCAGTTAATAACATTCTGACAAAAACTTGTCCCATAAAATATTTGGTCTAAAAGACATTATTGCATAAATAAATACTCACAGATTGCTGTTGCATGATTTCAAATCAGCCGGCAGACTCAGTGTACTCAAGTGTTGTGGCAGTTCAGATTAGGACCCAAATGCAAACACAACCAGGACACAGGGAATGTTTAAAGGCAGTTTATTGCAATGTTAGGATGGAAGGCTGAGAGCTCTGGTGAAATGATGGCTGAGGTGGGCTGAAAACGGCGAAGCAGAGCAGGCAGAGGGGCTGAAGACGGAGCACTCCAAATTCAGAGGCAGAAGACGAGAACAAGGCTGGACGTGAGACACAGGACAGAGTGTGAATTGAGGTCCAAAAGTACAAATGTGGAGTCAAAAAAAGTAGGAGTTGGCCTTTACATCTGAGCGATGGCTGAACAATCTAGCAGAGTCTGGATGCCTGAGCTGGGGTTTTATACTGCAGGGGCTTGATTGTAGATGTGGTTCAGGGACACGGGAGGATTAGCAGGAGGAGAGAACCAGAGGGCCACGTCCAGCAAACAAACAGGGCGTGTTCCCAATCACATACTTTTTGTTTTTACTTTTCGTGAGTACTGCAGCTGCCCTTAAAAAGTGTGTACTGTTGCATGCAGTACACACACAATCTGGACATAATACTTCCTCATTACATTACACTTTGAATTTTGACCCTTGCTTTTATACCCAGATAAAACAAACACCACTCACCGAGTTCGCCAGAGACGGAGATCAAACCAGTGAGATCTGCTGTTGTGACATTGCAATGTATGTAGTTTAACTTTAAACTGCAAAATCTGACCAGATGTAGCAGAACATCCTGGTATTACTGGCATACTGTGTTTCACCCACTATTCATTGGGACATACCAACAGAGACAAACTAAAAAACAGACTCTAGGATAGGGGAAACAGGAAGCACAAGGGAAACCCTAACATCAAGAAAAGATTTTGGGGGCAGGGGTTATTTTGTAGGACTGCTCAGAGGTTTTTAACACTTGATTTGCTTGATCACGCATTCGTGGGCCCCCTGGTAGTGAATACACACACACGGTAATTCAATGGACTCATCATCTTAGTAGGTCAATGGACATGTAAAACATTCAAGAGGAAGTCATTAGAATATTTTTATCCTCACCTCATACTGATCTAATCTTTCCTCACTTATCTCTATCTGCTTTCAACTGACTGTGGTGACTTTTGTGACTGAACCTATTTAACAATGATCACTTGAGCTCTCTTCTCTCAATTATTTCACTAATCTACTTCATACAGCTTCCCTTTATCTTTTGTTTCAGTGTCAACAGGTAGCAGTACAATACGCTGGAGGCTGGTTGGATCCTGGGCAGGGATGAATAAGTAGCAACCATAGATTCACCTGAGTGTGATGTGCAGAGACATTTGTCCATAAAGGAAAAGTCCCCCTATCTTTCCCCCTTTGTTTTTTCTCTCTTCTTTTTTATGTGTGGCATAATTACCCTCATTTGACAGTGAAAGGTGACAGATACGTATATACCAGGACACCCCAAACTATTCCCGTGTTTAGGCAGTAATTTACAATCTACACAAGGAGAAATACTTTTTAAGATTTTGATTAATATGATTTTAAATCACCACTTTGAAATCAAATTTGTCCAAAACACTTAATGCTTTGTCCTTTCATATAGAATATGGGCTGTATTTCTTTTATGAAAGGTGCTGTATAAATGAAGTTTTTTATTATTATTATTATTATTACTAATCTAATGTTGAAAGATGTACTACGCAGGACTGTCGGTTACTGTTTGTTATCACGCTCACCAGCAAAAGTGAAAGAAAAAGCCAACTCCAGATTCACTCTCATTTGGCCTAGCTACACTTGCTTTTTTTTCGGCACAGTGTCTCTTAGATGCCTGCTGCTTATGGACTGGCACATGGTCAATAGCCACCACTGTGGGGGTACATGCCCATTAACGTCCCAAGCACAGAAAATAAAAAGAAAATAAGAAAAGTAGAGTCTCTGCAAATAAATACACCACCACATATTTCTAGAGGGTTGTAAGTGATGATTGATGGGGATTATGTCTGTATGAGTATATATATATATATTTTAAAGAAAAATCCTGCATAGTATCTTAAATTGCCAGTTATACACACATAAAGCTTTCACTACGCATTTGAGAATCAAGAGAAATAAAAAATAAAACAAAAGCATTCAGGCACAGAGGCTTTCCTTGGCTGGGGAGTTGGCAAATAGCAGCTATCAGCTGATCATGGTTTCATGTGAGGATTTAAATATTTGCAATGCCATACCCGTCCTGCATCTGGTTATAACTTTGATCTTTGACTTTAGCATTGGAGTGTAGTAATTACTACTAATACGCAAACTATTCCACAACATGAAGCATCCTTATCTTATGTAGATATTTGAAATATTTAGAGACTGAAATTGAGTTGAAGTTGGGAACGCATGAATAAAAAATGACTTTCCAGTGGCTCGAGAAGAATTCAAAACAATATGCCTTGTTAAAGAACCCATGAAATGGAGATTGGAGCTGACTTTATGACAAGTGGACCTGATAAAAAGGAAATAGGCAGGGGTTTTGCAAGCTGATGAGCAGCGGAGCACATCACATCAGAACTTCACAGCACATTTACCATACAGTTGAAGAAAATGATTTGGGTGGTTTTTTTTTAAGTGCAAATTTCTAACAGGTAAACTTTTTGTGAAACTTTCAGTCTGTATTATCTCTTTGGAGAACCTTAGGGTGAGGTGCATCGCTGAGCACCACCAGAAGTCATTTTTCACTTCATGGGCTCTTTACTAGTCAATGCTCATCACATTATAATAACATTAGAGCTGGCTGTTTTCTCTGCCCCAGATTTGCCTGTGTGGGAGTGAGGGACCTGGAGGGAATTTTGTCCAGGAGAGAGAGAAGTGCAACTTCTAACTAAGTTTCTCACGCACATAATGATGCACCTGTCCATTAAAGCCAAATGAGAACATTAAGTCATACATAACACTCGAGCACACGTAAGAAAAAAATAAAAGACGCATACTCACACATGCTCATTTGTAAAGTATGCTCGTTTACCCATCCCTTGTTCCTTCACCTCCCCTCAGCTCTCTCCTCGTTGACTTAATTAGTTTGTGCATTCATCACACCTGGTCGAGTGAGGAAGACAGTGAGAGAGACCCTTTGTAAATTATGAATAAATGTAGCTCAGCATGTGTGTGTGTTTCGCATAGTTCATCATTCACGGCCTTTTTATTTTTTTGTCTACATACTCAGATGTTTAATTATCTCCCCTTCCCCGGATTGATTGTAGTTTGACATAAAAAATAAATCCGCGAGTCATTTTAGATAGAATTTTCAAATTTACATACATTTATCGTCATATCGTTTGATTGTGATTTATAATTGTTCAGGCTCTAATATAGTAACGCAGAGTTAATTAGTGCTTAATTAGGAAGCTACTTAAGTACTTGGAAAATTAGGCTTTAATTAAGAAACCAAAGTGTAATTACACAATAACATAGATGTAATGACCAGCAAGCATCACAGCTCTAGGTTAGCGGGATGCAAGTATGTGTGTGTGTGTGCCCATATGTGCCTTGTTTTCAGCCCGACTGTACTGTGAGTTAATGAGAGCGACTGCTGAGTGGCTCCAACATTGTGGACATCTGCCCTTCCCTTGTTTTTTCTGTCTCTGTCTTCCTCTCCCTCACTCCCCCTCTTTAACTCTCAGCGTCTCCGTGTAACAACCTTGGAGTGCCTTTTTTTATCTCTGTGCGCAAGCTCAGTGTTGTCGGACGTTGGGTAATGTCAAACAAAGTACAGTAATGTTACAGGCTATCATTGTTGGTGAGAGATCTGAGAAGAAAAAAAAATGCTGACAACATAATTGCCTTGATACTGTCCTCCATCCTTCATCCCTCCTGTCAGCTCCTGCTGGGTATCTTTGAACATTAACTTTTACAAGTAGGAAGATTACAGGGTCAGAAGCGTGCCACTTAAGCGTAACAGTCCACGCCACATTGCACTGAAACAGCGCTGTGGCTGATAGTGCGCAGCCAGTTGAACAGATGGGAAAATTAACACCTGGGTCTCACTCTTAGTTGATGGTGCAAACAATCAGCACACAGCCTCATGCTGAAAAAAAAATCTATCTCAGTGATTGCTTTCGTGATGTGTTTGTTCTCTTTGAGACAAGTTGGGAAGATCGTTCTTTACAAGTATTGACTGGACATTCATTCAGCGTGGTCTTGGTTCAGGCTGGGGAGCCAAACAACTCAGATGTTATTTTCCCTGCAACTTTGTCCAACACATCCTCTAAGAAGATGAATCAAAAGGCAGTTATTTCAGATAACTGATAAAGATGTTACCCAGTGAGGCATTTACTTCAGTTTTTGGAAGTGAGTGAGGCAGAGAAACCTCAGTTTGGAAACCAGGAACAAAATGTATAAATGATATATGCACAAGTGTGTAGGCACATATGAAATCGGGGGTTTGGGGATTCACCACCAGAAAATGCTGAGCATCAAAGACTTCAATTCTGGTGATTTTTTATGCATCAGTGTGTGCAGTTTATGCTGTAAATGTCTTTCTTTTTGTCAACATAAATTCACACTAAGGGGAATGAGTATATACATCTATGTATATACACACAAAAACCGCGCTCATCATCACAGCAGTTTGGCCTCAGCTGACGAGCTACTTCTGAAGATTGAATAAAATGAATGAATTTATTTGTAGTGAAAGGTGAACTTGTTTGTAACCACGTCATGAGGCATGTTGACACGTCTGCTAGCTCATATAGCAGTTTGGTATTTTCCTGACCTTGAAATTGGCCTTGCCCGTCCATGTGGTATCTTGGCGCCCAGCACAGCACACACAGTGCACAGGTGGGAGGAGAGGCACAAACAGGTGGGAGGCTCGTACAAATGAGGCAGAGCAAAGAGAGTTGTGGGTATTTTGGTGAAAGCCAGGTCTTAGACGATGTGTTGAGCACAGATGTCTCTGCTGATATTATCTACAAGACCTCACTCAACAAATGCAGCAAATGCACAGATATAATGGGACAGTGCTTAAAATGTAAATGAACTATTCTTATCGAACACTCTCCAGCCAGGAGATATGTTTAAATCTATTAAAAAAAACCTTGATTGAGTGTTGTTAATGCACATATATTGGTGAAACCATCTGCACTGATTTCCTAAATTATTATACGTAATTCCTACAGTAGCTGTCTGAATACCAAAATCCACATCCTCCAGTTACACAGTAATAGCAGCCCTATTACAGAGGCTCCTTCCTCTACAAATCAACCTCATGGGTCATTTGTACACGATCTTATTACAACCAATATTTATGTTAGTGTTAGGCAATGACCTCTAATGGCTGTAATTATGGTGGGAGAAAAGGAGGAAGCCAGGTGATGAAGTAAGAGTGACAGGAGGAGGACATAGGGAGGAGGTCAGGTTAGATAGATAGGTCAAAAAACACAGGACTCTCATGCAGGAGACCACCGTCCACACTGAGTCATTTTAACAATGTAACTTAGTACATTACGTGACATATTATCCATAGACTGTGTCAAAAAATATATCTATCCACTGTGGCAGAATTAAGAATGTTTCTTTCTGCTGTAAAGTTGGGTTTTAACATGGGTATTGACTTGAAGCCAGCGTCAAGTGGCCATTCAAGCAACTGCAGTTTAGATCACTTCCATGTTGGCTTAATTTTTCCTCCCCCAGAGGTTGCTGCTTAGTCAGCAACCTCTGGGATGCTTTGCTGCCTGTGAGGCATCACCACAGTGTAACTAAAGCAATCTGACGTGACATGTCACTTTACATGGCCTTATGCCTTGTTCACCCTACACAACATTTTTGTCTGTTCCCATGGTCACTATGTCAGATTAGGTGATGGTGGAGTCATCAAATCGTGCCGTGGCTTGGGAGACAGACATGACAGACTATACGATGGTCTACACCAATCATCCCTGGCCGTCTATCACGGCATGTGTGAAGTCATCTGATTATTCTTGTCCTATTTTTTATTATTATTACTTTTATTTCAGTCACTATGGCTGCTCATGTTCCAGCTGAAATGTTATTGTAGTAATGTAAAAAGTGCCACCAGATGTCAGGAGCTACATTTAAAGTACTGCATGTAAACAATGCAAGTCACTGAATCCTCCACAAGAAATTCCTGCAAATATTTAGCGATAAAAACTGTTTTAGAAAATGAAGGGATTCTCCCAACCAAAATTATACTGGGCTTTTAATTTTAAATGGATACAGGAAGTGTTGAGTTTGCAACGACGGCATGATGCACTGACTTTATCAAGGCAAATGGGAGCAGATTAGGAATAGGAAATAAAGGCCGGTTTATAATGTAGTCCGTTTCAAATGAAGCTGGTAGCCTCTGCAGTCGTGGTGAGTAAAAGCCCCGCCACTGTTTTATAATTTTCTTACTTTATGTCCCTCTCTATTATAAAGAAATAACATTCTTTGCTAGCCTTTTGCTAATGGCAAAGGGCTGGGGCCTTTTTTATATTTCCCCTAGGGATGTTTGCGGTCATACAGTTGTCCACAGCAGCAGATCACTTTGTGTTTCTACAGCCCCATCGAGCAACCAAGATTGGTCAAAGTGACGGCTGACAGGAGTAGTCGTGAACATCAAAAAGAAAATCAAACATTCTAGACTCTCTGTCGGGACATCGCATGGCATCCCAGATGTGGCATCAGTTGTCATCTGCACACTACACAAGATAAAACAATGGATTATCGCAACAACATTCATTGTCGTTCACGATCCGAGCCGACACGGTATGACACCACATCAGGCTATAATCGGACTGATATCGTGTAGTGTGTACCAGACATTAGTTACACTTATTTTAACCAAAACCATGATCTTTTCTCTAAATCCAAAGAAGCAGTTGTAGTGCAACCATGACTATTACACAATGCTGACCATGTGTTAAAAACCATTAACTTTCATAAACAACCTATTCTGTCGTTAAGGTGTGACACCAGTGGGAGCATTGTTTTACGTTTCGACGTTTCTTGATCGCATTAAAGGATAAGAACAAACAACTTATGTGGTTGTATGAGTTGGAAGACTTGTTGCTGTGTGTTTACCTTGATTAAAGTACATGCAAATGACACCAGGCTGATCTTTATGACTGCTTAAGATAATTTGCATGCATGGGATGAATTAGGACAATACCAATGGGATTGATAGTATCTGTCTGTAATGCTGTATTAAAGGACAGCAGCTCCAGCATTAGGCCTAGGACACTGCAAATGTCACATAGGCAGTCTGTGAAACTGTCCCTCTCCTCTGGTGGAGCATTGCATGGTGTTAATATGAAAACAGGTGATTGAGGCTGTGTCTACATCCATCCATGGTTTAGAAATCAGGCCTGTGTTGTGATGAACCTCCTCTCATGCACTAGATAACTGTGCTGCTCGTTTTCTTCTGTTGTGTTGCAGGAGCTGAGAGGGTCTGTGGCTGATTGAACCACACCCGGACCCGGTGTGTGCTCCGGGATAAATACCTCCCTCTGTAGTCAGTCTCTCTCTCTCTTGGCCTGAGGACAGCTCTGGGTTTTCTTCTTTGTTATGCACATACACCCACACATGCATTTCATTACTGAGCTACTGACAGTACACATTTCATTGTTTAATCCAAACCATATATTTTTTAAAATAATTATCATTATAATTATCATTATTTTCAGCCAGCTCTTTTTATCTCCTGTTTTTGTTGCAGCTTTTGAGCTGGGCTGTGACACTGTATACATAGATTTTAGTTTTGAACCTACTCAAGAAATGTATGCATCTTGCCCCAGGAAAAAGTAATTAATGCATATCTTTAAAAAAGGCAACTGGAACACAGTGAAAGGTTTAGCAGGTTGTTTTGAAATACAATGTAATACTTGATAATGACTATGTTGTGCTCTGATGACAAAAGTTCTGCTAAAATGTAAAAGTAACAGTCAGTTTTTTCCTACTCTTCACTCTCATCACACATGGCGTATTCAAGCTAACGCAGTGCTTGATTCCATACTGGTGATTTGCAGCTACTGTCAGTCAAGCTGTCTATGGCAACAGTAATCAGAGAGATGTAGAGATGCCAGTCCACATGCTCACACACAGACACCTACATGCATTCAAGAATACATCCAAATGGCGAAATGACAAGGGCACTTGCTCAGCAGGGATGTATTCACTGGCCTGCTACCTGTCACGTTATGGAGTGACTTACACACATACACACAAAGCTTGTAGAGGACATAGTGTTCATAATAGGGAACACTCCCTGTTTGCCATTTATATATTCATGGCAGTGATACACATTTGACTAACAGCAAGGCTGCTCTCTTGGAACAGTGAATGGCTCACAGATGCTCAGAAGGAGACGAGGGTGAAAGATTAATTAAAAGGACATCTCCGATTTTGTTATTGTGCCCAACAATAGCCCTAAATCCCCAAATTTCCTCCAAACAGATGATGTTTTGAAATTCTATTTCGCTAAAAATTGTTGACAGAAATGTCTGGTTTGCATTATGTGGTAAGACAGATCTCTGAGAGGGATATTAAGTCGCTCCATAACTTTGAGCGCATGAGGGAGGGCTTGTGAGAGATTACAAATAAGCTATATGCCACTTGATCTGAAGAGGAAGTATTAGAATCGTCCACCAAGTGAAGATCAAACTTGATGCAAGATAGGACATGCATAGTCACATTGGACCATAAAGTTGTAGCATCAGCACCACAATTATGGAGCCCTTATTACACTGGGAACCTGTGAGCCCTGAGGTTTACTGCACAGAAACCGAGGAGTGAGCTGTTCTGGACATTAACATTTTTGGTGGAATTATGAGATAACAAATTATTTTCCCTCATAAGCAGAGTGTTAACACTTCCTCTCTTGGCTACCAAAGTCCAGGGAGTACAAAGGTCCATCACCATGGAAAGAGAAATGCGCTGAGCCGAAAAGCCCGCACAACTCTGAGGACAAGAAGGCGAGCCTCAGCTGTGCCATACCATGTTATTAAGAATATCCCTATGACTGCCAGGACAAGAGACCGCTTCAGGCAACTGATCATTTCATCCAGTATTGTTTTGATGTGTTTATTGGGACAGGGCAGTTTGGGAGTATTTCTGCATGTCAAATGAAACATGGTGCTCTGTCATCTTCAAAGATGTGTCTTTTCATGAAAGTGGGCTAACTATGCAGTAGAAAAATGCAAATACTTTTGAAATTGGTGCTCTATGACCAGAGAAAAAGGAGAAAAGGGGCTGTGGCAATCACTTTTCAAGAGGTAGAAAACCTACAACCAACAGAATGTACTGTGCCACACTAGACCTAGGCTAGGCTAGCTAATAACAAACACTCTTGAAATGCAGTTAAACAGTGTGTAAAATATGTTTCTGAGGACATTTTAGCCAAACAATAGGCAATACAGTAACACAATCTTGGTTCACATTTGATAAGCTATTGTAACAAGAGCCAGGATAGCAAGGATACAGCAGAATTTCTTCTTCTTACCAGTACGCCTTGCTTTGTGATATATCGCCAGCAGTGACAAAACATGGCACCGGTGCCACAGGCAAAGACTTATGCAACAAGTATACATTTTTCTAGGTTCTTCTTCACGTCTCTGTCTGTTTGCAGTTGTTATTGGAGCATTTTTATGCCCTTATTTGTCAGCAATAGTGGAAAGATGACAGGAAATCATGGATTGTTATTATGGTCACTATCTTAAAGGACAACTTTGGCATTTTTCAACCTGGATCCTATTTCCTCATGTAAATTGATCAAGGAGACTGATGGGAACAAGAATTTATGAAACTGGTCCAGTATTAAGGGAGTCAGCAGCGGCCGGCAGCCGTGGAACAGGCTGTAATGGAAGCACCCGGGGCAATTGCACGTTGTCACCGTATGCCCATAATAAGTGATTATTTTTGACACAGAGCGGCTCAGATTTTTATTATAAGTGTCTGAAGCATTTCTTTACCTTTCACTTGACCCAGTCTGCTTGTTATTGCCTCGTTAAGCAGAAGTCTCTTTCTGAAACATGACAGGATATCACTTGATATAGAGAGAGTTAAGAGAGAGTATAATATCCGGAGTACTTTATAGAAAATGTATTTTAGTGTTGTCTAAAAGATTTTCAATATCAAGGATGATTACCTAATTTTGACAATGTGGCTCAGGCATTTGAATTCTATCACTGCCTGTATTTATTTGTCATGGAGTATATGTGCGGAGAGCAGACAAGGAGAGAGAGAAAAAAAAGTCAGCAAAGGTTTTTAATTTACTGTTTACATATTCATTACATCTTGCTGATGCCTCTTGTTATTGCACTATTCCCTTTGGTGCTGTAACTCCACAAATTTCCCTGCAGTGGGAATAACAAATGATTGTCTTATTATAAAATGTATAGGGGCTGGTACAGTAACTAACATTACTGTCGTCATTCATAGCCAGTAGGTGTCTCCTTGATGTATAGGAAGGGCAAATGTTGGCATAAAATATAATGAAAATATATTATAGGTTGTATAATACTGAAGCATACATATTTTTCCACCACAAACACACACACACTGTGGCGTAGATAGTGTCAGCTTGTTGATATTACTCATTTTATTATTTTGAATGTCAGCTGATGATGGGTAATCAATCTATATAGATTTGTTATAATAAGCGCTGTTATCCTGCTGTGCCTTCATGTGTAATGCTATGCAATGTAAACATAATAATGGTATAGTATTATAGTATTAGCCTATTTCCACTCGCCTGCTGCTGGTAAATCTTAGAAAAGCAGGTTTCTTTAGGAAAATGGTCACTGCAGACCTGCAGGTCTTCATCCAGTGTATGGACAGGAGGGTTAGGATCCCCTTGTAGCACAGCTACCCAAAACTTTAGTGCATCCAAATCCAACAAAGATAGTCTATGACAGCTGCTTGAAGTGTAACTCCTCATTTTGTCAGAACTGTGCAAACGCAAACCACTCTTTACAACATAGGCATTTTTCCTCTGTGGGCAGAGGGTCACAGTAATTCAAGGAACTTTAGTGTCGCCCTACTTTATGTCCTGCAAAGCCTCCGCTGCCTTTCTTTCCTCTCTCTACTCATATGCTCTTCATGCATATACTCTGGCTCATATAAATACAGACAATAGTCACATGAAAAAGCTTAATCTACATGATTAAAATCAGGTAAATCAGCTGTTAGATTTAATTAAATTACATTTACTGTAAAATACTGTTACCATACTCTCTCCAGAACTCACACATTTCCACTTTTTTTTCTGCAACACCTATAATTACAATCTGAGCCACTCTGTGTCAAAAATAACCACTTTTAATGGACATACAGTGACTATGTTTAATTGCCCTGTGTGCCTCCATTGCAGCTCTCTGCGGCTGCTTGCTGCTGGCTGCTCCCCGCTCCCTCAATACTGGACCAGTTTCAAAAAATGTTGCTCACATTAGTTTCTTTGATCAATATACACGAGGGAGGTAGGGTGCAGGTTGAAAAATGCTGAAGTTATCCTTTAACCCCTAAACCATGGGGCACCACATCATTTCCCTCACCTAAAGTGAGTGAAAGTACAGTCTTTATATGTACACAAGTGAACCGTAAAATTTAATCTCCTCCATTAAATGCACTGTGAGTCAGACGACTGAAAACATGTTTATTGTCGACGCCCTGTTACTGTACACAGCCAGTATCAGATGGAAGTGGTGGATAAATCCTGATTGGTTGAACAAGCAGCACATGCATTATTCAGAGAGTTGATCCGCAAAGAAGAGTGGGCAAGAGCCTATTTTAAAGTGTAGCTTGTGTGAAATAGCACTTTGAATTACAAAGTTCAGAAAATGGAGTGGAATTGATTTTCAAAGAAGGGCAGGAGCATGTTGCATGACTCTGGCTCTGGAGCAAGAGCTTATGGAGAAGCCAGTCTGACGAGATAATTTTCTTCAAAGCTGGAGATAGATGATAAGAAATTACAAAGCCTCTACCAATATGCTGGCTCATGTTGCCTTTATGGACCAAAAATCCATTCACACACACTCAACATACTAGCTCACACACAGCTACAGAGAGACAATAACACACAGCAGCAGACTAAATGCACAGACCTGAGCACAGGCTTGCTCCTTCTCTAATTGTCTTTGAGATGACACTGCCACTCTGTGCTCAAATCTCTGGGAGGATGAATGATGATTATGGAGCTGCAGAGCATCACTTTTCAGATGCAACACTCACACGCATGCATTTATTCACACACATTTCCCCACAAATGCCCTTGCGCACCCACCTACACCCACGCGCAAACCTATTTTCATAAGGCCTTCAAGCCTGCTCTCACAAACATTACACACATTTGCAGACAAAATGTGGATTCATGCTATTCGTATGTGAGGGAATGCCGATGTAGAATTTGTAAAGTGATATCACTGAGCAGAAAATGGCCTTTTTTGTGGATAGGAAGAGAAAAAAAAATGAAAGCAGCATTTCCCTTGCATCCATTGATTTTAGGGCCTGGCTGCTTTATTCTTTGATTGTGAGATTTCATCATTCAAAAATATCAATTACAATGTTCAAATGGTATAATAACAATATAATAATAAAATGATCAATTGGATAGACACTCCAACTCCAGTGCGTGACAAAATGAAAAAAGTGCGGAATCAATGTTGGAAATTTCACATGGGAGAGAATGGAGGAGGGAGACAAAGAGCTGGGGATGGAGTAGCTATTCATGGGATAAGTGCAATGGAGACAGCGCTGAAGTGATGACCAACATCTACTATGAGTCTGGCGAACAGCTGTGTCTATGTGTCATATACTATAAATGTGTTTATTGTGCCTGTTCATTTCAGATAAGTATGTGCGACCAGCAGTGTGATATTACAATATTTATCCATATGACGGTCCCATAAATATGAACCAGAAGTGTTTATGTGTGTGTGTGTGTGCTGATGAATGTTATTACCTGCTGCATTTGTGTCCTCTCATCATCCTCTTGCCTGCTACTCAACCTTGTGTCATGCATGATATACACATTTCATACACACACACAGACACACACGCATCAGTATGAAATACTGCAGTCCTCCTTCTGCTGACGACGCACTGTTATGAAGTTTCCTCCTCTTTCTGCCCCCCTCATTCTTTCTCACTCTTTCTTTTAGTCTGTCTTTCTCTGTTCTTGCTAAGTTTAATGCATTTTCACACACTGCGAGGTTCAAAAGTGCAGGCGATTCATAATGCATTTTTATCACCTTGCTTATAATAATTGCATTAATTTACGGGTTCAAAAACTGCAAGAAAAGCGGGGAAAATTGAGGAGGGAGGGAAAGAAAGAGAGGAAGAATTTCCGAAATACCTGACACAGAGCAAAACAGAGCACCCCATCAACAGCCTTTTCAGAATGGGCTCTCCATTAATTAAAGGAATAACTCTTACATTCACGAAATTACAAATTAAGAAATAAGACCCATGGCATTTAAGTGCCATTAACTGACTCCAATATTTTGTGGGCATTTTCATATAAATTAGCAATCTGCATAAAATATGACTTGAATAAATTCTTCTTCCTATCAAGGATAAAGTCAGTGATTTTGCTTTGAATGTTCTGTGGTCCTTGATCAATTCATTTCATATGCATTACATTTTCTCTGTCAAGTATTCATCAAATTGATACCAATTTGGAAAATCTCTCAAGCAGTTAGGGCTTTGAAATGATACTGGCCTTGCATTCATTTCTCAAAAGTTTTTAAAGTACATTGGAATAATGGTTGAAAGGTTTCCCTGACACGTGGTCGAGGCTAAGACCAAGGGATTATCAACAAATGTTACAAAACAGGATTCAGTATAAAGTTAAGTCTCATTTGTCACTCATCTTCCTCAACCCTGTGACTTTGGGTCATGCTAGTTATGCTGTTATTAGAGTCTTACATCTCTTGCATCTTCTGATGTGTATTTACAGCAGCCCTGTCTCCTAGAAAATACATTTATATACAACTCATCTGAAACTGCCAATACGTTTTTAAGGGGAAATGTAATGTGAATTACATTTCTAATTAACACAATAAGGAAATGTTGCTGAGTGACTTATCTGGCAAGTCGAAAAATGTTGATACTGAACGTATCAGCAAAAATGCTCACTAAAAATGTATTTTGGTTGTTTTCTGCTCAAATACTCAGTCTATCCACGCGAGTGCAGCATTATCTTTTTTATTATTGCCTTTTTTATTTACCATTAACCAAAATCCCAACACTTTCCAAACCTTGACCAAAGTGTATCTGTTGCCTAAACCTAAGACGAAAGTCTGGATGCCAACCTGACTTTCTAGTGCACATTGTGTACACACCATCCTCCCAAACCACTTCCTTCTGAAGCCACATGGTACCTGAGCAAAATCCACATAGCTATTGCATTCCCACAACAAGATAATTAGGAAAGCAGTTTAGCAACGTACAAACATATTTTTCAGGAGACAGGATTGATTTACAGAGGCCCCACGGGGACATAGCTGAGTGGAAAAAAGATAAATGAAGCTCTAGCTAAAGTTCAGTCAAGAAGACAATACTTTTCATGCTCAGGCTGTAAGTGTCTTTCTCACCCTGCCATTCACACCTTGCACGTATGTTTACTCACTATCTCTAGGTGTCATTGTCTGGGTAGGTCAACCGAGTCATCAGCTGATTCACAATCAACCAATAGCACAGCGACACACCTTCTCTGTCAGCCTATCATCTTACTGCTCCT
>JAPZEB010000020.1:21808165-21822577 GCA_029783705.1 Chaetodon striatus | reverse complement strand
ACTACTTGGTTACAGTTAGGAAAAGATGATAAAATGTCACTAGAAAAAACATCTGTCTTTGAATGACACAAACATGGCAGAGAGAAGGGGTCGGCAGTTAGGTTTAGGCAACAAAACTACTTGGGTTTGGTTAGGAAATGATAGCAGATGTTGCCAACATACACCTAGCTTGGAATGCCATAAATGTTGCAATCAGTGTTGCCTCACGATCCCACATATGAAGTTGCATACTTAATGTAAAGTTAAGTTAGGTTTAGGCAAGTAAAATTACTGTGGTTAGGTTTTGGAAACATGGTGATGATGTATCTTAAAATGACTAAAAGTTCATGCACAGTTCACACAGTTCTAAACACTGGTCATCTGTGGAAAGTCCCAGGAAAAAGACCTATGTTTTGTGAGCCATCCACCGTCCCAACCTCCATCTTTATGGGTGGCTTCCTTTTATACTCATACTCATGATTACAAATAATGTGCATGGATTTTGGTGCATTCCTTTTATAGGAAAACATGCAAACAGTGCATGAGATCGGCCTGCCTGAGCATACGTTCTCACTTGTTATACTACGTCCATTACTCTGAATGTCTAATAATGACACAGATGGGTTGGCATTGGAGTTGGTGGGAAGCTGGTGCACCTCACACAGATGCTAAACGGAGCCCCCCACGTGATAGTGATGCTGGAGACACCACCTAAGTGGCGCATCTTGATGCTCTGGGAGTGAGACCAGGCTGCATCACACCTGTTGCCACTTTTTTTTCCATATACTTTTAATGTAGGATTGTTGGCTTTGACCTATCTTGTGCTACAGACGAAAATATGGACTGTTTCATGGTCTGTTTCAAAACATCCTCATCCTACGGCTATATCAACACGAAGACTTGAAGCCAAATAAAATAATTGGATTGCAATAGTGTTCTGTAAACATGGTGTTGACTTCAAGAATGCAGGTGTCAAAATGAGCCAATCAAGCCACTGAAACCACATAAAAAGGCATTGATTGTATACACAAATACGCAAAGGTGGCATCTTCAGATTTATGCACTTTGGCGCACCGCTTCAAAAAGATGCGGGTTTTGACTTCCAAAAAAACAAAACAGTTTGGTATGGATGAAAGGCCGAACCGGTTAAAAACTTTGGCAAATTCACCCTGACAAGACGGGTGGTGTATCTTAGCACCACAAAAGGTTTTTTATGAGTGCGTTACAAATTGACACTGCCTGGCCATCACAATAGGTGGAGACTTACAGTACATATTAAAGATACATTTGTTATTAGCATAACACTTTTATTGGCTGTCCTCTGCACAACAGTTCTGAAAAGCAGAACATTGTTCTCTGACTCAGAGCAATTGCCGCCTCAGTGAACTGGCGAGTCAGTTGTGGTTAACGACAGAGAGTTTACATGGTGGCAGTTATTTTGTCTGCATCACTGCTGATGGTGTTTGTTAAGAACACAAGTTTATCTTGAGCAGTTGCAGGATTAATGTCAGGTCTAGGTGCAGCCTACTGTAAATGAATGAGGAATTATGGGAACTAAAGCATGCCTGCTTTTACTTTGCCTGGGATCACACTTGTTTGTAAGCTCATACTTGCATATGCTGGTTTGAGTGTACTTCAGTGGCAGTTTCTTTTTAATGAATGGAAACTTTGTTAGTTAATCCTTTCAGACAATTTGTCAGGCTAGTTTGCACTGAGTGTGATAATTAATTAATCCTTAGTGTTTGACTGTGATGAAAATTCTGGCTGATATTTTGTATAACCGTAGAGCTGCTCTGTGTTTATTGGTTGGTGACAATGGATCAAATGTCTACATGAAAGTTGTTGTTCATTGTGATAAACCCAAAGGGAGTTGTCAACTGACTCACCAGTTCCCCTTAGCTCTACAAAAGTCTTTTGCATTTTTCAGCTCATTCTTTTGGTTTTAAAGCTCACAGCGTCATTGTGCTGGTTCAGTCTCACTGCTCTCATCAGTCTCATTTTGAGCTGCAGCAGGAAGCTGCTCTCAGTGAAAAGGCTCTGATAAACCTACCGTGCATGGACTTCACCTGTCCAGCACCAAATGGCATACAGACAAAGTTAGCGACTACCTGAACATAGTGAAGGATTAGCAGCTATGAGCCATTTACTTCCCTCAGAAGTTGGTGATGACCAAGACAGACCTAAAAGGCTGTCAAATCAAATGATGTGTCATCCACCTTCGACTGTGATCATAAAATTAACTAAAATAAAGATCACATGCTGAAGTATGGACACTACACACACACACACACACACACACACACACAAACTCACTCACAAAGAGCTATTATACATCTAAGAAACACCATGAGCGTGTGATCTCAGACAAAAAGATATTGAGTTGAGATGACTCCAATCAACCGGCCGGAGGCAATTACACCTTAATAAAAGTGTTCTGTGTGTGTCTATGGATCAGCGTGTCTGCGTTGTGTGTGTGTGTGTGATTACCCTCGCGATGTCATGCGTGATTATGGTAATTAACAAATTACAGGATAAGATCAGGATTACTATTCCGCACACAGCTGTTGAGGAAAAAGACAGGAACACACACACATATATACAAACACAGACCAAATGAAGGAGTTAGAGGATGTGAGTGCAATATATCAATGCAAATGCCAATGTCCATCTCCTAAATGTCCCCATGAATATGAGGCAGTGGGTTGGAACCATCCATACACAGTGTATAAATCAGCACTTAACGAGCCTTAACGAGCTTTAACGATCCTATAAGCCCTTGATTAGAGGTTGATTATCAGGACGACGGGCCAATGCAAATGGCTGTTTACCACTGGCCTTTGGCTGTTTGTGTGGAACAGAGGTAACAAGTGTGTGTGTGTGTGAGAGTAAAGAAGGTAGTCGAGTGAATTTGTGTGTGTTTTGCTTTGTGTTCGTGTGCGTGGGTCTCAGCCTGTGCTTGTGAGTGAGTGTGTGTAAGTGTGTGTGTGTGTGTGTGAGCCTTCAGGGATGAGGTGCAGACTTTGGGTGAAAATGCGTTTCCAATCCACCAGGCTTTGAGCAGGAAACAAAAGGGGAATTGCAGTCACCCGTGAAGCAAAACAGACACTTTCTCTCTCTCTGTTTCTCCACCTTGCTGCTATTTGCTAAAAAAAAAAAACAGTGATCCATTGGCTTGTCTGAGATTAGGGTGCACAGGTTCAGTAGATGTGTATGGCGCTCCAAGCAAGCCAACAAACACTGAATTGGTCAGTCTTTTTTTTTTATTCGTATTACTAGAATTTTTGTATTCAAATGCATCTTTTGGCAGATAATTCCACTGCCATCTACACTGGATTAAAAATTCATAGAGTTAGTGTTCTTTAGATGGGGATCCCATTTGTCTGGTTTGATATTCTCGATATAGTAATTAACATGAGTTTGGTGCTTGAGTCTGAAAAAAATATATAAAAGCTGTCAGAGAGGCAGAATTTGGCTTCATTTTCTAGTTGCAGTTAATTGAAATGTTAGTGTATTGTGTCTCATTCAAGTTGAACATTGCTCATTTACAGATCTTAGTGAATGTCAAGGCAAGCTCTTGCACAACAGGACTTGTACAAGACTATTTTCTTAATCCCACTCCTGCTGGGTGACTGACCATTACTGCCTGCTCCCACAGTTTATGTGTCTGATCTCGCCCGCACCCAGATGCACCCAAATGCATGCTTATCGCTATTTGTGCGTTTTACGGTAAACAACACTTCAACTTTGTTATTGCTACGCATTTTATTTTCTTCTAAGGAATGGCCACAAAACTTCCACTGGCCGGGCAGGCTTCGGATTTAGCCCAATGCTAACTTAATTCAATTTTGTAGTTCTACTAGAGTTTCCAAATACTGTCTGACAAAACTGACGCTAATGAGGCTCAAAACTATTGATTCACTGTTTTAAAGCCGTAACAGTAGGGATAGAGTAGAAACTGTTAGCAGAGCACGGCCTCACTCGGGGGTTGTCTAAATCTGGTGCTTGGGCAGTGACTTTCGGCATCAGAAACCAATGAAAAAAGGTATCCCCGAACATTTATATGATACATGGCTGGTTGCCGTTATAATTTAATGGCAGCCGGCCACATCAGGGGGAAACGTGGTGGGACAAGGACAACATTTAAGGCAACGAAAGTCCAAGTGGGGTTGGTAGGATGGGTGGTGGATGGGTCCAACAAACACCAACTTTCACCTGAGAGTGGTGTACACGTGACACTACACCTATCCATTTCCTTTTGTTGCCTAAACCTAACTGTATCTTTGTTGCCTAAACCCAACCATGTGTGTTTGTTGTTGAAGGAAAAAAAGTCAATTAGTGGTGTTGTACTAACATAGTGCATTTATTTTGAAAGAAAGTATGTAAAAGTTAAATTTACTGTGAAAATGGAAGTGTATCTTGAAAAAAGAGAACTTGACACAGTGTTCCAGAACGACAACGACCAACGCATCCAGGGTTTCTTGCACGTCGTATATGGACGTGGAAAGTCCATGACCAGAATGTCAATATGTGACAAGGTCAGAGTGAGAATGTGTTAGTTAGCATGGCTGTAGACTAGAGGATTGCATTGGGATCCCGAGGATCCCAACGCAGCTTTTACTTTGCTGTGGATGAGACCCGGTCCTCAAAAAAATAAGTAAATAAAAATAAATAAATAGCTGGAATACAACAAAATTAAGAGCCCTACTTCTAATCACTGCATGAAAGGTCTGTCTCCTTACCCCCTCTCTATGTGTGCCTGTCATTTAGGGGTACATGAGAGCGTGCAGGCTCACTGGCTAATCACAAGCAAGATTAGGTAAACTTATGTCATAGGCTCTGCCGTAGCGCAGTCTGTCCCTACTGCTGCGGCTGTAACCTTTAGCCCGCATAGCTCTATCATGGTTATCTGCTTGGATAAATACATTAGTATCAAGTTCCCATCCTTTGTTGAATGTTCAAGAAAACAAAAGTGTTGTTTAAATGTTGCCATAACGAATTTAGTGTTTGTATTGAGTGTGAGCATTTGTTATCCATTTGCATTGTTGCAAGCCTTCCTGTAGCCCATCTGTTTGATCTAAAGCACAGAGGATTTTATAAGTCATTCGTCTTATATGCTAGACATATTCATCTGTTTTTAGCCAAGCTATTGTGCTGTATAGAGCCCATCTGAGGTCACATGGTAGATAAGTCTCTACGCAACAGACAGCTTAAAGCTTAACAGAACAGGACAACTGAGGCAAAATCTGGACAGATGAGATCCTCAGTACACGGTTATAGTAAGAGCTTTTTCAAAGCATAAACCCAGGAAACATTGAGACGAATATTGTGCCAACAGCTACAGTATTACATCTCCATCAGCTCAATGTACGTCCGTTGTTTCTTGTAATAACATCAAAATATAACGTCAGTAGGACCAAATAATGCAACATTAAACCACATAGCAGGACTTGAATTCCAGTCTCCTTGGTAAAAGCCCTATGCTTTGTCCTTCATCAACCACAACTTTGCATTGCTGTGGACTTTGCTGCTCTTCATACTACGTCAACTTCCTAACAGAAAACAGCTGGACAAAGACTTTTGGCTCACACAAACACCACAGCCTTAAAACGAGACGGGAATATAGTTTTATCATGTACACTAGAGACAGATAAATGGCTTAAGCATCTTTTTAATATTAAAAAAAAGGGCTTCATGTAGTACTAGTCTTTGAATGTAGAGTGGAACTCACAATGTGGCCATGTTCTCGCAACCATTTCACAACCAAGCAAATAGATTGATCATAACATACATATATATATATATTTGCTTTTTTTCATAGCAATAATATGATCCAAATTTCCTGGTTTGTAAGAAAGGGTCTAAATGGGCCATTGTTGGACACGGAAACGATGTCACCATCTGGCTGTCTGCCTTATAACCCTGTCACAGTTTTTGGCGTTGAACCAGGACTATCTTTGGCCAGGGGCACAACATCACTGTCCAACCAATATTTGCTTATTGCTTATTATGATAGAAACAATCAGACATTTTAGTAAATATCACTGATCATAATACACACAATATATCAATTTCTCAGAAAATTAATATAAAACATGACAAATTAATGTCCTCATTTAGTCTATATGGTTCAATTGTGCTCAGTGTTGAAATCCAGTTGCTTTCTCTGCACAACAACACCAACTTCCCTCCCTTAGGAGATAATTTCAACGCCCCAGAATTTCATCATAGAGGCTAATCCATGATTTGCATTCACATAATGGCATGCCATCACATACTCAAGCCTTCAGGCTTTGTGTTGCTATTTTGCTACTCTAGCTGGGTCACAACTGCCACAAGTACCCAATCCTCATCCAGGTGGTTGTGCAGCTAACTGACTGGCATTGCAACCACAGCTGGAAGTAATCACAAAAGCCCACATACTTATTAAAAGCTTACAGCTTCACTGTGGTTCATAAGCTAGTTTTTCACAGCATTAAATCCTGAAACAACCCAATGTTTCTTCTGTTTGATTGTAATTGGCTCAATAAATTCATAACACACTCTTGTTCTCTCCAATTAAATATATTTTGTTAATGGATTTTCTGTAATTATCAACAGCTCTTGAACAACCTCAGTTCAATCACTGAGTCAACGTGGTATTTGTGATTGGAGGCAAGTGGAAATGTGTGTTCGTGAACAGAGAGCATGGACCAAATGAAGTCCATCTGCAGAATTAATCCTGTTATCAACAATATTCTGCAGTAATAAACAGAGCATAATGTTGCTCTGTTGAGTTAAACCTCTTAACTTGCAGTTCAAACTATCCTTTGATTAAAGCTACAGTCAAATGTAGCAGCATACAGTCAGTTGTTTTACTTCCTGTAAAATATCAGTGGAATACACCACTGAACAGACAAATGTGTGTGTACAATCGGCCAATGTTATGTCATCAGTGAGGACATTTATACAATACTGTCCAAATGACATGTCTCACTTTATGTTTCTTTGTGTGTGTATGTAAGGCTGATGTGATCTGTGTATGTGATTGCATTGAAAAGTACATCATTCCCCCCTCAAGTGACCTATTTCTAGTTGCTAGTCAAACAACATTTGTGCCTCCAGCAGTGACAAATGTATAAATCTATGATTTTGCAGCACTGGGGGATATATTTACCTGCGGCATCTGGCAAAGACACTTGAGAATCACGAGTGTGTTGATGAGGTGAGACCCCGCCAAAAAAACAAACGTCAAAAACACGTCAAAACAAAGCGTGACGCACTAGGCACATACACAAAAAGAGCTACATGAAGTACAAAAGATTCCAATCAAACCCCTGTCCGGCTGCTGTTTTGGGACAGCGTGACAGG
Organism: Chaetodon striatus; assembly: GCA_029783705.1. Lineage (NCBI taxonomy): Eukaryota > Metazoa > Chordata > Actinopteri > Chaetodontiformes > Chaetodontidae > Chaetodon > Chaetodon striatus. Next base: position 21,815,251 of record JAPZEB010000020.1, on the reverse strand, counting down.
AAGTGGTCTGCAGGGAAAGGCAAATGTATTTCTGATAATCTTATGGGAGAGGAATTGACAGCTAATTGTGCTTGTGTGTATGTGCATGTGCTTGTGTGCGCATGTACGACAAAGAAGAGGATGAAAGTGGGAAAGAGATGGGCAGAGAGCGATACATTCAGAGCCACACTTAAAATTAATGTGATTTCAATAAATACAAGTGTTGTTGTTGTTTTGTAATGTGTTGTGCCATGTGTTGCATGAGTTTGTGTCCAATTTCAATTCTGGCAGATGCAGCTGGTCCCAATCAAAGCCCAGCCAGTGCTATAAAGAAAGATCTTGTAAGTCATTGTAATAAAAACTTCGAGAACATTTCTCATCATTTTAAGGTAGTAGGTCATCATATAAGAAGGTCTCTTGTTATAATAACTAAACAAGTGCAGATACAGTGCTCAGCTTTATTATCTAGAGGATAAATGGAGAAAGTGATCTCTTGATCTGGGTATCTAGTTCCACAGTGTCCTCAATTAGGTCCTAAGGAGGATATCTCACGGAGTATTGGCCCAGCTGCCATCAGATTTACTGTGGATAATCATTGTACCCAAAGGGTGATTCATTTTGATTTTGGTGAAGGTTAGTGTCAGGTCACATATTTTCCTTGATGAACACAAGGTGTGGTATCTGTTAAAGAAAAAACAACTCCTGCTCTGTCTCATTCTGAAGTCTTTAAAATATAGCGCTTGGGCAGTGACTTGTAATGTCAGAAACCAACGAAAAAAGGCATCCTTTAACAACGGCATGATACATGGCTGGTTGCCGTTATAGTTTAATGGCACCCTGCAGCATTGGGGGAAACTGGGGGGGACATGGATGAAAGTTAAGGTGGCGAAAGTCCAAGTAGGGCAGGTGGGAGTGGTGGTGGATGGGCCCAATAAACATCTTTCAATCGAAAGAGCGGTGTTTGCGTCCCGTAAGATTCTAAAGCCAAACCCTGTTCTTTTTTCCTAAACCTAACCCATGTTTTTGTTGCCTAAACCCAACCATGTTTGTTTGTTGTTGAAGGGAAAAAACATCAATTTGAAGTGTTGTACTGACGTAGCGCGTTTATTTCCTGTGAAGACGGAAGTGTATCTTGAAAGTAGACAATACATGTAAGAGGCAGAACTTGACACAGCGTCCCAGAACGTCAACAACTAACGCACCGAGAGTATCTTGCAAGTCATATGTGGTTGGAGTGAGAATGTTTTGTAGGATCATGAACATCCAAATGGTTTTGCTTCTTTGTCCTCAACGGGGGGTCTGAGACCCCTAGGGGGTCCTCAGAGTTACTGCAGGGGGGCTACCAAAGTCTTTTAAGTATTTTTTAAAACTCTCTTTCTTTTAATTCAAAATTAAAATATATAAAAAAACACATTAACATGAATCCAACATATTTTATCTTTTGCAGCAACTTATCTTTGCAAAAGTTAAGATTCCTCCCTCATCTATGTTCAAGGCAGATACAGGTCAAGACTGCAGCTTGAGGCTGATATGGTCCTCTGCCCGACAACCTCCATCTGCACAGTTTAATATGTAATGCATATTGCATATATTATTCTATATATGTAGTAGGGGGTCCCTGTTCCATCTCTCTATCAGACCCCTGGTTTTGATGATATCTAACTTTTCCCTTAGCACCACTACCAAGCCAACATTTCCTGTTGCACATATGAAATAGTAAGTATTAATAGTTTTTCGCCCCCTCCAACACTTTCCTGAAGTGTTCAAAAGATTCCAGCCTCTGTGACCACTAGCTGAGTTTAGTCTGGTTTCTCCTGCCTTGATGTGTCTTTCTTTGCTTGCTGCAATAAACAACCTCACTTATTATCTGTGTGTTGGCCTTTAAACTCAAACAATTTGTTGCCACATTCTCCTTACAGTCTAAAGGCCTTATCTCACAGGGTGGACAAGCTAAATTGATGTAGTGGGCGGTCAAGCTGCCCCATTTAATTTTTCTTGGTAATGAGATGTCATATCCACACGATTTGATGTGCAATTACATTGTAAAGAGCAGTGCATGGAAAAGGTCATGGGAACACAATTAAAGGGGAGGAAAGAAAATAATATTAGTTTATTGTTTTTATCAAATTAGCCTAATGTAATGGGTTTTATTACATGGCACACAGTGGAATAATCTGCAGGCCTATTGTGTGCCATGAAAATATTGATAACAGCAGACAAGATGGATCTATAAATTAATGATAATACCAACTATTCACTCAGCTAAACAAAAAAAGAAACTTTGTCTAAGTGAGGGCGAGAAGTCATAATTCCCGATGGTTCAATCCCCAGCTTCTTAAGAGTAACCTTGGGCATGATGCTGAACATGTGTCATCGGTGTGTGAATGCACATGAACAATTAAACCGTGTAGCAGGTGGCACCATGTATGATAGCCTTGGCCACCAGTGTATGAATATGTGTGTGAATGGGTGAATGTAACTTGTAGTATTAAAGTGCTTTGAGTGTTTGTAAAACCAGGAAGGTGCTATACAAATGGAAGGCACTTACATTACCATTTAAGCATCATGTTATTGTTCTTGGCTAAAAAAAATAAATCTCAGGCTGTTGTTTCCCTTTCCCTGCCAGAGTGAGTCGTGTTCTTTGAGATGTCCTTCAGAGCATCACTGTCATTTGAGCTGTTATTTCCATATTTGCAGACCACCTGTTCACCAAACAAGTCTCTCCATTCTCTTCTGACCTCTGCCAGCGATGCATTCTGGCCATCAGGGCCGCTTCTGTGTTGATATGTTTCGATTATTCTAATTGAACCCAAGACGCTGCAGAATGGCCACCTCTGAAAGGCTGAAATGGTTCTGCCTGCCACCGCTGATCTGAAAATTAACTAACCTAATGAGTGTTTACTGGGGATGACATACCTTTTTTTAAAGATGCAGAGGGAGAGAGTGCAGGTGGAGAAGCTAGTGACAGGTAGAGAGGAGAAAATAGACAGAGATGTAGACAGATTAATGGCCCACAAAAGGCCCAACGCAAAACACTGTCAGCATGAGGAACCCAAACACCTGTGACTGACTGTGTCTGACATCATTTGACAGCCCAACAGGGGAAATCATGACAGTCACAACACAAATGAATGATCAGCTATTCCACAGAGATGGGAGACTAATTCAAGTGTGTGCACTCACACACAAACACTAAGCAAAGCCCTGACATGGCAGTGTGATAATTGGTAATGATGCTTCAGTAATGTGACTATAATAATACTAATGCTGCCTCACCTCTTATAAACACACACACAATGGAGACGACATTAAAATGACATGACACTCTTGCTAACAGAGCTGGCAGCAATGGCTCTGTAGTTACGTTACCATAGCAGTTATTGCAAGATCCATGCCGTGTTGGTGTATGTGTGAACGTGACTGCCTGCATGTCTATCTTAGTGTGTGTGTGAGGCTGTGGATGTGGAGGACTGTCTGAACAATCGATCGCCTCCTAGTTCCAGAGACCAAGAGTGGAAAAGTTGCTGACAGAAAGAAAAACAAGATGTATAAAAGTTATTATGCTTCAATTTGCCGTCCCTCCTCCTTCATTCCTCCACCCCTCCCTCCTTGTATCTTTAGTTTTTAGTCGTTAGATTATTCTCTCTATCTCCTCCCCCACCATCTTCCCACTTCAGAAAATAAATGAGGGAAAACAAGCACATTTAGTGGTTATTGTCTTTCTCACTCTCCAGTTCAAGCAATTCAACGGGCTAGTGGCAAAACACACACACACAGGGAGAGATACTCTGTCACACTTCAGCACATACATTTTCACATATCCGCAGCCCTTCATACACATCCACATGCACGCACACACGCTCACACGCTCACACGCAATCCGCAACTTGGATGGTGCTATAAACACATTGATAAAACCATTTCTATAATAAGCCGTGTTTGTCAAAGTGTCATCCCTCGGCCCCGCAGCCATTATCACTGCTTCACCGTTTATAGTGGCTCTTTAAATAAACGGCCCAGGCCTTCATGGCCTACAGTGATACCCATCTCAACGGCCACATACACACACAGACGCACACACGTTCTATCTTCCCGCTACATCTCCGAACATTACGTTGCAGGCTTGATGGGAATATCCTCTTAGCTACGACTGGGGCTCCTGTGTTGTCTCTTCCTGTTTTGGTATTCCTTGTCAACAAGTAGCCCATAATAGACTGTCACTCAATATCATAGAACATGCATCATGAATATCTTGAAAAAAAGGAGTGTGGAGAAACAGTTAGACCAGCACAAGATGACAGGCGTGAACTATTCTTATTTTTCATTTAAAGGAATTTGTTATCTGGTCATCACCGGTGGCAAAAAAATCCACTGTGTGTAAGATTTAGGGGGATATATTGGCACAATCTGAATTTAACATTGTAAGTGTGTTTTCTTCAGTGTATAACAACTTGAAAATAAGAATTGCTGTGTTCTCCTTACCTTAGAATGAGCCGTTTATATAGGGGAGCAGGTTTTTATTCACAGAGATTGTCATGTTACATTGCTATGTTGCTACAGTAGCCCAGAATGGACAAACCAACCATTAGCTCCAGATAAGGCCATTTGTGTCTTCACGTCAGCCACCATAAGAAGCCCTACTGCAATGTGCAGCACCGCAGTTACACTGGTATGTAATGTAAAACTGCTTCATTTAGTGTGTCTAGCTTTTTCACCACCATTTAAAAAACAGTGCGTAAGATCCATACTAGAAACGTACGTGCAGACAAAAGCCAAAAATGGCGTGCACCACAAAATATTTCACAATTTCTACACTCCGACTTCAGAATGTTCTTAAGTGTGGGTCAAAGTTCCTCCCATCAAGTCTGCTTTTATAAATCACAACTTTTGAGTGGGAAATGGCGTACGCCACTTTCAGGCCTTGTTTTGTGCGCACGCGATGTTTATAAATGAGACCCCTGGTCTGTTCGTAGAGAGGAGACCTTTGTGAATAAATAGATCAATAAATTGATAAATTGTCTTCCAGTGAAACCTTCTGAACATCTGGATCTTATGTTATTGAAGAAAAAATGGTGAGTTATTCGATGTTTTACCAGTTTAAATCACTGGGTCTGTTTACTTAGGAAAGGGGAGACCTCTGTGGATAATTAAGCATATGATGAAAACCGCCTGAACATCTAGATCAGAGAAAAGGTGAGCACACATTAACTTCTGAGAGAAAAGGAGCGAGCACACAATAGCATGTTGTGGGTAGGCCCTGAGATCACGCATTGCATCGCAGAGGCACTGATTTGTGACGTAAAACTGCTTTATTCTGTGTTTTTAGCTTTTCTAATCGCATGGTCCATTTCAGAGAAGAGGAGACCTCTGTTGAAACTACCTGAACAATCAATATTGAAGGAATTCTGGCCTGCAGAAGTTTTTAGCTGGGTGTAATCTGCAATACACCACTAGAAGCCACCAAATCCCCCTAATTCTGACACACTTCACCTTTAAAACTGTGCTAAGTGATATTTCTATATTAAGACTGGATCATAAAATGACGTCTAATGTCAAAGGTTTTACAATTATCATCCAACTGTGCGGTTTTATTTTAGCATCATTTTCAGCTCATTGTTTTGGTTTTACTGCCTGCAGCATCACTGTTTAACAAAACCGAGCCTGAAGGAGAATGACAGACTTACATTTCCCAGATGGCCTGAAACACATCTCCAGTGGCTAACACATGAATCCAATGTGTAAATAGACAATATGCTAACACGTTCACCATTTCCACTTATTACAATCTGTCAATCTTGTGTTTACGGCTTATTGTGCTCTCCCCAAGAGGCCAAAGGAATCATCATCTTTCAGGTTAACATGACAAATCACTCCTCCCTTCAGTCCATTAAAACTGAACCAGTCATCTGTTGCTTCTTGTATTTTTCTACTTTATTCTTGAAACCATAGCAGTTAAAGCTTACATTACAATAACACTGTTAATCAAGTACCTTTTTCATGGAGGATACTGATGAGAAAAGGTAATGAAGTAGCCATTTACATTTGATATTATTTGGTCACTGTATCCAGATTTGCATTTTTGTATATCTGAGGACCAGCCAGGCAGGTGAGACGAGCTGGTCATCTCAGCAGCTAGCAGTCCAGCTCCCGAGATGACTGGCAGGTCAATGTCCATCATAATCCCAAGGATAATCTCAGCACGCCCTCTGGTAATTTACCGCTGGCTCTGATATCTCTGCAGTCTTTGATATATGATGTAAGTCATTTTGGAAATATATTTTGGTCTCTGAGATTAAATATAATATTTTTTACTGATATATTAGTTTGTCTGAAAAGGAAAATTAAGTCAAAGCTACAGTAACTTTTATTAAAAAGAGAAAAAAGCTTTTTTTTCTTTATAGTTTTGGAGACCGTATTCCTCTGTCAACTCTATACCCTTGTGGCATTTCTTATGGCCTTATTGCATGTGAACAAAAATAATGATTCAGAGCTAAGGGGTGTCTATCGCAGCTGTCAGTCATGTCAGTCACTCTGTTAAGTGTGTTGTGTGTCATTCTGTTATGGTCAAACTGTCAAACCAGGCAGCACTGATCAAATATGAATCAAGATTTTGTTACTGCATCGCCTATTCTCACCTCAAATGTTTTCAGAAACATATTTTAGTGTACTGTTTACCTGTAAAATGAGAAAGTTTGTGGCAGTTATGATTTTTTTTCACAGACTGGCTGTCTCATATACAGTTTTAGGAAATATGATACAAAATTATTTTATGTATGCAGTCCATTCTCTGTATTGAGAAATGACTAGAGATAAATGGCTGACAAAAAGACACATTTGTATGGGGTGCCGTTTGTAAAGTGGCTCACACTGAAATTAACAGCAACATTTTGCCACAATAAGCTTCAAACGACATTTTAAAAAGTGGTGTGAATTTTTTAAAGTCACTTTTTACCACATTTGCAGACCAATATTTGAAATATGTTAAACATAATGTCACAGTTAAATCTAAATATTGAATGTTAAATTTAAATGTTACATCTAAATCTAAATGTTAAATCTAAATGTGCTTGGTGAAACTAAATATTTATCTAATATGCAAATACACAC
>JAPZEB010000020.1:21794094-21808065 GCA_029783705.1 Chaetodon striatus | reverse complement strand
AAAACACTGACAAATATAAACTATCTTTTTTAAAAGGATGCTAGCTCTCCCAAATGTGGACTGACAAAAATATTTACAATTTTGAATCTGTTTTGGAAAAAGGCAAAAAGAGGAAAGCTGAAGAAGAAGAAGAAGAGGAGGAGGAGCAGGAGGAGGAGGAAGAGAAGGCTGCTCCACCAGAGAATGAAAAGGCGGGACCTTCAAAGGAAGCTGAGGAGGAGAGTGACAGCGACTCAGATGACAGCAGCGACGATGAGAGGTAAAGTCTTATTCATGTGGCTGCCTGCGCTGTTTTCTTTACAAAATATAACACAGTTCATCCAATTTGATTTGTGCTATTGACAATGAAATAAATCTAAAATGACTAAATCAGTGTTTTGCTGCTTGTTCAGGGAGATCACCAGGATGAAGCAGGTCACCAAAGGGGCCAATGGGATGTCAGGAGAGGCAAACAACGATGACTTCCAGGTTGTTCCTGTAGAAAGCACCAGTGAGTATGAGAAACTTTAAAATGTCAGGGGTCAAGCTGGTGATCTCCACCCCAGGGCTGGGTGATATGTACACTTTTTAATGTATATTGATATACTTTAAAACCAGATATAGAATGGGATAGTTTCCTACGCGAAGCTGTGCCAGCGTGACCCCACAACCCTGCCCCCACTTGTTAACAAGTTCTCTTATTTATTATTAATATTATTATTTAATTATTTAATGCAGGCTATGTCGATTTTCATATGCATGTTTTTCAGAGGTATAATTTAAAACAAGGAAGGAAACCCTGTCTTTTTAGTCCACTTTGTAGAAAAAATCCAGAGATAAATTGTGTATCACCAGTCTAAAGATACTGAGATATCATTTTTGGTCCATGTCGTTGAGCCCTACTCCAGCCTTCAAATGCAGCCAGTAAAAGTCGTTCAGCTTTAAGTTTTTGTTAAACTTTTTGGATGTCTGTGTGTTCTGTGCTCCTCAGGTAAAAGAGCCAGGATCCTGGATGCAGAGGGCCTCGCCCTGGGCTGTCAGATTGCTACGTCTAAGAAGAGAGCCAGGGATCTGTTGGATGGCTCCTTCCACAGGTGTGTGTGTGTTTGAGTCATAGACTGTATATAAAAATAGATGAAGAATCTCCTTGTTATCCCTCTGTACAAAAATGAAGCCAAAAATCCTGAATATGGCCGCTGCCATCTTCCGTTAGCGATGTCATTTGAAGCCAGAGTCTGCCTGCTACTAAAATCGGTGACCAGGTGTTGTATGCATTAACACCACAGTGTTTAAATCATTCCTGAATTTACACCCAGTAGTTTTGATTTTAGTATGAGTACATTTTTGGAAGATGCCTGTGGAGTAAACTGAGTGTATGGTCTTGCAGGTTTGCTAGCTCTGATGAGCCGTGGGATGTACCGGAGTGGTTCCTGGACGACGAACGGAAACACCGAAAGAAGCCGGTGCCGGTCACCAAGGAGATGGTGGAGGAGTACAAACAAAAATGGAAGGAGATCGATGCCCGACCCATCAAACGAGTGGCTGAGGCCAAGGCCAGGAAGAAGAGGAGGGTAAGATCAGGGGGACGGAACAATGGAGCAACTGCTGATGACAGATGATTTAAAGAAAAACCAAAACACTTAAAATGTTTATAGTTTAATGAACTTGTAAATAAGGCAGAAATATTTCTGTAGATCTTAATTTGTTATTATCTTTGGGACGTTTCCAGATGCTGAAGAAGATGGAGCAGGCTAAGAAGAAAGCAGAGGCAGTTGTCAACACAGTGGACATCTCTGAGAGAGAGAAGATGGCTCAGCTGAAGAGGTATGATGTCATTGACATTATGACTCCGTTAAACTAAATGCTTAATGCTAAGTTGTATCTTTAATGTCATGTCGATAATCTGTCGTCTTTTCCCCGTGTTGTCAGTATCTACAAGAAAGCAGGTTTGGGGAAGGAGAAGAGAGAAGTAACATACGTTGTGAGCAAAAAAGGAGCTGGCAAGAAGGTGAGGCGGCCGCCCGGCGTCAAGGGAGCCTTCAAAGTGGTGGACAGTCGCATGAAGAAAGACATGCGGGGGATGCAGAGGAAAGAACAACGTGCCAAAGGCGGCAAAGGAAAAGGCGGCAAAGGAAGAGGAGGGATGAAGGGAGGGAAAGGGCGGAAAGGAAGATAAATGTGAACCTGTTACACTCTCACAGTCCTGCCTTTGTCACTATTAAACACCGCCTGGTCTCAAGTTACAGGCCAGCATTTATGGAGCTTTGTGAGCTCCAAAGTTCGACCTCCTGTGTTGTGTGTACAGAGACCAGAATGAACTTTGGTCGCTCACGTGGATGCCCTCTTTTTAGCAGCTTGTGCTGAAGTTGTTTCAGATACTTGAGATATGTTCTGTGGGTATTTAAATGCTGTTGTTCTGTGCACGTCTTTCTGGAGATGGTGAGCGGAGTGGTTTCACTGAACAGCTGAACTGTCAGTGGCAGTACATCAAGTTAAACACAATAACATTCAGTGTGTTCTCCAGAAATGTTGCTATTAATATTGTAAATATTATATACACATTTTTGCAATAAAAGTTTTGTCTAACCATTTATTCAGTGTTTTCTGTGATTTAAAAATATAGGTTTGTTTTTAGAACCATAATTTCGTGACCAATCTTTCGTGAAGATTTAGATCATGTATTGCTCTTTACATGAGTCGAATGGATTCAAATATAAGCTGTAGACGTTGTAACAGTCACTTTGTATCTGGAAAGGAGGATGGACAGTTGATATAAAGTGGTCTTCTGTAGGTGATGCAATGGAGCCCCAAGGTTTTTTTTAGGATTGAAAGGATTAAAGGATTTTTTTGAAAACTGGCAAAAAAAAGCACAAGAAAAATACCTGAAAATTGGCACAAAAAAAAAGCACAAGAAAAATACCTGAAAATTGGCAAAAAAAAGCACAAGAAAAATACTTGAAATTGCCCAAAAAAAGCACAAGAAAAATACTTGTAATTGGCAAAAAAAAACCATAAGAAAAATACTTGAAAATTGGTTAAAAAAAAAAAAAAAGCATAAGAAAAATACTTGAAAATTGGCAGAAAAAAGGTGTTGAAAGTGCAAGAAAAATACCTTAAAAATAGCAACAAAAAAGTAGTTATTAAGTACAAGAAAACTTCCTTAAAACTAACAGTTTCCTGCCCTTTTTACCTAGCTTAATTTTAATTTAATTTTTTATTATTTATATGATTATAATTCTAAATCTTGTGGGACATGTCTCGCCAAGTTGCTTATTACTTTTTTTCCTTGTCTGAAGAAAATTGGACCCATTTACTCAGGGTTTAAAGGTTTAATTATTTAAGAGTAACAGGAATAACAGAATGAATTTGGCCTCTTATTTTGTTTGTGTGCTGCCAATCTAGTGCTCCGTACTCCAGTCCAGTAGGTGGAAAGCTGTTTTGCCCACCGCCATTAAAACCCGAAGAAGAAGAAGAAGAAGAGGTACAGAAGAAGAAGAAGGGTGATAGTAATACAGAGCTGTCATGTTTAGTTTCAGTGGAAAGTCTTTATTATTCTGCGTATTATTGTTGTCTTCAAGTTTCAGCGTGTCTTCAAAGTCAAGTTTGAGTCACCGGATTTAAAACGAGCATAGCAGCTAGCGTTAGCATGTTTAGCTAACGTTATTAAGTTAAATTAGCTTGCAGAGCTAGCCACCAGCACTTGCTTTCATTTCCCGTTTGGATATTATTAGACAGTCTCCAGTGCAGCTAGCTAGCTAACTAGCTGAAAGGTTAGTTGGGAAAGCACCTCCTCTCCTCCAGGATGCTCCTCGTCGCTCTGGTGTGCAGCCTGTGTGTGGCTGCCACAGCACAGGCGGACAACGACTGGATAGACCCGTATGATATGCTCAACTACGATGCAAGCACCAAGACGATGAGAAAGCCTGCAGAGGTTTGTAGGGTATTGCTCTTAATGCTCTGAAGCTATGTTGATATTCCTGTTGTGACTTATTTTGAGGGTGTGTGTGTGTGTGTGTGTTGCAGCCGGCAAACTATGACAATGTGCCAACCAAGAGAAGAGAGTATACGAAGGACTCCAACCAGGCGGAGGTGACATCCTGTGGCACACAGGTAGTGGAACTTCAGAGACAGGTGTGTGGTCACAGTGTATTGGTGTTGCTCTTTATTAAAGACTGATTAAAAGCAGTAGAGAATGAAGGGACTGATGGGAAAAGTAATTTAGTTTACAGACTAGGTGAATTCTCTGTCGCCTTCACTTCACAATATCTTCAGTGTTTACATCGAGTTCATTGTGAATGATGCTTTCTTGGGCTATGTCTCTGTTACCTCTAAAATTAATAATCAACTCCTGATTCATTTAGGTCCAAGAAATTATTATCGCACCAAGAATTAAAATCCAAAAAAGCATTCCCATGGTCTGGATAGCAATGTGTTATTGTCCGAGAAGGTGACTGAGTAGCTGCTCTCCTGGGTGCTCCTGCATTCATTAGGGTAAATGCTAAAAAGTAAAGGTGAAAGAAACATCCCTGTGGTGAGCTGGTGGACCATACTAGGGAGTCTGAGAGAGAGCCGTTTACAGAAACGCTCTGCTCTCTGTTCGTTAAGAAGTCCAGTATCCATAGTACAAGCTGGTGGGGCACTGAATCTCTGTATGGCAAATGAGAAAACCCACGTTCATGGGATCATTTGAGCATCACAACTATTGTGCTTTGCTTTCATTCAGATCGAAGAACTAAAGAAGAAAATCACTCTCATCTCACGGCAGTCTACATGCAGCCCAGTATTCAAGCGATTTCTCACTAGGCTGCGGAAGGAAATAGAAAGAGTTGGTTTGGTACGTGGTATTTTCACATGAATTATATTGTACACTTGCAGACTTACTGAGCCTTTCTTACAATCGACATGTGGCTTACATTTGACAAGGCTACTCAAACAAAAGTCTGGTTCAGTATTTAGATACGACCCAGGTGCACAATACAGTAGAAAACGGGGCATTGCCATTATAAGACACCTGTCCTCTTTTGTCTCCAGCCCAGTGACTCCACTGACATCTTATATGATGCCAAAATCCAGCTGTCCAAACAAGCCATGAAAGAGATTCAGTCTCTCCTGGATGGTGAGGACAGCTTTACAACAGGAGCTCTGGACAAGATACTGGTGGATATCAAACCACATGATTACGAGGCCTGGATATGGCGTTTTGAAGACAGCTTTGGGGTGGAGCTTGACACAGTATTGAAGGTAAGCTCATTCATTAATCTGAAACCTTTGTTAATGAGTCTTAATAATACTGAGTCACCTAAAGACACTAAAAAGTTACAGTTTGTTGTCAGAGCTTTCTAAAATCCGAGTGTAGTCTGAAGTCTTTTTTGCATGTGTCTAAAGTGAGACAGGAGTGTGTGTGTGTGTTGCAAACGTGAGTATCTATAACCAGTCAAGTTGTACTCTGTTGTCTCTGTTTGTCTTCCAGTTAGGACTGGGTGTTCTGGTCGTAGTGGCCATCATATGCACTCAGCTGTGGTCAAAGGTGTCCTGGTTCGTACAGATCGGCAGACTCTTTGGTGTCAGCTTCTTTGTCAGTATTATCTGGAACTGGATCTACCTTTACAAGGTGAACAAGAACTCTTTCTGCTCTCGTGATCGTGTTTAGTTGACATTTAGTGCTTGTTTTAGACCGTTAAGTTTGTAATCCCATTATATTTTTCCTTTTTCAGATTGCCTTTGCTGAGCATCAACGCAAACTAGCAAAGATGAACGATAGTGAATATGAAAAATGCACTGGAGTGAGGAAGATTGACTGGAGTGACAGCTTGAAAGGTGAGCCAAGTACAAGTATTAATATACACCCTCTGGCCACTTTATTAGGTACACCTGTTCAACTGCTCATTAACGCAAATAGCTAATCAGCCAATCACATGGCAGCAACTGACATGTAGACATATTCAAGACGACCTGCCGAAGTTAAAACTGAGCATCAGAATGGGGAAGAAAGGTGATTTAAGTGACTTTGAATGTGGCATGGTTGTTGGTGCCAGACAGGCTGGTCTGAGTATTTACTGGGATTTTCACCACAACCATCTTGAGGGTTTACAGAGGATGGTCCAGCGGTTCTCTGGGCGAAGATGCTTCGTTGATCCCAGAGGTCAGAGGCCAGAGGAGAATGGCCAGACTGGTTCAAGATGATAGAAAGGCAACAGTTACTTAAATAACCCCTCATTACAACCAAGGTCTGCAGAAGACCATCTCTGAAGCAACAACATGTTGAACCTTGAAGCAGATGGGCTACAGCAGCAGAGGACCACATTGGGTGCCACTCCTGTAGCTAAGAACAGGAAGCTGTAACGATAGTGAAGAGGTGAGGAGTGTTTGCTGAAGATGTGGTTGGATCGAATGTGGAGGAGGACTTCTGATGAGCCTAAGTGAAGGAACCCTGAGCGCTGATGTGATGAGAACTGGAGGCGAACGGGGTGGAGGAGGGTCATGTCGACTTTGCTATGAAAGATAACTAAAGGCAGAAGTGAGGAGAATGGTTTTACAGTTTGACAGCAACAATATGATTAGTTTAAGGAGGCAAAGTCTGATTGGTGTAACTGAAAGAGTGAACCTGTGGTCAGCTGATTGAGTAAAAGCGAGAACAAGAAAGACAGAGAGACTGAGACTGTCTTCCTTATTGAACTTCTGTTAAACTCCTTATGGTAGTGAGGATCTGATTTGAACAAAAATCCCTGCAAGCAAGTGAGTTTCCTTTTAACCATTTAATTAAAGCACTAACGTCACAAAAATGTTTCATCAAATGTCAGTATCAAAGGTCATGGAAATGACTTTCTTACTTAAGGACATTTGTTTAAACCCCTGTGGCTACCCTTTAACTAAAACACTGAAGGTGCTGCTGAGAGACTGAGTCATCTAATTCATCTGGTCAAACTTAAAAGATGCATTAAGATGGGCTTAGAGAAGACACAAAGACAGGTGTTTGTCTCATCCCTTAGGGTTATATATTTGAGCTTGGTCACCTCTAGAAGTTTCCGCCGGTTTCCTCTCTTTCTCTGATGCTTTTTGTAATGGCAGAGTGGCTATGGATGAGTGTTCGGTGTGACTGTACTTTGTTTAAAGCAGAATTGATGGTGTCATAACAGCCGTGTGTGTAAAAACTCCTAATCTCAGTCCCAAATTAACAGTGTTATCCAGGGTACACAAGAGAGAATACCTGCTAAACCTGATTATACCAGAAAATCCCATTACTCATTCAAATGCCAGGCAGTGTAGCATGCTTTAGGCTTCCAAAGAGCATTTCAAAGAAATTCACCACAGCTTCAGAGATTCTATTTGAGGCCACAGATGCGCTCAGAATGAAATACACCAATTTAGGGAAACTTAATGAGACTCCGTACCAATAATTAGGCAGTTTCTGGGAAATAGGGTTTGCCATGCAGTAAACATTTCACCCCAAGGGAAAACTTCTTTACATTTTTAGATCCTATATACTCGTAGTCATGTTGAAAACATAATATAGTTGTATGTGCTGTATTCTGCTAGCACTAAACTAGTTGTGTAGGCAAGACTATGGCAAACAATGTGTCAGAATGTATGTTTCAATGAGACTGCACCAAAAACAAAAAGGCTATCTGTCCACAAAGTTCAGTGGGCAGATACCAACCCCCCATCTTGGCCACCCCTATGAAAAATTGCTGGGGGCACCTCTGTTTTGCTTCCAGGGCCGGGGTTGATGCTTCACTTCACCCGGCAGCTGAGAAGCAAGACACAGGAACTTTACTTGGGTCTTGAGGAGCTGCTGCATTTATTCAGAGACAAACTCAGACCTGCACTGTGCATTATCCACTTGACAACTTAACTCTTAATTTCCTCTTCACTCTGATCGCCAACACCTGTCTGCTCTTCGTCCATACACCGTCACTGACTTTCTCACTCCCCCAAACACACTCACTATGCACACACTATGCAATGAGCTCAGTGGGGTGAGGGAGAGGAAGACGATGAAAGTCTCTCTGCACGCTCTGCAGCATTTGTTCTGTCAGGTTCTGTCACAAAACTATGTTGTCACGTATGCTTGCACATTTCTAAGTGGGTATATGGAAATGCTGGACCTTCATTAGATAGTATAGCTGCAGATATACCTGTAGATAGATAGGTAGGTAGGTAGGTAGGTAGGTAGGTAGATCAGTGTCTGTTTTTCACTAACATGGAGTGTCAGGTAGGAAACACATTTAAAACAGGGCAGATATTGAGTATACACTGTAAGAAACTGACATTAAATACAACATCAAAACATTGCCTGACCGGGAGAACCTGACATTTCCTCAACACAGAATCACTTGTGAGAAATGAGGCCCTAGGAAACATAATAAAACAGCACACATGTCTACCACGTCTACATTGACTACAGGTTTTGTGAGGACAGCCAATTTGTAGACTATGTTTAGCAATGCAACAAGCCCTTTCTCAGCCATCCTTGTCCAGGAATATGGCTGCTAACAGGTGTTAAATCACCAGCAGGGGCCATTTTCTCCCTCTTCTCTTCCCTCTCGAGGCCCCTTCACCCTTTACGTTCCCACCTCCCTCTCATCTGACATTCACCTCCTTGCTTGATCCTGCATTACCATTCTGTTCACTGAACTGATATTTGAACTAATGAGAAGGATATAAAGTCAGAAGATGGGGCAGTATTCACTCTGTAATGAGTCTGCATGTATATACGCCTGTGTGTGTGTGTAAGTGTGTGTGCACCCTAGGTTTGCACATTTCTGAGTGAATGTGTGTATCTTTATGTACTTGGGCCTGTTTCAAGATTATCATATCTACAGTGTGGGTTTTTTTTAAATCTAATTACTGTCTCTGGTTCAGTTTCAGCTGGATGTTGTTGGCCCGTGTATATAACTGTGTGTATGTTGGTGTGTGGGTGGACGATCGTTAATGCAGAGTGGAATTGAGATGGTATCCCTGTGTTTTCCTGTGTTTCTCTTGTTTTCATGTGTCATTTTCTTGTCATGAGTAACAAACACAGATGGCAGCTTGGCCGGTCCTATGTTCATCAGTGTGCTTTAAAATGTGAGAATGTGTTCTAGTCATAAATGCACTGTGTGCTGTTAACGCTCACTCAATGAAGAGTTACCGTGAGTCACACAAACACAAATCACCACAAGATTAAAACAAAATGTCAGGTTTTCTCCACTGCAGTCTGATTTTTTTTTTTTTTTTACATGTTTTTTTTTCTGGAATGTTAGTAATTTATTTGAGCGACAGCTACCATGGTGAGATTGTCACTATAGAGAGCAGATAACAAGGTAGGCTGCATATGCAAACAGTTTTTAAGTAGCACACACAGCATAAACACGCCTATGCTTCCTACACACACACACACTCACTCACACACACACACACACACAGAATACAGTATATCTGCATCTTTAAGGTTTTGAGCTGGAATCCAAGCACGCAGGATATACAGCACAGAGATAATACTGCTGGTCCACTAAAGGTTAACCATTACACTTTAGGATTTGGCTTGGTTGGGTTAAGCTGAAGTTTAGGTAAAGGCCCAGACACATCAAACCGACAGAGAACTAGCAGCAGCGAAGGCCCCCTGCTGTGTCACCTGACATTACCTAGCCCTGACACAGTTGCACCGGGCCAATGGTCAGCCGTCGGTTACTACTGCGCCCATCATCAGTGCAGTGTTTCCTGCGCTGTTGCCTTTCGTCACTCCCCATCTGCTTTTTGTGGCCGGTTCACTGTGTTTAATCAGCGTTAGCGACAGTGGAGCCTGTCGGCAAATGAGAGCTCTCTGATTGGCAGTTCAGCTCAGTGCATTAGAAGAGAAACGGAAGTAAGGAAAGTAAACAAAAAGCTAAAGTCAAGAGAGCGAGATCAAAACAAGGTCAAATTAGTTCTCTTTAGCCATTAAGCTCTTTAGCAGAAACATGATGGTTTGTTACTCTTCACTGGCGTGCGGTAAATATAATTTGTATAACATTGGATTGTCTTGTTAATGTGCTAAGTGGCTAACTAGCATCTAGATGGTCCTCTGGTTTCTCTGTTTGATTGATGAAGATGGACTACCGCTGTCTGCTGGTGTGGAGAGTTATTTCCTCTCTCACAGGGGCAGAACATACCTGCTGGTTGGCCCTCAGCTGTAGTCTTTGCAATGGGTTCATGTACATCTTTTTTAGCCAAGACACAGCACCGTCAGGTGATGCAGCAGGGGGATTTCGTCACTGCTAGTTCTCTTAAGTCGGTTTGGTGTTTCTGGGCCTTAAGGATTTAGGTAAGACAGATACTGTAGTTAAGGTTCAGGTTTGTTGAGTCCCCAGAGAATGAATGTAAGTCACTACAATGCCCTCGTAAGTAACAAAACAAATGTGTGTGTGTGTGTGTGTGTGTGTGTGTGTGTGTGTACAGAAGCTGAGCTGTTTGCCTCTACTGTGCGGATGAGCATGTTGTGAATGTGTGTTTCCTCTGTGTGTGTGTGTGTGTGTGTGTGTATGTGTGTGTGTGTTAGAGAGATAGAGTGAAACAGAGCAGAAACAGGTCATGTATAGTTTCTTACTCATCAACATCAAAAACAAATGACAAAGGTGATGTGCAAATTACAAATATGCAAATGAGGCCCCATGTTTTACCCAGGACTTCTTGTAACTGCGGCAACCTAAGAGACAACTTTCTTTTTGAAGCACTGGTCACTGGGCACACACCGTGAGTGGTACCTTGTTCTTTGTGCGTGCATGTGTGTGTGTGTGTGTGTGTGTTTGAGAGAGAGATAGAGAGAGATAGAGAGAGATAGAGAGAGCGTGTGGGCGTAAGGCCTCAACCAGATTTGACTTGTTTGGCATAGTAACTATTTTTGCTCAGCATCTTGCTGTAGGTGCACGGCAACTGTCCCTGCACTGTCTCTGCAAACGCAGCTGTCTCGGTTACCAGGGCCTCGGGGGGTTGTTAAGGAAGCGTCTCCAGGGAAACCGGAGGAAAGAGCTGGGAAGGAGGGAGGGCAGGGTCTCTGAGAGTTCAGAGATGCTTTCTAAAAGTGGAGTAGACAAGGAGAAGAGCCAAGGAAGACACTAGAGAGGCAGAGTGGAGACATTGTTTAGTGTTCTTTATAAATAGGTGCAGAAGAGTAAGAAATATATATGGAGATACTAAAAATGTGTTGAAAATTTTATTTTGATCAGTGTTAAAAAATGCTAAATCAGTTCTTCAAGCAGGAATCCTTTTTTGTACCATCTCTGCACATAACAAACTAAACACTTCATGACAAACTTGTCAAATTAATGATAGTAAATATGTACTGTCAGTATACTGTTAGGGTAAATGAAGAAGTATATACAGTTATCACCCTTCAGAATGAGCTGAAGTGTGGTATTTGCATGTGGCTAGTTTGGGCTGAGAGCCAGCAAAGAGAGACTAAGACTTGTGCGTGCGTCATGATATATTTAAGTGTCACTATACTTTTTCCATCTTGTTAGTGAATGTGGAGAGTGCGGGAGAAAGAGGTGGTGGCGGGTGACAAGAGATACTGAGTGTTGATATAATTAAAAACTAATTTTGAGGTTTATTGCTTTTTCACCTGATTTCATCTAAATCTGGCAGGTTGTTGCTGAGGGAGAGACGGGAAAGTATATATAGAGAGAGAAAGAGCAAGGGAAGGAGAGAGATGACAACAGAGACTGAGAGTCTCCATGTAATAATTAAAACCCCCTTTGAAGGCTACCCTTTGAAGGGCTCTTTTCTCAGCACCCAGCCACTGCGCGGCTAAAAAAGCACTTCTCTTTAAAGTCGTAACGTTGATGATGATCTCAGAACCCTCCGGTCGTCGTATGAAACGTGTGTTTTGACAGTTTGTTTGTGAGAGAAAATTAGCTCGTTGCTCCCTCGCAGGACGGCCACTGACTTATCTAATTCCTCTCCTTTGAAGTCATGGGGAGAGGCGTTTGTTTGTGTTGGGGGCGGGGGAGGTGGCTTCACCGCTGTCAGCCCCCTGGGAGACAAAGGGTGGGGTCTGTTTGGTCTCTTCCCAGGCATTTTAATCAATTTATTAATTAGCCACAATTAAACCGTTAATTAGGAGCTGATGGTGATTTGATGAGTTGTGATTGTTGTCGTCTTCCGCGTGTTCAGAGGAGGGGAAAGGGGAAGTGTAGAGAAAGATTAAGACAGTGATAGTGCAGTGGGAAGGGATCACTGAGTGAGTTAGGAAGAGGAGTAAAAGAGCAACAATTACTGTGTATTACATGTTGCTGTACGACAAGTACACTTCACAGGAAATGATTCAGGTCTTTCAAGAGCCATCGGTTGGAAACTAAACTTTCCTTCCTCAGCTGTGTAGCACTGTGACTGTGTGTGTGTGTGTGTGTGTGTGTGTGTGTGTGTGAATGTGAACTGTATCTCTGGGCTATACTTGAGAAATTGCAACAAACGGCACCCTGACAGGTCGTAAGGCCATCACTGTAACAGCATGTAATTACAGTCTGCATGGTGCAGTGTGTATGTGAGTATACTGAATGTGTAGGTGCCTGTACTTCTATTTGTATGCGTGTGTGTTACAAAGTGCAATTAAAGCTTAAACACCAGAGAGAAAATCTTGACTAACCCTCTGCAAGTCTGAGAACGCTGAGAAAAATTAGCTATGTTAAAAAAGAGAGAGAAAAAAAACTTGTAAAGAAGTCCTGTTTAAACACAACGTAATTAAAAGCTGTAAAAGTTATATTTAGCAAACATGAGAAGAAAATGCAAATGGTGTTTTGGTCGCGCAGCTTGTGTAACTACCTTGTTTATCCTCTAACTTTCTCCCAGTGTCTCCACATCACTCAAAGAATATACTGCCACGCTTACTCCCATATGCTGTTACTATGATATAGCGCACTTCATATAGGTCTGAGGGTACTTGTTGCCATGGAGACAGTGTTGTGTTATAAGGTGGAAGCCCTCGATTGACAACAGCTCTTCAGATCTCTGCGAGAGGAAAATTTCAGACTTGCTGAGAAAGCTGACTGCTGCATCTCAACGGGTTCAGGATGTTGTTTAGTGAAGAGGTGAAGACTAAAGCTGGTTTGAGACAGTGCGGCCAAGGAATCGCACATTCTGTATGTTCTGTACATTTTTATATCTTCAAACCATAAGTGTCCCATGAAATGTAAACTAAGGCCCCTTTTCGACTGAAATAAAACCCCATTAACACCCTCTAACACCTGGCATTTGTATATAAGTGAAAAGGTTACAATCTGACTGGCAGTAATGGAAATACAACACCCAGGTGAACGTGCTAATTTTAGCCCCTTTTGCCGGCACGATGCAATGATGCCCTGCCACAATTTACCATCCATCTCTATCAAAGCAGTGCTGGAACATTGTTCCAAATTAGTCGGCACTGAGTTTGAAAGAGACACTGAATAAGAAACAGATTTAAATTGAAGCATTTTTACCTCCAGCCACCATGCTGCTTTCTATTGTGTACTAACCTGTTTTCAGGCCTGTCTGTGAAGTTGAATGTGACACATAGGAAAAAGAAAAAGAAAAAATACACTCACACACACAGTGAGGCATGATTGCTGCTGAGCTGTGTACACAGCCTTGGTCACAGGCAATTGGAAGTAAGTCTGTTGCCTCTTTTAATGGGTTTTCCAATGTGTAAAAAAAATCCTGCATACACATGCTAATTTGGGTGGAAAATGGGTATAATGGTGCAAATTGTCAATTTCAAAATTACAAGTCCCACAGGTATTCATGCAATAGAAAAACTGTGTACCGCAAGGCTACCACAGGTAATTGAATTATTTCCAATAGACTCTGGCCAGTCGGGCTTTTTCATTACAGTCATCTTTGCCTAAACTGAATTCTTAGATGGTCTTTTTCTTTCTGTGGTTCTGTATGTGAAATGGAATTTCATTGTATATGCTTTACAATTCAGAATTTATAGAAAAAATAACATAAAACAATAGTTTTGTCAGTTAACTAAACTAAATCAAAAGATAAAGCTAATTG
>JAPZEB010000020.1:21756032-21774043 GCA_029783705.1 Chaetodon striatus | reverse complement strand
ATAATCAATCAGGCCACTGTGTGTGTGTGTGTGTGTGTGTGTGTGTGTGTGTGCATGAGTGTGTGGCCTCACAGAGGCAATTGAAAGGCTTCTCGAGTTGCTTTCTCATCACACCCACTCTAATTAAAATCCACTTGTGTGTAGCTGTGTCTCTGTGTTTGAGGTAATTATCAGTACGGGCCATCTAATATCTAACTCCCCTGCTCATAATCTATAGATTATGCAGAAACTCTGCTTGGGCTGTAAAAGAAAAGGTTGAAAGCAAGAATGTCATTAGGATGGTTAAGTGACCACCTCATATTTCAAGTGATGAACTCTGCTCAACAAGTCCAGACAGGACTCATCACGAGGTGTCAGGGACCAGCTGTCCTTCATTCAAGAGATGTGTCAGCTCTTTTCATCAGTGTGTAGTTGGAACAGAACACACACACACACACAAAAAAGACAGCACACATCAACGGTCCTACATGTGGCATGTTAAAGCTGGGCTCTGTAATTTCCACGTCTGTCTGTAATTGCATGTATTAACATCCATGACATGAAGCCACCAGTGATTACACTTGGAAGTAAAATGGCATGCTCCCTCAGCTCAACTTTTCTCACAGTAACTTTGAACCTCTTAGCATTGGAGAGAGTGAATTTTACAGAAACTCCACGACAGCTTTGACATCAATTAATCATTCCCTCTGTGCCCTCCATGCTGTATTTTACATTGTGTGCCACCTGCTCAGACTTTTGAGGAAAGCTGCTTGACTGCATTAAGCAGGGAGCTCGACATGTTACAGTGAAGCATTACCACAACAACACCAAGGGCTACTTGCAGGGAAGTACAAACATCTTCCTCGCTAATGGAGGTAACACAGTTTCCAGAATATCTGGTTTTAATTTTGCAAGGCTACCAGTGACAAAACTACTCATGGTTTATTCAGCTGCCTCGGCTAGAACTTTCAACAACATCTCTGCAGTTCAGGGGCCCCATTATTCTTGATCAACTAACTCTCATCTTTTTTTCCAAACACGAACAAAGGTTGAGCTCAGGCACGCAAGGCTTCAGACACATTATGCACCCAGAGACACACTGGCCTAAAAGTTTGATTGTGATCTGAGATTCACCTTCAGTGTAATCAGTGAAGTGCAAATCTACCACCTGCTGTTCCTGTGGCTGATTGTGCATTTTGCTGGACTGACTAAGCCTTCGCAAGAGGGTCAGGTTTGCATAGAAAATTCTCCACCCTTTCAAGAGCAGGTGCAAATATGCAGAGCTTTAGACTGTGAGTGGGTAAGAGAAGACTTGGTCAAGATTTTGATTAAAAACAGTAAAGACACAAATAGAAATGTTTCTTAAAGATGGACTGTGCAGGTATTCTCGGTTGTGAAGGCCAACAACCGCAGAGTCAATCTCATTTTGGAACAAGATTTGTCTGCTTGTTATTTGCGTTTTTTTTCCTGCACTCTGTCCACTATTTTTGTAGCCTCCTCCTTGGGTGCATGCAGTTTACAGTCTGGCACCTGGTCGCTACCTTTTTATAAAGTCCCTACTTCACGCTGTGCCCAGGAACTTCCTGAACACAGAGACGAAGAGGAAAATAAGAAAATGCAGGCAGAGTGCAGGGTTTCTGCAGATAAATACACGGCTCTACACTTCTACTGGGTCATAAGTGATGATTGAGAGGGATTACTTTTACCATTCTATACACCGTTTTGTAGGAAAATGTGTGCATAGAAAAGGAGCAGAAATAATGAATTAACAAAAAAGTGATTTCATGACAAACAAAAATGGGAAAGATGTTAATAGAGCTGCAACTGCACCAGTGGAATTTTACACATTTAATGAGACACTTACAAATAAGCATTTGACTGCTGGGACTGTGGAAATTTTGGGAGATATCATCCATATTGATTATATTTTCCACCTGTTCTGGTATGTGGACTCAGAAGAGCTGATCTGCTGCCTCTACTGTAGTGGTCCACCACCAGCTGAGATGATTTGTAATTTAATTCACTCTGAGCATGATTTTGTGTCATTCCATTAATTTAACATTATGATTCAATTCACTTCACTTTATAATTTAAGTAGTTAACTAATGTTTTAAGTATAATGTTCCCAACAGCATTCATTTGAACATAAAACAATTATTCTTTTAATTTTGTGAGTAACAGTCACAAATTATCTTTTTATGATTCAGCTAATGTGCAGCCTTGGTAAATGTTTCAGAATCTCTTTCCTTCATTAAAAAGTGGCATGCTGGTCTCCACTGAGCTGTGCCTCAAAGCTCCCCTTCACTTACAAATTGTGACTACTTGGTGATTGCATTATTAGTTGTTGCTACGGTAAATCAGCGTCAGAAATAGAGGCCTTATAGGCAGAGAACTTCAGTGAGGTCCAAAACTGACCACCACCAACAGGAAGCTGAGACTGCCCTTGATGTTAATACTGCACCACAAGATGGAGAGGAAATCACCTCGGCCATTAGATCCCCAGTATGGAAAAGCCCCAGGACAAGATAACCTGAATGCAGTGCTGTTTAAGGTACACACAGAGCTTTCAGCCAAACTGCTTCAGCCACTCTTCACAGCTAGAAGATACCTGATGACTGGTCAAAGGGTGTAATTTGAGAGATGCCCAAGAACATAACTGCCTTGGAATCACCCTTTGTCAGTTCCAAGCAAAATCTTTGCAAACATCATCATGCAAAAAATCTCAGACATAGCAGACAAACAACTCAAGAAACAACATGCAGGACTGTGCCAACCAGAGTTTCACTGCACAACATCAAGGAGCAGGACACAGATTGGCAAAGACAGCTCTACTTCAACACAGCATTTACAGGGACAGTTTATGGTGCATTCTAAGCATATATGGGATTTCACAACAGATCATCCTCATCCTTGAGAGTTTTTACACCAACTTCACATGACACGTTAAGACCAGAGTGAGGCAACAATGTGTGATGTAAACACTACTTTTTAATATGGTCATAGACTGGGTGATGTGAAAGACCACTTCAGACCAACCTAAAGGCATCCGATGGTGGCTTTTTTTCTGCACTTAAAGATCTCATCTTTGCAGACGACTTAGCACAGGTCCCTCACATCTACCTCCGTTTAAAAATCTCAGCGCCTTCACACAGCAAATAAGAGTCGAAATCGGCCTGAAGAAAATGGAGTTGATGACGATCAAGGTATCAAACTCAGCACCGATGCAGGTGGATGAAACAAACCTACCCACAACAAAAGAGTCTGTATGTCTTGGAAGCACTGTTAGTTATGATTGAGAAGCAGGCAGTGACATCAAATCCCAACACAGCACAACAAGAAAGACTTTTAGAAAACTGAACAATTTTATGTAAGTACCCTCAGCACAGCATTAACACTAAGCTTAAACTGTACCATAGCTGTGTTCTTTCTACCTGCTGTACAGCCCAGAAGAACGACAGAGGGCGACCTCTCCAACGTTCCACACACTGAGCCTCAGAAAAATCCTGCGTATGTTCTGGCCTTACACCATCTCCAACCAACAACTGCTTGACTGGTCCAGTCAAGAGCACACAGGCAACACCATTAGAGGGTGGTTAAGCCGGATTGAACACATCATGTAAAGAGAACAGGAACAAGAACTGCCCTCCACTGGACACCACAAGGCAGGTGTAATGGCGTGACCATCTCTACTCTGTAAAACAAGCCAGCTAGCTAGCAAGCTAGCTTACTTGCATCCCGACCATCAAAACATACCAGAAACAATCAGCTCCCTAGCAATCTCACAAACAGTTGGATATTCTAATAGAAAACAATACAATCAAACTGATTCAGTTGCTGACGATCGTTTGCATCAGTTAGGACATGGTGTAAGATGGTGACCAAAGGAAACCTGCTGTCGAACCGAATTAAAAGCTCGTAGGCTAACCTGGGGTACCATCCAAAAGTTTGCCATACACAGACGGGAGCGGAAATCCTTTATTGCTGACCTACATGCCAGCAGTTATAGAGGACAGTATGTATACCAAATCGGATACTAATTCTAAGCAAATTGTAAGTGCAAACTGGGTTTGATTTACACTCATAAAAATGTTTTTGCATTTTTTTTGCCATTTGTTGGATGGATCATTGACAGACCCAGCTGGATTCCCACTGCAATGTCTGTGCATGTGGTACTTGAGTAGAATAACAATACATTTGACTCTCACATGTATGTTAAGATATTAAAACCTATCAGACCTATCAGAAGAAAAATTAAAGTCTGTGCTCTAAATGCAGGGGCAGTCAGTTCAAGAGCGTGCGATAACCAACTTTTAATTGTCTCAAGATTAACTTGAGTAATTACAAGCAAACTTAATCATTTTCTTGATGAGCCAAATCAGGTTCATTTTGATAACGTCCCAGAAATCCACCTGCTGGTCAAAGTGTATCAACCATCAAGCAGTCACCAGGCATATCTAAATACTGGGGTTGTGTATTCAGAAGCAGTTCTGGGGCAGGTGAGGGGTCATCTCAGTGATTAACTGGAAAGTGAAACAAGTGCTTCTCATTTTTGGAGCTGCTCCAGCTAATTGACAGTTATGCAAATAGACGTCACACTAATGAAAGTACTGCAATAATGGTTCATTTACGCATGGTGTGTGTGAGCACGTGCGCCCAGGAGTCTCTCATCTCAACCTTACTCTCCAGTGCTCCTATTATAAATAGAGCACAAGCACCAAGCCTATTGAAGCATTTAGTTTATCTTTTGATTTACATTTAAAGAATCAGGTAACTGCTTTACTAGCACCATGCTCTGCAATAAGAGGCTGGCAGGTGTTTATCTTGCAATCATTTGAAATTGAAGGATGGATTTCTTTAGAAAATGTTTTAATTCTGATTAAAGACTAAGGGCCAGTCTGCTACTGGCATTGGGTATTGTCTGAAACAAAAATATCAGATGTCTCTGATACCTCTGAAAACTACTGCTGCCCCTCCAACTACAACAGCAGTCAGTAAATTTGTTTTTAAATAATAACTTCTGAAAAATATACAGAAATGTGTCTTTCCAAAAACAATTATCCTAATTACTCTGGATAATCAACAGACCTTACTGTTAAGAATTTTAACAGGGACTATTTCTTTAGTAGGACGTATTCTTGATATTTGCAATGGCAACTGCTTTTAAATAAAATACAAATAACATTAAAGGTAGCCTGAAGAATATTTTACCTCCAGTAGCACTATGAAGCAGTTTTTCTATAAGTGGGTCCCTTCAGTGTTTGTCTCTTGCACATACACAAGGCAGTGGGTAAAACAATGCTAGCTAGTAAACATGGATGTAAACAGTGCAGGTTTCAAACTTAATAAAAATCGTCCTTTCATGAGAAAAGATGCGGTCATCATGTTTGTTAGACCTCCTTTGAGGGAAGAGGGAGAGATATTACTACTGAAGCAAAGCATGTATGATTTCTGAACAAGTTTGTGTACGCACAAAGAAACTGCATCATGTCTTTCACTGTGCCCACTGTTCCAGCATCAAGGTGTAAATTACATTTTGCTCAAGAAATGTAATCCCATAAAACACAGGAAGTGAGCACAAAACATAAGAGGAGGTTGAAAAGACCTATTTAGTGTAGCCTGGAGTAACAAGTAACAAGAAATGTTATTTTCCAGTGGTCGAGAGCAGAAGCAAGAGGCCTTGCAAATAAAAAAAATGATTATGAAGATGGTAAGTGTAAGTCCAATCTTACAAAAGGAGAATCCTCTCAGTACTCATGGTAAGTCTGACAGATAAGATCCTGAGTGTGAAAAGAATTTGCCTGATGTTAATGTTGCTGTCAGAGGATTGCTTTTTCTTAGAGATCCAAGAGGCCAAACAGTAAACAGCAGCCAGGTGAATTTCTTGTTTATACCTGAACTTTTGGCTTGCCTTTGGCTATTGGAAACTTTAATTAGTTGACACATTTATAGCTGAACAATATCTGTGGGTGAATGGGTGCATGTAGCTCATTAAAATGTTTAACTTTTTATCTTGTTGCATTGTGTTTTTCTCCATTATAAGAATTGATGCTTTAACAGAATGTGTTTCTTCTACACAACGCTTAACCTCTCCAGCACCAATGCTACCTCTTGAAACATGGATTTTCATGCATATACATTCAACAACGCACCTACCTGATAGTTACAAGGTGGCTCTAACAACTAATGCCACTCAGATTAAACACACACCTTGCTTACACCCCTGACAATTGCTTAACGCAGAACACTCTAAATCTGAGGAACTGGAGCTTGGAGAGGGAAAGAAAAATACAATAAGAATTAACAAAAAGCTGAAAACAATCTTCACTACTTACTTCTCCTCTTGCCAACGTCTCCCTTGGAGGTGGCAGCCTCATTTAGTAGCACCATCCCCATGGTGATTGCAGCATCTGGGACAAGGTTGTCAAGGAAACAACACACTTGCATACAGGAGAGAGAGAAGCTGGAAGTACATGCTGCCCCAAGAAGAACTGCTGGGCACGCATATGCACTTACAGATGCGCACATATGTGTACATAAGTACACAAAGAGATAAGCAACAACACCAGTCACTGGTACCATGACAGCACAACATATATATTAGTGATTGTATGTTAAGATGAACAGCACAACAGCGCCCCAAAAGTTAAGCCAAAACATTTTGAACACCTCCTGGTGGCTGGCTGAAGTGTAGGTCGTAAATCGCACGCCCCTCTTGTCAGCGGATAGGACATGAGCCTAACTCAAAGATCAAAGTGCACATCAGATGAATTCTCTCCAAAGATGGTTTATGTTATTTTAGGTACTTCATATCAGCGTGATGTATGTTAGAGTTTTAATTTTTCAGATAAGTTTGGTTTTAATTAGTTATTTAATGCTATAAAAAGATGCTATGACATCATGATTGACAGCTGTGTGTGTCAATCAGAGTGCTCATGATTAATGCGCCTGCTCACAATTGGATCAGCATTTGTATGGGCCAAAATTTAAAACCCTGGGTCCACTCCACTTCCTGATGGCAGTGGTCCCCCCCCCCAGCAGAAAAATGAGGCATGCCACACCACAAAAACTGCTCAGGAATGGCCTGATGAACATGACAAAAAGCTAAAGGCATCGATGGCAACAACAGTAGCCCTTCAATAAATACTATTTAATTAAAGCTCATAACTATCATGTTTTGCTGAGACTGTGCCAGAGATGACTTAATCAAACTGTTAATTTTGAGGGCCATGGTTAATGGTGTATTGCATTACATATTTTGCTGTAATAGAAAAGTAAAATTAAAACAGGAGAAACTCTGTTGAGAGGTCACACTCCTATGTCTTAATATTCCGTAGAAAAGGAGAAAAGGTGTTTTCAATTGAGTGTTGTGTTATTCTTGATCACATGGCAACACATGGCAACACATGGCAACACATGGCAACACAAGACAAACTTTCTTCTTTTAAATTCAATCTGCAGTGGTACAGCCTTACCCTTGGAAGGAAAACATCATTATAGATTAACACTTCAATGTGTTTTTTTAAAGCCTACACAGTCTGGTGGTGGTGAAGTCATCTCTGCAAGCACAACAGACTCACACAAGCACTTAGTTTATCTTAGCTTTCCAAGCTGCGATGACTATTGCAGATCCAGCTGACCATGGATAGGGAACAAATTTTCGTTTGCTTATTTGTTTGTTAGTAATCAGGATTAGGGGGAAAAAAAAAAAACTAATGACCTGGATTTTATGAAACTTGATGGAAGGGTAAAGCATGAGCCAAGGACGAATCAAATACATTTTAGAGTGGATCCAAATCACTGGGCAGATACACAAATTATTTTTCCACTTTCCAATATATATCATTCACAGCCTGGGCTGGGACTGCACATGACTCTCACCTCCGACAACAAAAATGGAGGTGTCTGAGATGAAATGGTGTTGGCTGGCAGTGCAGTGCTAACAACAGCAACAGTATGGACATAACTTATAGTGTTAATGGGGGAATAGCTCACAGTCACCAGGGCGACCTTGGGGGTAACTGGAGGGCGGGTGTTATGCTTCTACAATGAGGCCATCCCACCAGCTTGGGTCAGGACGGCGTAATCAGCAGTGCTAACAGCACTAACAGTACTGGAAACAGTGCTGACAAAGCTAACAGTGTATTTGGGGGTTAGCTCACAGTCACTGGGGCCAACAGGAGCGAGGGCATTACACATCTGTGACAAGGCTGCGTAATTAGTGGTGCTCACAGCCTAGCAGTGCTTACAACGACAACAGTGCTGATAAAGCTAAGAGTGTGATCATACAATGGTGCTCAAACGATCCTGTATGAGCACTGCTTTGCCAGGCACACCCAGCCAGTGATAACAAGAATAATAGTAGTTTGCTGCTTCTTTAGTGTTCTGTATGTTGTATACCTTCAACATTGTGAGATAAGGCATTTGGCCTTGATGGAGGGCTGCGCTTCCCGAGTGCCCAGTAGCTTCTTTATGTTTTAGATGAGTTTTTCCTTATCTTTGTAAAGACATTCAACTAGGAGGGGAAACACTGCTGGTGTGGGCCTGTAAAGCTCTTTGAGATACTGACTTACCTGAAAAGTCAATTGGTCACTTTCAAATTGGCTGACCTACACTGGTACTACTTCTACTGCAGCATCTCACTATTTTATATGACTTGTTGAAATAATGACATACACATTTAATTATAAACAGTTCATACAATATTGTGAAATCTCTATTTTACAGAAGCAAGCAGTGCCCCATTCAACACTTGAGCTGTTCTAAAATCACTGCAAAGCACAGCCTCAGGTGGCTTATAATTACAGATTCTCTTCTTCAGCGTGCGCTGCATACAAATCCACATAACTAAGAGAACCTGACGGGGTGCACAAACAAAGGCTGCCACATGGAGAGATACAGAGCGGAAACTGAGGCATCCTCTTGATGATATGGTAACAGACATGATATGCTGCCGTGACACAAACACAAGAGATATCTCCACGTACAGCTATAGAACTGAGCCACAGAAGGTGGCAGTTTGGGTGGTCGTGGGCAGCTTTGCAACAGTGTGATAATGAAGTCATAATAACAAATGGATATCAGTGTTTAGAATAAGACCATGCAACTGCAAACACACTTTTTACCCTGGGCCTGCGGGCGTCCTACACCCACATCTGTCTACAGCAGCAGAACATCAGAAATGTGTGAAGCAGTTTAGCTTAAACAGACTGCTGTGTACAGCCACCATGGCATGTGTCCAATCTGGCCATCCTATTGCCAGTTCTGCCATCTGCATTTATTGTATCTGTCACGGTGCACCCTAATAGTTCTGGAAAATATTCACACTATAAATCCTCATGCAAATCATTGTTTCTGCTTAACTGATTTATATTAAAGTCAAACTGGAATACCTAAGATTGGTACAATTAAGACGGTTCTGGCTTATGTGCTCATGACCAAGACAAAATGTTTGAGAAGTTGGACAGTGAAAGCTCTAATTCTAGTTTTCCTTGGCAATAAACTTTAAATCACTTCCACTCCAACCTATTAAAATTGCTCAAGGTTAGAGATGTCATCAAAATACCAAACTGGCACAAAGCAAAAAGGATCTGAATTTCTTATTTGTTTACATGAAAGGCCATGATTCATCATAAAACCACCTTGTTTGATTTATTTTAGTGAATTCCAGATGCCTTTTGAGCATTCTGTCCTTTGGATCACAAACAAACTTTATGTTTTGATAAACAAAGAGAAGCTTTAATGCTGAAATCCATGTTTCTACAGTGATACATTTATATTATACCATCTGTATGGTGGATTGAGGTAAGCACTCAATCAGGCATAGCTGGAGACATTTTTTCAGTCCTCTGTTATTAAGAGGTTTGTCAGCTCACATTGCTAGTTCTATCTAACTTCATCGTTTCAATTATCTGTTTGTTAGCTGGTCCTTCAGACACTTTATACGAACAAGAACAATTTGAAGGCCTGTAAGTTACAGATTGAAGCTTTATGCATTCTCCAGTGGGTAGCTGAGATTTTTAGCATGGTGGACAGTTCAGCCTTAACCACAGTGCTTTGTGTTTGGTTGATACAATCCATCAATCCTGTCTCATCTGATTATTGTGAAACATACAGTAGATTGTTCACGCTTGGAGAGATCATATGCCTCCATCTGCCAGTGCATATGTCAGAATGAGAGAGATACATACATCCATGCCTCTGTTTCAACCTAAAATTGTACAGTTATGCAACGGTAGGGCACGTGGTACCTGTGTGTGAGCACCTGTCTACAAGGAATTAAACAAGGTTACATCCACGGGGAAACTGTGTCTATGACAGTCGTAAAATGTGTTAACACCACCTGCACAGACAACAAGGGTGGGTGTGTTCGTGTTTCAGCAGGTGTGAACGTATGTGTGTGTGTGTTTCATTTAGATGTAATCAGATGGGCAGAAAATAAAAAATAAAACTGCGTTAGCGTGGACAAACAAATATTGCTCTGCAGCAGGTGCGACCTTGGACCTGCTATTTCCAATGGGACGAACACAACAGCTAGGAATGAACGGTATCATTACCAACACATACAAAAGCACCAGTGCAAGTACACACTGGTATACAGGCAGAGAGAGAAGAAGACAAACACAAACAGAAACATCTATCCTGCCAAAAGTACACAAGTAAACACACAAACCCAGAGACACGGCCTATCATCAGGGGTTGAATTTGGAACAAATCAGGCAAGGAGGTGAAGTTAAAAGAGGACAATCTCCCGTCTTTGTATTGTCTGTTTGTTCAGTCCAGCAGGCAGCCTCCCTATGGAGAATGCACACAGATGACAAAGCATTCGTGTTGGGAAAATAAATGTAGCAGAGAGAGAAGTTGGATGCTGTTTCAGGCGAAGGAAAGGTGGCTTCCTATGCGTTGTGTGTGAGCAAACAGAGAATTAAAGGAATTTATTGCCAGGAAGAGCTATTGGACATTTCACAGAGAGGTAAACTGCTCCGGATGATTTGGATTTTGCAGCGCCATGTTTAAATTAAGTCAACACATTACAACATACAAACACAAACCCGTTGGTGAAAGGATACTCAGGAGAAGGATGATGTGAGACTCGGCCACAAACTGAGCCTGACTGCTGCCATGAATATAACTCTGTTGGGGCGAGAAACAAAGACAGAGACAGACATTATTAGTTCAACATTGTTCATTTAAAAAGGTCACACTAGGTTACATCCTCAGTGAAATTTCCAAATTGAAGAACTTAAGAACAATGCAGTGAAGAAATGGAGGGCTGAGTTATGAACAGTGAAGAACAGGGAAGTGCAGTGGGCAAAATCAAACAGAAAACTTGGAAGCAGTGAATAAAGAAAGCTGTTTGTTAAATCATTCATAAAAAGGTCACGACCTTTGCTGAAAAATGTCTTCATTGTACATAAAGTTACAGAGAGGGCAAACGTTTGGTACCATCCCAAGAGAGAAACTTCTAATGGCTTATGAACCTGGCTTAAAATGATGCCCAACATCCCTTTATCTTTTGAGTACAATAACTGTTCCAAATATGAGCAAACTGGGCTTGGTTGTAGCCAAACTGGCATCCAGCTTCTGGCTTAATCTCATCTTTTGCTTTATCATGATGGACACAGGAGATCTAGAACAAAGTGGCCAGTGCCTTTTCCCTCAAGGATAAATTTTATATGCAGCATATCAGCAGCAATTTGCTTTTGTGTGTGTGAGTGTGTCTGATGCAACCATACAAAGCTTATAAGCAGGAATCAAGTACATCATTTATGTGTGTGTGCAGATCAATTTGAGAGTGCACGCATGTGTGTGTGTGCTTATGTATTGTGAGTCATAAAGATTTCTCCCATGTAGTGCAGAGGCGTATAGAGGTGCTACCTTTTCAATGGGTGGGCAGAGAGGTCAATCTCACCATACAGGAACACTTACACATGCATACACACAAAAGGTTGTACTACCTTGCATTCACTGCTCAAACTCTTAATGGAGACTCCCACTGTTAAACTTGCAGGTGCTGTACAACTCCCTCTGAATGCATCACAGCAGCATAAATACTGCTTCCAAATCTTTCAGAGGGACAAAACTAGTAGACAAAGTCATCCAAAAAATCTCAAAACCTTTGATCCAGAAAATGGATGACAGAGAAGATAATCTATCCACATTTCTGTCATTTGTCATTTTTGATTGGTTGCCAATTCTCAAATGATGCAGGTCTTATGTAACGTCAGCCAGTCTAAGGGCAGACGCCAGAGAAGCAAGAGTGGAGAAGGAAGTGAGGAGTGTGGCGTGCTGCAGAGGGCACAACCCTTTTTGTTAATAATGTGATGGGCAATGGGCCTAATGAAGAAAAATTTGCTCATACAAACTTTCATTCTTTAGTGGCACGTACAGATACTTAAAATGTCATTTATTTCACCTTAGGTAAGAATGAAATTCATGAGTAGTCCAGACCTGCCGTTGACTCTTGTAAAGATACAGTGCAGACGGGGAACACATAACCTTATGTGGCAATTTTAAGAGTGATTATGATGATGACCACATCTCATGAACGTGCATAAGGACTTTCAATTAGTCTCTGCAAAGTCTCACCACTGTTACTCGACTCTAACAATGCATTTGTATGTAAATGTATTCCAACTAGCCAACCATTCTGACACATCACTTCAACGTGTCAGTTTTCTCTGTATAGATCACAGTCTGTTACAGTCAGCAGCCATTGTCTGAACCATTGAAGAAAGTCTCCCACACAGCATAATGCTTAAGGCGCAAACTCTGCACAAGCAAGCTTCTCTGATAAGATGTCAGAGGCCCAATTCGACTGGCATCTGTCTGTGTGTGATGGGAGCAAAGCAGAGAGACAGACAAAGGGAGACAATGTGGAAGTCGTGTGGAAATGAGACAAATGGGAGAGCGATAGGAAGGAAGTCTTTCAGCGTGTTTCACATTGTTTGAATCCCAGCAGATTATTAGCATCTAGGTTTACGGCACATCTAGGGTCTGTTTTTCCACTCGACTGCCCCAGTGTTCATTTCTTTCCCTATCAGACAGGAATAAGGATGGAAAGATGAATATAAGATGACAAAGGAGGAGGAGTAAAGGGTGGACAGCTTTTTCTTGCTTCAGTGGAGATAAATGACGAATTTTTGCACTTGAAAGCAGACATAAAGACGACAAAGGCTCAAGGCTGAAACAGATCCTTTTGTCTTCAACACAAACCTGTTGTTCTGTATTAAGTGGGGGGTTTGAATTGTTATCAAGCTACTTTCCTTATTGACTGACAAACTGAGGCTCCTTTATTACAACCATGAAAAAAGTTTACTTTGTTTGTGCTGCACTTTTTAGAAGTTGGTAAGAGATTGCTTTTTGCATTCTCAATTATGACACGAGAAACTGGAAGTGCAACTCAGTCCCGTCATGAGAAATTTCTATTATGTTATCTTAAAGTTATTAAATAAGTTAAAGTCTGTTCATTTAAAATGTAAAAGCCACTCGCACAAGGGTTGGGACACTTGCTGGTGCAACAGTAGCTGTAAATTAATATTGAAAAAGACAAAAAACACACACACACACACAGGCAGTCTATTCTTTATCTTGCTGGCACAACAGTCTCAATGGCATTTGGCTTTTGGACAATTGTACACATGAAATTTGGGGGGTGGTTTGGACACTGATTAACTAACATTGTTGCACAGTACTATGGCACTGTGTATGAGGTGTAGCTGCACATTAGGATTGCCTTGTATGCTGAAAATTTTGAAAATGGAACGTGGCAGGTATTTTGCAGGTCCTCCTTTATACTCCAGTCCAGCAATCATTTAAAATAAAAGCCTTTCCTGCCTTTATCTAAGCCTATACATTCACTGAGTTACCAGTTTATAAGGTACATTGAGCCACATCCGATGCACTCAATACAAAAGCTCTGCAATAAATTCTACCTTTATGAAACTTTATAGGGGTAGACACAGTCTTAGAAACAACCAAGTCAACAACACCACAAACAACAGCCATTCAGAAGGACTTAAACACAAGTGCAACATTGAAAGGCTGTGGCACAATAACTGCAGTGAATCAACTCTCCTCTAAAACTGAAATTGGATGTGATAAGGTTCATAAAGGTATTGAATTGCACTAGATTTAATGTGTGTACAGTATATTGTAGAAAGCAGCACACTCATGCAAATGCACACAAATTCACTGACTGTACAGATTTCATAAAAAAACAAGCATTAACGTTTTGAACATTTATTTTAGAAAAAAAAAATTAAACAGGATTTTGGCTCTGGATGAGATGTTTGAATGTGCTGAACATTCTGACTATCACTGGGATTAGGTCATTTTATCACTGATATTATCCCAGATTCAATGAGCAAAGCATTGGTGTAAAAATTTTAATACGTGTAAGGGAAAAAATGCAAATGCAGGGCAATGGCAGAGAGGTACTTTGAGAAAATGGCACAGCTGTGCCATGTCACAAAAGGCTAACAACTAGCCCATAAGCAAACCTTAATTGAATGAGACAAGTTCAGTCCCCTTTTCAGGAGACTGT
The DNA here is from genome assembly GCA_029783705.1 of Chaetodon striatus. Taxonomy (NCBI): domain Eukaryota; kingdom Metazoa; phylum Chordata; class Actinopteri; order Chaetodontiformes; family Chaetodontidae; genus Chaetodon; species Chaetodon striatus. The sequence continues at coordinate 21,759,522 of JAPZEB010000020.1, read as the reverse complement.
TGAACAGTCACTCTGGGAAATGACTGCTAAATCAAGTGCACTATGAGTACATGAGGCAGATTAAAAGGCATTGGGTAAAGAAAAAAAATACAAATAACCATCACATAAAGCCTGACAAGCTTGGAAAAAACACAAATTAATGAGAGACAACTGCATCAGTATCCTAGGGTGGAATTTTTCTTTCAAAACTAAACAAACATTAGTTCTTACTATTTTTCAAGACACCGCTCTCTGCATGTTGCCTCCTCAACATAAACAGAATCTGAAGATAGAGGCTATGAGCACAAGCAGTGCTTGGGGGATGAAAAATTCCTCAATCCATGGCCAGGCACTTCCAATTAATCTGATGGATTAGAATGCAGGAGTTTCATTCATTAGTGTGCAGAGCTAAGAGTGTGTGTGTTTCAGTGTATGTAGCTCTGCACGTGTATACTGAAAACCAGTGAGTAAATGCGTGTTTGTGAATGAGACTGTTTAGGAAGAATTTGTCTGTGTGAAAGAAAGTAGAAAGACGTAAAACATCATGGTGGTCTGGAAGTAAAAGCAGCCGAGCTAACATGGATATGTGTGGAAGCCTACTCAACAGTCACACTCTATAACTCGTTCCTTTCTCTTACTTAATTAAATGCACCGCTTACCTACACACTCCAACTCAGACACTTGTATATCAGCCCATGCGTTCTTTAAAATGTGGTTTGGTGCTATATATAGCCAAATATTATGCAAAGAATGACCTGTTTTACATATATATTTAAATTACAATGGACTGAGACAAACTAATCTATGAAGATGCCTACAGTACATAACATGTAGATGAAGACAGCTTCCAATGCTTCTGCCACCAAATTACTACTACATACTTGCTAAAAACAGGGCAAGAGTACTTTAACTCTTCAACATACGGTTTATCTGAAGGATCAAAAGAGAACCTTCACTGATGAACAAAAAAGAAAAACATCTGTGTTTGGCTAAACGGGCCTTTTAAGTGTCAAAGTACATAAAGAGTCAAACATACAATCCACCCCTATCTGTAAGTGGTGGAATCGATTGTGTAAATGCTTGATTCAAATCAACTTTCATTAGCGCCTGTCTCGTATCCAATCTGTGCCACAATGTCTGACCACCTGTCAAGGGCACAGGCAAGCACCTGATTGCAGCCATCTAAAGTTTCTCAGTACTTCAAAACTTATTTAAGCAGTCTTAAAAGTTCATCTTCAAGATGTTTAAAAAAAGAAAGCAATTACCCAGAACAGCTGGGCACTGTTGTTTTTAGCAAATGGTTCTTAAGCAGGAGTAAATATTGTTTATGCTGGGGACTACTTTCAGCTATGCATTTATACACATCTGGTGCACCATTGAGTAGGGTTGTAATGGTTTGTGCATTTGTGCCAGACCATCACAGTAAGGAGGGCATGGTCTGCTGCATGTAGCCGCACTCAAAATACACAATATGTAGATTGATGCATGTAATGAGGAGCCAAAGTTCGCAAGTGTGAGTCCTGCCTGTAATCTTCGCTGCATGTCATAAGCAGCATGTGCTGTGGTTAGCGCAACATGCTAATTGGCTTGAGAGTCAGTCACACTATGGCGAGCACAAATGAAACACCAGACCTGGAAGACCTGGAAGACCTGGTCAGCTACAACAGTAATGGAGAGAGAGTTGTGCATAAAACAAGGAGTGTGTCGGTGTTGCTCTACCAATGTGTGTGTGTGCAGATCACACCTAGCAAAAAGCAAACCATGTTTTTTATTTTCTATTTAATAGCATAAGACATGTTTTTCAGTTTTACAGCTTATTGTGACTTGTTGCCTTTAGGGAAAGCCTTTGTTCAGTGTTCATACAATGTAATACAGAAATGTTCCTTATTTTATAATGAAAGTAGTTTACCAAAGTTGACAGTGGGCAAAATGCTTCCTCTGTCCCAAGCAAGAGGACTTTGTCTGTCTTTGACTCTAACATTACTGTCTGGTAATGATAAATTAAAGTTAATATATCCATGTGATTTTATTTATTTTTTCTGCCATACCAAAATTGCATTAAACTGTAACTCCTAAACCGGGGTATGAACCAAATCCTGACTTCTGTGTACCGATACACTCCTACCAGTAAGTATTTATGGCAGCAGGACAGTGTATGTGGGATCAACTCAAAATAAAACAGTGGTTGTGTTCATCTGAATGGAGACATATGTCACCAAGAGATACTATTCGGCTCACTGATGTGTTACTAATACTTTCTCCACAACAGTTGGGGAATGGGATGGAAATATGGACTTGGATGTACTGGTAATACTTGAAAGCATTGTAAGTATGTAAATATGTAAAGATCATTTTTTTTGTTTTTGGCATTTTCATGGGATTTGTGGAAAACAAGAAAAATATAAGATATCAGCAGACCTAACTTTGTAGTCAGTCTTATACATCTTCACATTTAGTTCTGTAACACAACTATTACATGCTGTTACGTGACACTGTTTTGATGTAGTTTTAATACACAGCATGCCGACACACACTCCCTACCCCTCAGCCTCACTATGGCTCACCTTCATAAATTTGGGCAGGTTCACGCTGTGAAGCTGTCTGGTACAACTTTAATCCGCTACTGCTCCAATTAATCTGATGGATTAGTTTCTTAAGAGAACCATGTCTGCGAATGAGCTCAAAACATCAAGTCTGTTTGTCTGTAAATAACATGGATGGATGTAGCATGTGTGAAAGTATCAGACCGGCTGGTAAATACAGGAAATTGCCTTCTATAGTTGGGGATAAAATGGTCAAAGTCAGTATAGTTAATTTACTGACCCATCTTTTAAGGCTAACATTAATTATTATGCTATGAATTTTTCAGAATAAATGATTGCATAAGCACTCTGCGTGCCAAGGGAAAAGCATGTTTATTGTGGGTTGTCTAAGGCAATTGAGAAAACAATTAGTATTCTATCCACCTTTTTATTTACCATATCCTTGGGTATACACATTTAAAATGCAGTGAATAACTCTAACACAAAGAAAGGTCTATGCAAAATATAAACTCAGTGATGAGATTATTCCTCCAGTGGGTCTCAAGAAAATAAACGGTAAAAGGTTAGCTCAATCAAAAATCTAAATATCAACATTAGAACTCTATGGTATGTCTAGACCTTTCCCAAACACCTCCCCTGAGGATAATTTACTCTAGTATTTCTTTCCATCAGCATGCTCTGAGATCAAGATCTCGGGTCTATACGTGTTTGCATTCTCTCTAACACAAGAACCACGACGTGAACAGCACTGTGTGTGTCTGTGTTCATGCACTCATTTGAATACATTGACATTAAAAAGCTTGTTTATATAAGAACTGCATAACACAGCCCATTTGTCAGACTTCGCAGCAAATTAGGTGTCTGCACCAATGCAGGAGTATAATATGCATTTACATATGCACGCGCGCACACACACACACACACACACACACACACACACACACACACACACACACACACACACAGAG
>JAPZEB010000020.1:21732021-21743450 GCA_029783705.1 Chaetodon striatus | reverse complement strand
AATTTGTCTGTGACAGTGAAATCAATTCATTGCTTCGTGTTAGGCCAGCATAAATAGTTACCACAACAAAGACACGACTGTAACTCTTGTCTCTCTTGTATCTTTTTCCCTGTGTAGAGTCTGCAAGTCGAGGCACTGTTTGACTTTAAAGCTCAGGAGGAGGGCGAGCTGAGCTTCAAGCGAGGAGAGATCATTCAGGTCGTGGAACAGTGTGATGCCAACTGGTGGAAAGGGATGTGCAACGGACAGACCGGCATGTTCCCCCACAGTTATGTGACACCGCTCAAAAAGTAACCATAGCAAAAGAAAGATGTCTTGAATTTTGACACAGCAGTGCGAGACCAGCAATGAGCAGAGCTGAGCAGAGCAGGTGGGCTCACCCTCAAATCTGCACAGGTGGAAGATAAAATAAAGAGGGTTAGGTTAGGGTGTTTTGTGTGGATTCAGTCATACTGCTGACTGGATATGGCGGCAGGAACAATCATTTATTGTACTGATTCACTATTAGTTTGTGTTTTATCACCTTGAACAAAAAAACCTGTCACTGGACACATCTGCTAAGAACAGATTAATGACAAGATGTCAGCTGACACCCAGTTAACCCTGCTATGGGATGCTGGGTAAGGGTTTTTAAATAATGTGTGGTGAGCTGCATCAATTTTAAAAGTGGGGTATGCAGATATAAGAATTAATTGACACTTATGTATGATTGTATATTTCATTTTAGTCGGTACAGAACATTTAATACTACAATTTATTTAGAGATTTTCAATAGAAATGTAATTTTTCTTTTCATATTTTCAACCAAATTAAAGGTCACATGATATTTGACCAGCACAACTTTTGTATGTGTATGTGAAACGTGCTGGATGCATTCACTCCTCCTTGGTTACATGTCTCAGTGTTGCCTCAAGGGAAAAAATTGTTGAAAGGCGAATCACTGTTCACGATGGTCTCGTGTTTCTGAATGCTTTGTGGGTACAAAATGTTGCAACATTGAGGGATATTAAAATGATGATTAACTGCAATGCAGAATGTGTGTGAGGGATTACTTGATAAATACGTGCGTATGAATTTTAATTTATTTTATATATGCGCGTGCATGGTGGGGTACAATCAGAGGGGTGTCTATCCAGCATAAAAGAAGGCACAAAGCCAGTTCATCAAGGCAGTAGGTAGATTTCATCCTCTAATCATTTCCAACAAAAGCAGAGTGCCTCGCTTAATGCTAAGATTAAAGAACGGTTCTGTTGCAGCACGCAGAGATGCAGTTTCAGAAAGTCATGTTGGGTCTGAGGAAAGACTGATAAGATGAAGACACAGTGGTGTTGGAACATTAGTCTGTTCACAGCTTTAAAGGCTGTAAATTGATCCAGTCTTTTCTTCTCCCTTGGATAATCTCTGTCCTTGTGCTGAGAGGCAAATGATTTGGCCGCATGCTGTTGGATGATGTGCAGGAAACTCTGTTTCAACTGCCAAGGATAATAGAGAAGAAGAGAGCAGATGTGTGATATCTGGATTTGAAGTCATCAATTATTTCAGTCACAGAAGTCAATTAGTTATGACCCCAACAGTTGGCTGCTTGACCAATTTCAAACATGTCGAGGCCGTAACATCTCGGCTGAGTCAGAACTGACTATCTCACTTCAAAGCAAATCATGAGATGAAATAATCTTTTCGAGTGATTAGTTCACACACGGCTGAGCCTTTCATGCTGTAATCTTTCATTTATTTCACAGCAGTGAATTGTTATATGTTATCTAGGGTTCCCACGGTCATGAAATTCCCGGATAAGAAATGCAATTTGAAATTTCTAACACAAATTTCTATCCTAATATTGCTATTTTAAAATCCAGTGTTGCGTTGTGTGACTTTTGAAATGTCGCTAATAGAGTGTCATGGCCAATGCCGTGTCCCCTTTGGGAGAGAGAACTTTGCTGTCACATAAGGAGAGAAACATGAAATGCCAAAAAGCTGTTGCATGGCATGTTAACCGAGGCTTTAATACTGAGATTTGAGATACAAAAGATAGGTCAGTAGTTACTTTTAGTGTGGCACATGGCTAAATGATGCCGGTGACAGTTACTACTGATGGATAGCTAATGTTAGCTCAAGTGGGAGGCTGCTGTGGTACCATAAACTGTGTATATACACAGACAGTATCACAGCTATCCAAAAGTGAAGCCAGAACATCTCTATCACCCACTGTTGGCTGGCTGCAGTATAAATCATAAACCCCGCCCCTCCATGCTAGTGGAAGGGACATGGGCCAAACTACCAAACAAACAACCAGGATACTGCCTGTTGTGTGTTTAATAATGTATGCTTGTGTTGCTATGTAGGCCCACACATTTTAGTACTTAAAGTTATGGAAATGGGGTAAAATGTTATGGAATAGTTTTGAAAATTAATTTGTAAAAATGTGTGCGATTCCTGGTGATTGTATGGTTGTGCCATGCAGTCACGTTATGTGAGATTTACAGAGGTTGTATTGATGTGTATGCATGGTAAAATAAAAGGTTTCATTGTTTGGGTAAGAGTAAAAGCAATAAAATGTGTTTGAAAGACCTTTCATCAAAGCCATGGTGTGTTTCATTTATCACCAAACTCAGTACTAGGTTTTTTGGTTTTCTAACACAGATGAAAGCTGATGTGCCAAACTTCCACCCACATGTCCCCTTATAAAGGACAATTTTAATGCATTTCTTTCAGGGTTGAAGTTTACGCTTTGGTTGTGAGCTGTGAACCTCCCACTGCTTTATTGACTGGCTTCTGAAAGGCAGCTCGAACCTGAATTCTCTGAGGAGAACAAAAGAAACAAAAAATCTCAATCAGGGATAAAAACAAGTGCTGAGGAAGAAACTGTTGTAAATCTTGTGTAAATACGGCAGGCAGGTGAACATTTTGTCATCACGTTGTTTCAAATCGAGGCTTAATGGGCCTCTGGAGGGACCATTTCCTACCTTTTCTCATTTTAACTTGAGGCATAAAACTAGTGTACCAGCAGCTGCTTGCACAGTGTGAATCCACATTTACCATGCTGAGGGGATGAACAGAGCACCTCTGAAAAATACCTGATTATAAGCCTGATCACCCCTCTCAATTACCTGTCTCATTTAATAGATTTGAGCTGAATCAACCCCATTAATGTGTCAGTCCTCACCACACAAAACATATAATTCAAAAGTTAGAGTGATGAGGACCACGGTGAAAAGTTGTGACACACACACACACACACACACACACACACACACAAACAAAATGCTGCTGTATTTTACTATGACAACACATACGCACTGTTGATCCTGTCTGAGTTGTTAGCACCACCACCTGGCCACACAGTAAAAAGGAGCTGTGAGATTCAGATTTTGAACGAGTGCATCTTTAATTGGATAAAGTGCAGGCAGTAAAATGTGGAGGAGAGGAATTTGCAGATGTAGTGGCAGCAGCAAAAAGAGGAAGATAAGGAATAGAAGCATCACAGTGTTGGCTGTGGGACGCCTCAGACTCAGCCTTGAGCCACATGTCAACTCTACGACGAGTGTAGGCTGTGAAATGCAACAAAAAGGTCCCTGAACCTATTTTTAACAGTGACATCAAACACAGGAAGTCCCCTCAGGAAATTATCTGATGGTCTCTGAGTTAATTTAGAGATTAAGACTAAACTACTCTAAAAAAAACATATTAAATGAAGCCATGTTTGAAGACCACGTACAGCAGACCCACAGTCACTCACAGTGTAGATGCCACAAGACTTTCTGTGCACACCTTGAAAGAGAGTTGTTGTTTAAAAAGGTGGTTCACCGAGAGTGCAGCAACCAGAAAAAAAAGGCTGAGGTATGCTTGAAAAGAAGTCTTTCATACAGTATTGTAAGTATTGACAAACCACGTCTAAGGGTACGATCACACATGACAACACATTTATGCTGAACGTGGGCAGTGCCAGACACACTCTCTGCAGTGCAAAAATAGAGATAAGCAGAAAAGAAGCATGGCCCTCATGTTCAGAGTAGCAGCTTTGGTTGATGATAATGGTCATAGTATGCTCAAAAATGCTCAGTGGGGCATGAAACAAAAAAAGTTTGACTTCCTGGGTAAGAAATTAACAGGATCTTCCACATCACTCATCACCATAGAGCTAGTGCACTAGAGACTTTCACCAGCTGAGCAGCTAACCTGCTGGCCAAGTTTCGAACTTCCAGTTTAGTCCTCCACAAATCTGAAGGGGGATAAAATGATTCAATCATGTAGCTCTTCTAGACTCTCAAAATGTTATTGGTCCAACTGTATCAATCCTGCTAGTAAGACGAGTCAGACTAGTTGAGACGCTTAAACAATGTGTCACTGACTGACAGATGTCTGTGAAGCTCAGCTCCATCCCAGCTACATCAGCTGATCTCAAACAGCCAATCAACTGATGAAGCAGCTGATTGATGAAGGCAGTCAGCTGATAGGTCACATGATTCCTTTCTATGCAACCAAATGGTGAATCTCATTCATTGCGCCCTATTTAAACTGCTCTGGCCTGCCTACTGTTGCTGCTTCCTCTGCAAACTGCTTTGCAACCCTCCTCCACCCCAGCTCCTCCTTTTCATGTTGTGTCTGACTTATGAAAGTAATTTGTGTTTGTCATCAATGCTCTGTTCTGTTCCCGGGGGGTCTTTGCTGCTGCTCTTCCTGCCTTACCCGCAATTTCTACCTACTCCATCTGCACTGCGCAGCACCGCACACTGTGTAGCAGATATGCTCCCATTCTAGTGAATAGCTTCATTTCCACAGCATGCGCCGTGCAGCGTCTCTGGAGCGTCCAAGAAGCGCCATGGCGCTCCGCTTCGTCAGAGATACGTGCCAGGTCTACTTTTCAGCGACTGCGCATCCATAGGGTGTCAAGCCAAGCAGCTCAGATCGCACCAAACCAGAAACGAAACGCACACAGCATCTGGTAAATTTCAAAATACAACACAATGCACGGACTACAGATTGTTAACTCTCATTTAAAAAAAAAAATCTGATCCTTCTGATTGAACCATTGTTTTGGTCTGGCTCACACTTATCAATTGTTTTTTATTGTGTGATTTCACAGTTCCCACGTGAGCTTGTAGTTTTTTGGGGCTCCGCTACATGGTGCGGCACTCCAGAAATGCATCCAGTAGGCGAGGGTACACACCGTCGGTCTCTCCAGATCCGTGGCACTGTGCAGTGCAGCGCAGATGGAGTGTGTGGAGATTGTGGGTTAGGCTTTCCATGTAGGCACATGGAAGGGCAGGAAGGTTTGCCTCTCTGCCTCAGGCTTTCCTTGTTTGCATGTGGAAGGGCAGAGAGGTGTGCTCTCTCCGCCTAATGCTTTCCACGTAGGTGCTTGGAAGAGGCTTTCTGCGTAGGCCCTAGGGAGAGCAGAGAGGCCCCAGAACAGAGCCATACCACCAAATATAATACTGTAAATGGAAAAAAAGTTATCTTTGACAAAAGTGTCCCCGATTGAAATATAATTTAAATGTTGTTGTTCTAAGGTTTTTGTCAGATAATCTGCTAGGTTTATTGTGCCCCACATTTCAGAGGCAACTTATTTATTTTAGATGTTATTTTAGTGGTTAACTTTTGAATGAGTTGCCGTCATGTTCACATTCATACCACATGGTGCAAAGTGTCTCGTATTTCAGCAGCATTTAAAATCCCACATGGTTGTTGAGGATTGTGATTGAAGGCTTCAAAGGGCTCTCAATGCACACAATATTTTTTTTTTCAAATGTTCTGTGTTTTCCTTATTTTAGACGAGTCGACTAGTCTTAATGATTAATTAAGAATAGTCAACTAATAATGGTAAGATTTTGGTCAGATCAAGGGAAGTTTACCACAGTTCATTTACAGATACTACCGACATTATTATATAAAAATCAGCAAAGTATCCTTTTAATCCAGCAATACTTTTCACTTTTGCTCATTTCTTAGTGTGTGTTCCCTAAACTCAATCGGCCTCAACTGTGTTACATAATTTCAACTGATCATCACTTTTGAATGGAAGGGGAAAGCCATAAAGATTATGTGACGCAGAGACGTTTTCAGTCTGTTAATCTGGGCTCATCCCCTGCAGTATGTGAGCAAGACAAGCAACCATTTAAGTCTAATATCTGTCACACCAAGGCAACATAAATTAACCAGCACAACAAGCCAGGGACTTGAATTATTAAAAAATTACAAAAACTTTTTTAATTATTTATTTTTCAAAGTCTGGTAGTGTAAATGCTAGAGACTGCTGTGAACGCCAACATTGATACTTAATAATTTAGTATGACATTTTCGTTCCAACATGAATTATACATGTCCATATGTATTGTTGTACAGTAGGTACACTGTAAGCTGCTGTTTGTCTTTATTCAACTATGTCTTTACTTTATTTCTAATTCTTTTTCTCTTTTTAGTTGGCTTTATATATTTTTGTACACAATTATATATATTATATATAGTTTTGTTTTCTGTCTTCAGCATAGTGTTTATCAATTTAGAGCAGTGAAATGAGAGAGCTGGATGTGGCTGTGAAAATTCTTATGTTAAACTGAAGCTTGTACTTTTTTTTTTACTCTTCTCTGGGTGTGATTGTTTGGTGTATAATCGATACTCGTTGGTTTTGTCTCTAATTATGTAGCCACTATAATAAAGGCTTTTTACCTTTTGTACCTCAACAGACGGTTTGTCTTGACTTTTTTGGAGATTAATTCACCTTTTTGCAGTCATTTTCATGCCTGTGTTTTTTATGTCCAATTGACAAAACAGAATAAACTTTCTGCTACAATAAAGGAGACAAATTAAAATAAAAAAGTAAACAATTAATAAAACAAAGGGAGAAGGACAGAGTGTTCTCTTTTACAAGCTTTAAATAAATGAGAAAAAGAAAACACTGAGGCGAAGAAACAACAAAATAAGAAAGAAAATATGAAGTCCACAAGGTGTTAGGTGTTACCTAGGTTTCTACCCCAACTCTGGTTTTCCTGTTAGCAGTTACCAAGCAACAATAATACAGAATCACATTAGTCTACTCATTTTGACCCCACAGCAACCTGCTCAATGCAAGTGGAACCAAAGTAAAGACATATTTACAGTAGCTTTCTCTCCAGTTAGAGCTAAGCTAGTTTTTTGAGTTTCAACCACCATAAAACTCTTTCTGTTTTTGGATTGGGAATAAGTCTGAGCTGTCTCTGAACTATTCAGTCAGTTCAGTCTTTTTTTGCAACCCTGAGTCAGTTGACCATTATGTATACCATGGTGCACTGTGAGAAAAAACAGGCCATCAATGATTTGCTTACAAATTGCCTAGTTCGTATCACTATGTGGAATGGAACTGGCACCAAGCTCAAGAGTGATGTGGGTGTGAGGACCTCAGTGATCAGCTGTCTTTTTCCACTGCCTCTCTCAATGCAAACGCTCAGGTCACAATCTAACATCCATCTATTAATCTAACTCTCCATCTCAGTTTCTTTTTCTAATGATGTGACACTATCATGATGGTAATAGGCCTAGGGAAATGCAGAGAGAGATGGACAGAGAGAGAGACAGGAAGAAAGAAGCAAACAAACTGGTAGATTTAAAGAGAAGAAGCAGACACACAAAATAAAAAAAGAATAAAAAAATAAAGGAATAGGGGTGAATGAGAGTGGGTTGATAGTAATGACTGCATCTGGCAATTTAATAGAAATAAGTAGCCTAGTTTCCTGTTAAGAGGGTGAAAAATTGCTTCTGAGATAAATAGATAAACGGGATGGGGATACGGTAATGATTCAGTCTGTGTGTGTGTGTGTGTGTGTGTGTGTGTGTGTGTGTGTGTGTGTGTGTGTGTGTGTGTGTGTGTGTGTCTCAAGGGTCAGCACAAAGCCAATGGTGAGAAGATGTAAGACTGTGTGTGAGTAACACTGTGAACCTCGTACAGCCTGCTTTGGTGATCATGTCTGTAATTATGGTTATACCAATACAGCAAATTAGATCTGAATCTAAAAGCACGACAATGACAGAGAAACAACAAGGAACTATGTTTGTCTTTATGTTGTGTTCAAGTAGCAACCTCTAGGGCTGAAAAATGAAGCTAATGCGGAAGGGCCAAAAACTGTATTTTTAAAGGCAGAGGCACTTTGACTAACAGGCTGTCTGCTGATAGTGTCCTTGGCTTCTCAGTCAGATCCATCCCTCGCTCCTCCACAGTGCCAGTCTCTCACCCAAACATAGTCACTTTAGGCTCCAAAAAACCAAGATGGCGACAGCCAAAATGCTGAACTTGACAAGACAAAACCTGAGTCCACAAACCAATGGATGATGTCACCATAGCCAGGTCCATTATTTTTACAGTCTATGATTGTTTTAGATTGGAATAATCATTGGAGGGGTGCTGACATGATTGATAAATAAGTTATTTAATCAACTGACCACTGATGTAGGAGAGTGGTTGACTAGGGTAACAAGGTCAAAATGGAATAGGTCAACATTGATTTCATCAACTAGCTGGACGTACCTAAACACACAAGGACGTGGGTCAACTGTCTGGTTTACGAAGACAAACGGTGCGAGCCAGATTTACCATACAACATGAAGCAGTCATGGAATAATCAAGACCCAGCTGCAGAATATATTCTATGCATGTTTAATGTCATGAATGGTAATTAGGCAAAATGACATGTAATTTCTCACGCCTAAACAATGAGTCACACGCCTGGGTTCCTCATGAGTCATGAGTTGATTGATACAGGAATAAACAACTGAAATCTGGGTAAGGCACGGTCCTACCCAGACTCATGTGTCCACAACTCTTAATATTCTTCCGATACTGCCTAAACAACACAAAAACCAAATGTATGACTTTGCACAGTGTCATCCGGTCCAAAAGGAGCACCGGTGTTTAGTTGTTTAGGAACCGATAAGCAGAACCAATAGTCAATCTTATTTATGGAGATCCAACTCTACTATAAATTGTAACCAAGTTTCGGTTTCCAACCTCAGCTAATATGACTGTCAAACGAATATGAGCAGTAGTAATGCAAGGGAAAACAATCAAAGAAAGCAAGAAAAATAAAACCAGAAAGGACAGTGCTGAGTGCAATTCACATGACCCCTGGGAAAAGATTCACAGAAAGTCATCCCTTTGTACAGCATGTCGGCATATTGAATTCAATTTACACCGCTGTATGAGTTTGAGAGTTGTGAGCATATTACCATATATAGGTATAGGGCAATGAAACATGAGCATATCTGAATAACAAGTTTGTATTTACTCCTGTGTTTACTACTGCTCTTCATGCTGCAGTTTTCTTCTCAGTAACCTCTTTTTGACTTCAGTTTGATTGGAGAGAAAACTGTACTAAATGTACTATACTGGTATTTGTAACAAGATGATCTTATAAAACCTTGATACCCCATACTGGTTCTCATGACTTCACTGCACTGACATAGCTGAAGCAGCTTTCAGGACCATGGACAGCGCCAGAGTCATGTAGAAATTGAAAACCTGTGATGTGTGTAGAGCTGTCCATGGTCCTGAAATACTGGGATGGTTGGTGAGTTAAAATCCTTTAATTTAAATGAGAACTAATAAATAAAATCAAACTTTTAATCTTATATTAGCATTGTAAGGTTTGACCATGTCATGCTGCTTTACAATTCTGCTGCCAGTGATGTAAGTCTGGTTTTGTAAATAAAAAATGTAATTTAAAGTTTGCTATTGGAATTTTTGGAAATTCTCCTCATTTATTAAATGCTATGAGTTTGCAAGTGGGTAAGTAGGTCTTGTTGGCCTTGTTCTGTGAAATTTATTCATTCCCCTTTGGTAGTGTGGCTGGCTGGGGTCCCTTTGATCCAAATGTCAACGTGACCCACAGGTTCTGGTTATATAATGCTGTTTTCTGTGTTTCCCAAGGTGTCCAAGTCTATAAGTGTATGTGGAAGGAGAGTACGTGAAATATCAGATGAGTTCTAGGACATTTGTGCTTCTGTGTACGTGTGTGTGTGCACCGCCTTCCACTGTAGGTGAACTTTAGTGCACTGAGTAAAGTTGCAGAAGTACAGAGCTGTTAGGGTAGGAGCTATTCCGATTGTGGCCTACACTGAGTGTGCTGGTCTTGAGTGTGTCTGTGTGTGTGTGTGTGTGTGTGTGTGTGTGTACACACCTGCAGACAGAACACTGCCTTTGAGGCTGCAGGGCAGTGAACATGACGATGACAGAGTAGTTCCTGGGTGGGGCCTTGACGAAACGACGGAACTTGTCCCCGTTCATCCGGACGACCGAACGCCGAGAGGACCACTCCATCATCTGGTCAACCTTCTCTGACAGCAGATTCTGAACACACAGACAAAGGAAAGGGCAGTGAGGACAATGCATCCTATCAGGATTTTCACATTCAAACAGACACATTATTCCTTTCAGTCCAACAATGCTACATGACATAGCAGATTCATATTGAGATGACAGATGACAGATTCAAAATAAAGGTATTTTAATCATTTAAAATGTTAAAAACATTCCTATACATTTAGTACTGTAGTTATGTGCAGTTTGGTGGTACTTGTATTTCATTTGCATATTTCCATTTTATGCTACCTTATACTTTAACTGGACTATTATTTTTTGGTGAAACTTAAGTACTTTTTACCCCACTACAGTTTTCTAACATGTTAAGCGTGGTTATTGGTTCCTATTTGGATTGACCTTTTAACAAAAAATAAATAAGTACAACAGAATAAATGATAAACATAAAACTCTTAATGATACCCTTTGGCATAATGCGTACTTTGGCATACTGATATGATATGAATGACTGATACCTTGAGTGAAATTTGCAGCTAATACTTTTGTACTTTACTTGAATGTAGCACTTGTTCTTGCAATACAGTAGTTTCACACTGTAGTTATGCTACTTTTACACAATTTAGAGGCAGCAGTACTTCTACCACTGCTCTGTTCATAAGAAGGAAAAAAACTGTATAGAGAAGTTGCAAAGTCATTCTGGTGCACTCTTACAAAATGACCTATTTGTACAATCCCCTAATATCACCCAGCTTCCCCAGAGAATATATAAAAATCCTTGAGTTTTCTTGTCTTAAAAGAGGCAGTGTCTCTTAAATTCTATGACATTCCAACTATTCAGTGACCGGCCAGGAGCAATACTGTATATCCTGGCTGCTTTGAAAGTCCAGCGCTGATACACAGAAGGTGTTGCTGAATGCCAGTTACTAAATCTAAATTTTAATAGGTTTGACTCCTGGCCTGTTTTGACTAATGGTATCCTCACAAAGAATATGAAATACAACAAACCTAACCATTATTTACAGAAAAGTAGCCCTGACTTGGCAGTCTAGGTGTGTGTGTGTGTGTGTGTGTGTATGTGCGTGTGTGCGTGTGGTTGTGTGTACAGAAAAGCCACAGTTCTTGGTCATGTTTGTGTGTGTATTGT
>JAPZEB010000020.1:21662201-21672763 GCA_029783705.1 Chaetodon striatus | reverse complement strand
GAAGAATAATGCATTCACTCTGTTTTTCTAAAATCAATGAGATTATTTTTACAGAAGTATAAGAAAAGATCTCATGAATTAATGAGAAAGTTATCTTGTAAATTCAGAAAAACAAGAGTAGAAATTGTTTTTCCTATGAAAACTTTTTCATGATTCTGAGATAATGACCTCATCAATTAAAAACAATAAATGACACTTGTACAGTTCTGTTAAGTCCAGCCAGGTTATTCAGCCCTGTCCAGCCCAGGCAAGGTTAGATCAGGCCAGGCCAGTTTAGGTCCTCATAATAGTCCTGTCCAGTTTAGTTTTAATAGTACTTCAGCTTTATTTGACATTGTCCAATGAGTACTTTCAGCCAAGCATCATACCACATGATCACTTGAGAATACCTCTCCAGGGACGAGAGTGAAATACAGACAGAAATACCAGAGAGACAAGAGGGTGACGTGATGTGAGTCCTGATAAAACAAACATGTGTCCCAGTTCACTCTGCATCAGTGGTCCTTCACACTATACTGTATATGTCCCAGCAGTGTACCTAGCATCTTTACATTATCCCATCAGCAGCACAGTGCATTTATCTGCACACTGTATCTGCCTCCCTGTCCCTCAGCCCCCTGACAAGTAAATCATCTCTTCTCCTGCTGTGACAGCACAATCCTGATGTCTGTCACTTCCACGGACCAGGCAGGGCCACACACATGCTGAACATACACATATACAACCCGCACAGGAACAGGCAATCACTTTACACACGCGCCTGCATCCGCACGCGCACACAAACACTTTTTCGTCAGAGGGGATTCTCACCCACTCAAGGGCAGAGCGGTGACACCTCATCATGAGCCAAATGAAGCAAGAGTGGCAAGGAGAGGAGGAGGAGAAGAGGAGAGATGGAGGGATGGATGGAGCGGAACGACGGAGCAATATGGAGGGGGATGAGTGGAGCTATATGCCAGCGAGGCGACCGGCGCCAGGCGGCAGATTTCAGGGGCATGAAATAGGCTCTGGAAAACATGGAGGGATAGACAGGGAGGGAGAGAGAGTGTGAGGGTGGGGAACTGGGAAGGGTGGGGCGTGTATAGTGGTAAAAAGTAAAGGATGAAACCGTAAAATGTAAATTACAGTAAATTAACAAAACCTTTCCTTAAGCGCATTAGGTTATTTGAAGGGGGCTGAGGGGGGCATGTCATCCCCCTTGTTAGCAAAATGACCAGAATGCATCAGCCTTGTTTATATGTCATCCCTCTCCACCCCCACAGCATTTCTAGCCTTTACGTTACTGTTTTTTTTTTTTTTTTACATTTCACCAATGCAGTTAATATTTGGTTAGGTTTAGGCTTGGAAAATATTGTGTTTTGTTTTAAAAAACTAAGTTTTGGTAGCATAATCGCGACTGGAAACATATCAATGACTTGCTAAAAAACAACTGGCTCTGTAGTTTGTTAGTTTCAAACAGTGGTGTGCAGTTGCCTGTAGCTTGGCAGCTGTCTTGCTTAGGTGTTATGCCATCCACCGTCCCCTTCACTTCTTAAGGACAAAGTCAACTCATATACTACAACACTTTAAAAAATGATATAATCCATATGAAATGTGAAAATGTAGCGTATCTGTGGTTTTCAGAAAAATACAACGCCAATATTTTTTCTGGTGGCTGGGCTGTACTCAGCCAATCAAATCATGGAAGCTGGGCGAAACGAAATGTTAAAAATTAGCTAATCCAACATGGTCTTATGCCACTTGTCAAATACCACCACCTTGTCAGTGGACTTACATGTCAAAATAAAACATGCTAGGCACTCTCCTGTGTCCGTTTTGGATGTTCATAAATAGCATGTCAATTTACACTCTTTTCAAAATACATATTTTCATTGTCACTTTCCATTTTTGTTGTGCACTTCCATTTTCTCCGAAAATGTGCAGTTTCTGCTCACTAAAGTTATACAGGCTTTTTTCAAAATAAAATTACAAAGTAGAAGAAACACTCAGTTTAAAGGTTTACTCAAAAGTCCATGGTTAGGTTCAGAAAAAAAATCATGGTTTGGCCTTAAATAAGTATGGTTGTCACTGACATCATGTCACTTATGTCATGTGACATACGTTACTGGCGTAGCATGGTACACATAGAACACTACATTATCAAAAAAGTTGATTGACCTTTGGTTTGACATAAGTAATGAACAGCTGGTTCCCACGTGAAAGTCTGGAGTTTGTTCAGCCTATCCACCTCCCTTCCTGCCTGCCTTATGAGGACTTTCTTGCTCTTTATACTATGGTAGTTGCCCACAGAGTCAGAAACAGCTGTGGTATGGTAAGTATCATACCACCGCAAAGAGTGCCTCTGCGTGTCGGTGTCTGTCGGAGGTCCACTGACAAAGCGGTGGTATTTGATGAGTTAAGAGTGAGAATGGGCTGACATATCGCCTGCTGCTTCATTGCATGAAAGTATCTCAAGCATAGTCTCAGAGTGTAGCAGCCGCTGCAAAATACAGGCCAAAGTATCAACACCAACATCTTAGCTAGGTAGAAATAACATATGGGAATGAAGTAAGATGCATTGTTTGTGCCTTTCAGTGAACAGTAACTGATTAAGTGATCATCTAGTGTGACATTTTGAACCATTCTGTTATTAACATGACACTGTCAAGGTTGCCGTCTATCTGGTTTAATCATCTGTCGTTTGTTTCTGTTTTTGCTTTTACAGTGATTTGAGCAGATTTCATGCCAGCAAACTATAATTGACTTTAATCGAGAGCGAGAGGGTGGAAGAATAAAAGACGATAGGGGATAAAATTATTTCATATGTGTGTGAGCCAGACAACCAGACTGAGAGAAAGAGAGCAAGAGAAAAGATGGGTTGGTGTCTCTTCTCAGCTCACATTAACATGCTTTCCACACTGTGCT
Organism: Chaetodon striatus; assembly: GCA_029783705.1. NCBI lineage: Eukaryota > Metazoa > Chordata > Actinopteri > Chaetodontiformes > Chaetodontidae > Chaetodon > Chaetodon striatus. Next base: position 21,669,859 of record JAPZEB010000020.1, on the reverse strand, counting down.
TCTCCTTTAATTCACTTGGATTACATTCACACCTGACATTAAAATATGCCTCTTGTATACACAATGAATTGGATTTCTATTTCCTTCGCTAAAATGCAGATGTCACTTCCTTTCTAATATTCTCATCATGTAAAAGTGATTATAAGCATATCTTATTCTGCTGGTGCATGTACCGATATCCTGACTATCCATTCTGACAAGTGGGCTGCCTGATGCCTGTCTGAATTGCATTAGTGTTTTGATTTAATATGTGCATAAAGATTGATATTTTTCACACAGTCTATACGTGGAGTGGGTTTTTAATATGGCCAAATGCTCTTGTGATTACGTTCAGATGTTGTTTAGCTCTGAAATGCATTTTAGAGACATTTAAATCTGCATTTATGGTGATTACACTTTGATCCTCCAGAGCTTATATAATAAAAAAAAGGGGACACAGAGATGGAGGAACTGAAAATATAAATTGTACGTAAATAAAAAAAATAAAAAAAACCTTAAAAAGAGGCAAAGTGAGTGTGTAAGAGAAATGAAGCAAAATGGGACAAGGTCCTTGTCATCGCCTGTCCCCGTCATTCCGAAAAGAGAGAGTGAGGGATCGGGAGAGATGGAGTGATGGAGAGGAGGACAGAGGGCTGTGTTGCGCCTCAGAGAGCCACAGATGGAGAGTGATGATATTGCAGCAATAGACAGAGGACAGAGAGAAGAGGAGAGAGGGATGAGAAGAAGGGAGAAGATGGAGAGAAAGAGGTGAGCGCAGAGAGGTTTAGATAATGCAGGTAGAGAGACAGTGCTGAGTTCAAGGTAAGTAAAAAAGTGAAGGCCAGAGTGAATAGACTAGAGCAGGTGTCCAAAATAATGAAAACAGGACATAGACAATATAACTTAAGTGACAAAACCCACAACTACCATTGTCATCCCTGGGGATCTGTAAAACTTAGTGCATTGTTTGCCATATTTAAGCCTGATTCTAGCAGGCAAATTGACAGAGACTTTGTAAACTTATTTGCTTAACCATGTGTCTCATATCTAGTTTGATACCCAATTTATTGCTGTTATGAAAATACAATCTGTTTCCACATATGTTATTTGGATAATGATCAGTCTGATCATTTGTTGCATTGGAAGCTGGTATTTATTAGCCATCTCCATACGGTCCGCTAGCTGTCCATTCTGTGTGTGCACTGCAAAAAAATCTGGTGTTCGCACACACCTAACAAAGTGACTCAGACACTACTATGTGATGTGCACAGGGCAGGAAAGGCCATATATGTAGAAAGAGAAAGGCAGTGGAAGTGAGAGGGAGAGTAAAACAGAGATTCTGAAGGAGCACTGACAGGAGAGGGGTATTTTTTTAGGGTGTTGACTTCAAATATCAACAAATGTCAACTTTCTCAAGAATCCCTTTAACACCTTTAATTGTGTGTATCTTCATCCTGATCGCCAGACTAAAAGTTGGCATTGTGTGTTTCTGTAAACCACAGATATGTTACATTTGAAGGTTGATATGTTGAAACTTTATGTTTCTTTATGTGGTTGATTTGTGGTTAACTTTAAGCACAAAAACCAATTGGTTAGGGTTAGTAAGACATTATGTGTTGGGTTAAAGTATCTTGTTTGGTTCCTGCAAACAGGAGTGGAAATATCCCAATGTGTCCTTGCAGTTTTCTTGGTCTCGAACAGTGCTCTGCTGCTGTATGCTGCTGCTTGGTATCCATGTCACCTACGTCTCATGTCAGTCATCATCCTCTCTTCATCCTGATGAGAAACATTATATACATTTAATCTGAACTATGTCTCTTTAGAAATTGTGATATGTAACACATCCGTAGTCTGAAGAAATGTACAACGCCAATGTTTTATTCTAGTGACTGGGCTGGTATTATGTGGGAAAATGGAGGCACCATGATCTGTAACGAACACAGCAGGTGTAGGGCGCAGAGATGGGGAGATTGAAGCCTGAATTAAATCTTCATTTGAAATGGGCAGAGTCATGTTTTATCACTCTTTTGAAGGAGGCAACAGAAATGATGAACACAGCTACACTTTCCCCATTGAGGATGAGGGAAATGAGTAATGACTGATGGGAACAGATCGTGCATGAGCTCTTCAGCGAGTGGCTGGCAAACTTCAGAGTGAGGCTTCTACCCAGAGGGCAGGACTCTCTCGCAAATGAGAACATCGAGTACTGAGCGCACACGCTCCTGGCTGAGATCTGACCACCCACAGAGGTGGTCTGGCATCACATCTCTTCGCGTTTTGATTGTGGATGGAGCTGTGTGTGTGTGTGTGTGTGTCTTTACGCCTCGTATGCACTCCTGTTTAATTTAAGATAACCAGCTACAAATACAGATGCAAATTCTGTTTAATAGCATGTTTGATGTTGTGGATGCATTGACATGAATGTACATCACCATGAAATCATATTTTCGTCCTCTCCTCCTTTTTTTTTTCACTTTGAAAGTCCTACACCTACCAATGAACCCTTCCCTTCATTTGAGGCAGCAAATAGTGCTAAAAAAAATGCGACAGATGAACTTCAGAGGAAGTTAGGTGGAAGTTAGTGGTGGAAGAAGTATCAGACCCTTTATTTAAGTAAAAGCAATACTACTAATAGTGCTCCACTAAAAATAAAAACAATTATAAAAATCACTTAAAAGTTTTATTAGCAGTTTATTAGTTTTATTTAATCATTATTACAGATACATTGATTAAGTAGTATTTCATGATTGTAGTTGGTCAAGGTGGAGCAAATTTTGAGCACTTTTTAAACTGTTGAACCTGCAATTACTTGATAATGTCATTGTTTTGTGTGTAAAATCGTAATTTGTAAGTTACCAGTAACTATAGCTGTTTATGTAGTGGTGTAAACAACCCCGTCTCCATCCAAAGTCGTCAAAGTCTGGCACTTGGACAATGACCTATGGTGTCAGACACTGAGGAAAAAGCCGTCCTTTAATGTCGGCTTGATACATGGCTGTTGGCCGTTATAGTTAATGACCCTTAAAGTTAAGTTAAAGTGATGAAAGTCCAAGTGGGGACGGCAGGAGTTGTGGTGGTTGGGTCCAACAAACAATGACATGCACCCAGGAAAGTGTTCACGTCCCATAAGATTCTAAAGCCAAACCCTGTTTGTGTTTTTGTCGCCTAAACCCAACCATAAGTGTTTGTTGTTGAGGGCAAAAAAACACCAATTTGTGGTGTTGTACCAATGTAGTGCGTTATTTTGAAAGAGACAGTATGTAAACGGTAGGCAGAACTTGACATCTGAGACGTGGAAAGTCCATGACCAAACGTCAATATGTGACGAGGTCAGAGTGAGAATGTGCTGGTGTAATGTACATTATTTCATTCTGGACTGCAGTGGGGTATAAAGTATAAAGTGGCACAGAATGGAAACTCCAGTGCTCGAGTAAATTAACTTAGCAGTTACGTTCCACCACTGTCAATAACAACATTTGTATTATGGGTTGATATGTGTGTTTGTAAGCTGTTTTACACAAACAGGATTTTTTAATTTAAAAAAAAAAAGTTGAAGAAGCTTAGTGCATAGTGTGGCTCTGGCCCTAAATGTTTTCTGACAGCCCTGAAACTTTGAGGTTTTAAAATACCTTCATCTTTGAGTCATTCAGATAATAATATAAACCCATGTTGTTTATCCTACTATTTTATTCCCTAAAGAAATCTTATATAATTGAGTAAATGTTCTGCTGTTGGCCAGTACTCAGTTCAGAGTATTAAAGAACATGTTTACTCAGCTTTGTTGGTGATCTTTGATTTGCAGTTAGAGTAGCTCAGATCATTATGGCTTTGATTCAAATGTAGCAGATTGTCCACTAAACATTCATTCTGTGAACTCTACTCCAGCATAGTAAAACAAAACAGGTTTCAAGATAAGTAATGCTGTTTGCTTAATAGCAGGAACAACAGGCAGTTTTTGCCTCTATTTAGGTGGCAGGGGTGCAAATTAAGCATACTCAACATTTGTTGTGTTATGGTTTCAGAATGATGACGACAGGTGGAAGACAAAAAACTACAATATATCTAGTGGGCTTGGAAAAAAGTGCATACAGTTGCTGTATGCATCATATAGGTTGATACTGAGCCCTGTCTGGCTCCGCCCTTGCTGCAAGATACATTTATAGTCAGAAAAAAATAAACCTTAAGCATATGTATTACTGACCGCACACTTAGCCTATGAAAGTATATGATCAAGGGACTTCTATGAGTAATGATGCGACGGCCACATGAAGACGCTCCCATGTTTGATGTCCCCCATGACCCTAAAAGCAGCAGTGTCCACCCCAGCTCTAGGGATTATTTCATGTTGCTCCCATTGTGTCATAATGTGTACAGTATGTGTGTGTGTGGTGTGTGTTCCAAGGAGTTGGAAGATTAATCTTCCCTTTAGAGATCAATTGAGTAAGATGTAAAGAAGAAAATAACAAAGCAGGAACACATACAATATGTGGAACCACCATGGTGTTAGATTTGAGTTTGATCCATGTGCTGCTGCTCCATGTTATTACTTCTGCACTTGTTTGCTCTAAAATAGCTCTACATATTGTTTGTGCCATAAAAGAGGATGGGCAGCTCATGCGTCTTTCATTCTTGGAATTGAAAAGTGCATTGTGGGAAAATAACTTATTCCCTTTTCTTCTTGACATGAAAGAGACTTATTTTGATATTGTGTTGTTGATGTTATTTCATTTTTTTTTATGTTGAGATTCTCTTGATCTTGTCCTCATACCTGCTTTTGATGCTTTGTGTGCATTTGTCTGCACAGTGTGTAGGTGTGTGTGTGTGTGTGTATGTTTATGAATTTGTGGGCATATGCCTGTATTTGAATGGTTTGATGTCAGTTGTTTGTTCTGTTTGTATGGGTTGAGCTTTTTCTATCCCTTCTACCCTTTCCATCCCTTCCCAGCATGCCGCAAACAAATGTGAACTTGTAAAGACCGCAGGCGTTCTCAAATCAAAATCTCCAGTCATCTTTGAGAGTGGCGCGCTGCAGCCTACCTCTCTGTCCCAAAGTCACCGCGACTTCTCTACAAAGAAAGCCCCTTAACAAGGGGATTGTTCCCTCTCAGCGGCAAACAACCGCCACTTGGAATAACAAGCCTCTATCAAGATCTACAACTGAACAACACCTCCTGTTGCTGGTTGTGATTGTGCTGACAAACGGCACCATTGCAGAAAAAGCCCGCGCAATATTTAAATATATATTTATACGTATATTTCTCTCATTTTTCTTCCAATTACCAACCATCACACAGACATGAGCGTGGGATGGCGCTTATAGCTTTTGCACACGAGCCAAGTGTCACTTTCCATCTCCATATCATCCTCATTACATTTCATTCCAAATATGGCTAATGATGAAGCTTTTCTACTAGGCCGGACTGGAAAAAAATGTTGGCATGAGGCATAGGAGATTTTTCCTTCCTACAGAATCCAGCAGTAAATGTGGGCTCAGTCTGTCTCTCAAGCTGCATAAAGACGTGACAAAGTTTAAAAGCTTGAAAGGTGACCATACAGAGAATGAAAGACATGAAATATTCTAAATCCATATTTATTCGAGTTTGCAATTCAGTTCTCATTTAAGAGCATGTAAGGCTGAGCGTGTGCTTAGCCTATATGTCTGTATGTATGCCCTCAGAGCTACATGTGTTCCAGCCAATTTATGTTCATGTTATACTTAACACGCCAGAGAAATAATCCATCAGAGTTGTAAGTGCACCACCGTGTGTCTCTCACTGTTCCCACCATGACTCTCCGCCACATCCCCTACTCCCTGCCTTTTATTCCTTTCATTGCCAGTTTCAAACCTATTCTCTTTATTGGAGGCAAACAGAGCGAAGAGAGAGAAAAGAGGGTGAAATGGCTTTGATGTGTAATAGATACTCTACTATTCCTTTTGAGGGGCAGCTCCTTAGAAATAATGCTTTTTTCATTCTTCCTTCCTTCCGTTCTTTCTTTCTTTCCTTCTCTCCTCTTGCATACTTTTTGTCTGTATTGATTTTTCCTCAGACATGAAAGCGGGTGCAGATAGCGTCGGTATCGGATGGGTTTGATGTGCGTGTGTGCCTCTACGTGTCTGTGTGTGTGTTTGACTTTCAGTTTGCATCTGCGTGTACGTGTGTGTGTCTTGCATCCCTACACTTCTGCCTGATTCCTTTCAAGGGCATTATGCATACAACGTTTGTAATTTTACCAAGAAGAGGCAGTCTTTACCGTCTTCCTTCCATTTGAAAGTGATGCCACAAGAAAGGAAGTGGCTTCTTTGAAAAAGCCTAAAGAGTTTTCCTTTTTTTTTAACCTTCGCAGTCATGAAGGGGCATTCATTCAGCGGTATGCTTTTACTCGCCTCTCAGAGGCCGAGGTCTGGGAACAAAATAGTGCTGATGACTTTAGATGTGTCTGGGAGGATAGTGGGAGGGGGCGGGGGGGCTGCCTCAGAGCAAAATAAAAGCAGAATAGTGGAGTGGTCTGCCCCGCTTGTATTGGTTGAAAGGGAACTTGTGATTTTTGCTGTGTCTATCAATCTGTCTGTGTAACAGCATTAAACTCACGTACAAAAATCACACACACACACACACACACACACAAAGATACACACATCTCTCTCTGTTTTTGAGTATGCCTACTAGCTAACTAGCACATGTATTAAAAACTCATAGCACACAGCATGTAAATGTACATGAGAACTCCACTTTACCTCAGTCATATATGAGGATTTAGAAGTGCCATGCTTTTGTTGCAAAGGCCCAAAATTCGAAAGCCCCATTAGTCTGAAAAATGCCTCAATCAATTAAAGCCCATTCCTTTGTTAGCCTGTTATCCAAAAAACAAATGGTCATTGCTCAAAAGTCCCATTTTTTCAAAATACACACTCCCTACAGTTACTTCCAGTTTCCCAGTGATGTTGGAGCCACCAATCTTGGGTGTTTTCGTCAACCCTTTGAGATATTTCCCAGCAGCATTTGAGCCACCGAACCTGAGTGCTTTTCACCGACCTCTCCTTGCTTTTATAATGGCTTTTGTGCCACCATGTTTGGGTGTGTTAAGCCATAACATGATCTTTTCCTGACCATAACCAAATGGTTGGTGGCTCAAAAGCCACTGGGAAACTGGAGCTCACCATAGGGTGTGTGTATTTTCAAAAAAATGGGACCCTTGAGTAATGGCCATTTGTTTTTGGGGATAATGAGCTAATGGAGGAATAGGCTTTGTGCCATTGGGACATTTTCGGAGTCATGCGACCTCACCACAGCAATGTTGAAAAATGTAAAATCTTAAAATTAACTGCTACAAAATAATGTACAAATATAACATACCCATCATTGACAGAAATGTACAAAGTGCAAATGACAACACTTTGTCTGGTGATTGGGTTGTGTAACTGCAGGTAGTGTGTATTTTTTGGAGAAACAGGATGTTGGAGCAATGAGTGTTTGCTTTTGAGATAACAGGCTGTCAGAGAAATGGATTTTTGGTTCGATGGGACATTTTTTGGACTGACAGGGCTTTGAAATTTTGGTCTGTCTAAACAATGGGCAGTCCCTTATTTGGCACGGTATGTTACTTCAATGCAATGAGACTCCTATTTTTAGTATACATGTGTAAAAACACACACACACACACACACACACACACAAGAC
>JAPZEB010000020.1:21628080-21639970 GCA_029783705.1 Chaetodon striatus | reverse complement strand
GCTATAGACAGAGGCTATAAACATGTTCATTTCTGCTGTAGAGCTGGGCATGTTTACATGGAGGTCTATGGAGACTAGCTTGCTTTTGAAGCCAGCCTGAAGTGGCCCTTGGGGAACTGCATATTTTGGCATTTGCATGTTGGCTTCCCTTTTTCCCTTCTGGAGGTTGCTGCTTAGTCTAAAGTGGCATCAAGCCACAACTCTACATGAAATCTGCTTTTTAAAAAACCACTAAGGCAATGCACTATAGGGGTTGTCTTTACATTTAACATTTACATTTTTTGCTATTTTCAATCCACCCAACATTACATACCTGCCAGCTGCTAACCTAACCATGAAGTCTAGCCTTATGATCCTGAATAATGGAAGTAGATCACGAAACAGTATTGTTTGGTCTTCTTGATAACCTTTAATGTAATACACCTGTGTATTTCCTTGTTGGTGACACCACAAGAACTCCAGAGACATCAGGTGTTTACCAGTTAACCCATCTGATATTTGAACTTTTTCCGAGGAGTGTATTTGTGCCATGAAAAAAAGTTGATATTAATGGATTTTGTTGCTCCTATTATTGTTCTTTGTCTTATTTCTTTTTGGCAGACGACCGTGCTCTAAGTTTTAGAACAATGGCTCCCTTACTGCTTTGGGGGATTTTAAACAGCAGTGTAATGTTGCTATCAATTCAGTAATTTAAGCTCTGGGCTGCTGGCCCCATCTTTTTATAGTCAGTATTTTTTTCATATATTTTGCCAATTTAAAGTATGCAGAATTTACTATTATCACTTTCAGTCTGTAGTGTACCCATGACTGTACAGACACATATTACTGAATATAGACGCTTTGAAAACTGAAGAAAATTTTAAAATATTATGATTCGCAGGCAAATTTTACTGGCACAAGTATAATTTCTAAGCATTTCATGGATGTGCAATGACTCAGAGAAGTACACGTTTTGATGCAAATTGCAGCATTTAGGCGCCAAGGGTTATAAAGTACCTCAAATGCCACCATGAATTGTGCAGCAGAATCACTGCTGCTGCTTTAACCTCTGACCGCGTTGGTAAACGTGTCAGATCATTGGTCAAAAATTACAATAACAAATTATATGTTGGTTGTAAAACACCAACATGCACCTGCCCTTTCAACCTCTCACAATGTCTTTGCTTCACGTCTTTCCCTATCTCACCTCTGCAATCCTCCCACACACCCGTGAGGAGGCGGGCGTCACAGTTTGAATAGCTCCTTCTAAGCAGTGGTTCCCATATTGGGTGCCACAACACCCTTTGGTGTCTTAAGGACAGGTGAAAGGTGCAGCAAGATTTGTTCAGTTCATTTATTTTGCATTTCTAATAATGTCCTACCACATTAAAAAACAAGGGTACATTCACATAAACCACAAATCACTGTATTAAAAGCCCTGTTAAATACCCAGTTATACCCCAGCTAACAACCTGACAGCTCACGGCTGCCAGTTGTCATGGCAACAGAACACGTTTTGCGCTTGACTCGAACATGAGTCAGCCAAAAGAACTTAAATCAGACTGCACAGTGGAACAAATTCCTGTGAAGGGATGCCGTGGTTTAAAATAGTTTGGGAACCACTGGTCTACAGTATGTGCTTCCTCACACAGTACATAAACAGACTTTATACCACATTGATTACTGAGTTCATTCTCTGCTCACTGAGCTGGTTTATTAAATGACTGTAAGCGCATGTTATTATTTTAAGCTGACACAAAATTCCTTTTTACCAAACCATCTTTTTGAATGATTAAAATGGCTAATGACAACCAGCTGCTGGCAGCTCCACTTTAGTTTAGCATATTGTCTTTAATGTTATATTAATACATCTGCCTCCTCTCTTATCATTTGTCATGCTTAACAGTGGCCTCATATTGCAGGTTTATTGAACTGGATTACTGCCACTGCTAGAGTCAGGCCGGTCGTCTAACAGGGAAAAGTGCGCACTTTCTTTGGCGATTGGAGGCTCTGCAGTGTGGCAGGACACGTAAAGGTTACTAGACAAATGTCCTACAGTGTGCAAGGAGAAATGGGAGAGGGGAAAGCTGAGTGTTTTGATCTGCTGAGGTAATTTAGCCAGGTCTGAAAATAAAAAGAAAATAGGTATCATTATGGAACCATGCCGAGAAGGGGTATACCATCTTCTTTTATGTCCCCAGCTCAAGCCTCTATTGTGGAAGGACCAATTGACAATGTCATATGTCACAGAGAGACAACAACTCCAAAACACTTTCCACTTTTTGCCTTTGTAACTGAAATCTTCAGATTACTATGTATTTCACCCACCATCTGCCACCTTATGTACCTGAAATGCATTTCACGTGGTTCAATAAGGCCTTTAAGTTCAGTATTGCACTCATACTTCTTCATGTTGATCTTTATCCTATATGATAGGAATGTCCAAACATGACCAACTTCGAATGGCTCCACTGCTTCCTAACTGGCGGCTGTTTAATCCATTCACTTCCTGGGCTGAAATTACTGGTTGTATAATTCAGTTTATCGTTTGGCAGAGTCCCACAATATGAAGTCAGTGTTTGTTTTCAGTCCAGCTGGCTCACTGGTTTGGCTTACCTGTCTGATGTAACTCACTGTAACCACTGACTTCACTGTGCCGCCATATGGCACTCAGGTGCGTGTGTGGGTAAGTGACGTAATGAAATATTCACCTTTGCCAAAACCAAATGTGTGCAGGTGACTAAATATGACTCATATCACCGTAGGTACCTTGGTCTTTATTTCTCAGTCTTTTAGCAGTTACGACCACGTGGCTGGCTGTAAACTGGCTTACTGTGTTTGTTTGGAAGAGTGCTCAGAGTGAAGTTTGGAGAAAAGGTCAGGGGAGTTGGTTTGCGTGTGAAGAAATCTGTTAAAGCAGACATGAATCCATTTCTACACTATCGCTTTGGCATATGAGGTAAAGAGGCAGCCTTGCCCATAGAGAGAAGGTAAGCTGCAGTGTTTTGTCAAGCAGCAAATTTGTTGAAATCTCAGGGTTAGTGCTGTGTGACTCAGCTGGGCCCTGAGGAGGAAAGTATGAGGGCCAGTACACCCATGCAGATTTTATCTTCTGTCTCCAGCAGCTTGTAGAGGAAAAAAAGTACTCTGAAACAAAGTAAAAACAGTTTTTTTATGTGTCATCTCCCAAGCAGACAACATATTTTCATTCCTAACTCTACAAATGCAGCAGCTTAGTCAGTGGCTCTAAACTTCAAACTATGGCGTTATAGATACTCCTCTAGTCACTTTTGGATGTGTTAGTTTACACTCCTTACATGCATACAGTGTCTTTTCATGCTAACAGGAAACTTGGGTTTTGGCACCAAAGCTACTTCAGGCTTAGGCAAAAAAGACCTGCTTATTTAGGTTTCAGAAGAGATCATAGTTTTGGTTAATGTATCCTCACACGGTCCCAAACACCAGTGTCCTGGGGGAAAGTCTAATGTTTGTTTGACCCACTCACCACCCCAACCTACCTCCTTACACCCTGATCACAGGGTAACCTGGCAACCACACCAACACTTCCTCACACCAACCTTGCCATGTGATCAATCCACCATTTTTTTACCCAGTAATTAGTATCTAGTTCCTAAAATGCACATACAGAGGGTACTTGCTGTAGCTCTGGTTGAGGATGAGAGGCTGTCAGTAAATAGTTTTTTTTGGGCACAGGGAAACGGAGATCTGTGTGGACACAATACCCTAAAAAAAAGGGTGGATCATGGGGACTACCACCAGTTAGTACAGGAGCTTCACCTCGATGATGGCCATTTCCAGGCATATTTTAGGATGACTCGGGGGCAGTTTGACAACCTGCTGTCTATCGTCGCACCGTATAGCTCTGGGTATCCAGCAACCGCTAACACCAGTTTTTCCTCCATTGCTTACCAACTGTAAACCTGTTGTTGTTACCATGACAAAAACGGAGATGACATGGGGCATTTTTCCACTGTGAGTTGACATTTTTTCAACACGAGGAGTTCAGAGCCCTCTGGCAAAAACTCCAGGTGCTTAGAGCCATATCACAACACAAAAACTGCATGCAAAAAGCTTAATTCTCTTTAAAATCAATTACAAAAAGGCATCTCCAGCTGCTGAAAGCTTTTGGTGTGATCAGGGCCTTGCACAGACTTTTAATAGAGTAGAATAAATCTTTATTGTCCACCATGGGTGGATATTTGTCTTTGGTTCACCGAACATGAAAGACAACCTTTTAAAAAGCAGACAAATGGTCAGTAAGACAAGCACATTAAGTCATTACAAAACACTTGAACATAGTAAATCAGCTCATTGTCTGTCTGTGGTTTGAAACTCATCAATCACTTTGTTAAGTTAAGGATACTGATGGTACTTGGGATGAAGGACTTCTTCAATAATTTTTTAGTTGCCAGGGGGACTCTATAGTGCCTCCCAGAGCTCAAGAGCTCAAACTGGCTAAAACTGACTTTCACTCTTTATACTGTACTACTTCATTCTATAGAGGTATATGTGCAAACAGTGCATGAGAACATCCTGTTTGGGGTAAATGACATTGACTTTAGGTTTCACACAAGCCAGGAACATGTGTCTCCTGGGTTAAAGTCCTTTGTTTGTTTGACCCATCATTCCACCCCGACCTCCTCTCTTTGCAGACTCTTTACATAACAACAGTTGCTCTGAGCGTCTAATATTGCCGCTTTCAAATACATTTGAGTTAGTTGGAAGCCTGGTGCATCAGATGCTAAAGGCATACCAGGTGTCGAGGACAAGCAGCCATATGTGATGACTTGCAAATGAGAACAGGTTGAAGCAGACCACGAGGTCTAGGATGCTATGTTAATGTAGTCATCTAAGGTGAAACCATGTTGACTAAAGGAGTTAAGTCTTTTGATGATGTACAGTTAACCTTACTTTGAATGAGCCTATTTTGATAGTATTTAAGATTTGAGTATAATTTCTCATTCTTAATGCTAAATGGACTCTCATGCCACTTATTCACTGGCATGCAAGGCGCTACCAATCAGGAGGAACCTGTTCAGTGTCTTGTCCTTGCTCAAAGACGCTTGGACAAGTGAACGGGAGAAAGAGAGGATTTAATGGCCACCCCTGTGATCAAGGGATGACCTCGCTCTACTTTCACGAGCCGCAGCCGCCACCGCTAATGCAACTTTGCATTTCAATGTTGTCCTCCCTGGAAATGCTTTGTTTTACACATGAAAGAGTTCAACTGAAGCTCACAAATTCTGGGTGTATGTCGTGGAAACCAATGAACACACTTTGCATTTGCATTATTTACCAGCCCATTAGTTAGAAACCTCACATGTCTAAGCACATCACAGCCGTGGAAAGTGATGGATGAATTTGCTGCTCTCTTCGACCACTTAAAGTAATGCTTTTGTTTCTTCTTTTTTTAAATGGCCCAAAATAGACGCTAATCTATTAAAAATCCGGGTTTGTGTGGCGGTTATTTTTATGCTGCCTTTGTGGAGGTAATATTTCACTTGTAGTTTAGAGCTGTTTCCATTTATTCCTCACACTCAGCTCAAATATCACATTTGTAAATGTGCAAATACTCCTGTCTGCAGTCTGTGTTGCAGTAAGATTGCAAGTGTGTGTCTGTTTGCCTAGAGACACACACACACACCCTCGATCCCCCCCGTATCAAATGTCACATCTGCCTGTTTAAATGGCACTGACTTCACTTAACACAGAGACACTGCTGGGTACCACTTCCACTTTAATACGATTGGTGCTGTGTGTCGGGAGGAAAAGCACACACACGCTCAAATGTACTGACACGGACACGTACGACAGAAGCCACTGATAGCTTCATTTTTAGTTCTTCCCTTTTCTCTTTCTCTTGACACGTAGACGCACACACACACACACACACACTTACACACACACACACACGGCGTGGCTGGGCATGTCTCTCTGTGTTAAAGCTTAGGTCCACTTGGTCTAAAGTGAGTCTTTCTCAGCAGCTGCTCAGGTCTCCATCAAAATCAATACAGAGAATTGGTCTTCTGAATCCTCGGGGAAAAGTTACAATATGGGAGTGTGTCTAGGTGTGTGTGTGGGTGTGTGTGTGTGTGTGTGTGTGTGTGTGTGTGTGCGCGTGCTTGAAGACATGGTATTGAGTCCAGGAGGCAAGAGTGAAGAGAGTAAGCTTACTGGATGCCATAATGGATTCCTGTTCACACTCCCCCTCCTCCTTACTCTCCCTCTCACACACACACTTTTTCTCTGTCTCCCATCTCTCACCATGCAACTCTTGAGATGACCTCACCTCCTCAGACTCCAGTCTTAAGACCTTAAGCTGTCTAATCTCCTCCTCTCCTCACTCTCATCTTCCTCCTCTTCTCCCGTCCCTGTCCTCCTCGCTCTACTCCCCGTACTCCCTCCTCTTGTACCTCTCTCCACGTCTGACCTCCTGGAGATGTCAAATGCAAAGTACCAGAGATGGCTTTATCCTTTGTTGAGAGACCTACATCCTCCTCAGAGGCTCCTTTTGTGTCTGGATAGGCAATTCAAGTGCATCACAAGTGGTTCATTTATTAAGAACTACTATAGGTGTTCCCAGGACAAAGAGTAAAGTATTCCATTACAAGCCTCTTTTAAGAAAATAAGCCCGTAATTCATCATTCCATATGGGCCCCTTTAGTATTTCTGCACGCTGAGTGTCCCTCTTAGGACTGACACTAATCTGATGGTGCTTACATGATTCCAGTGGGAAAGCGTGTTATTGCAGCAATGGCAGAAATATGAGATGAGACACGAACACATAAAGAGTGTTTACGTTTGTGCAATACACAGTTAAAATAACAGCTAATAAGCTAAAATGAAAGAAAGAAAAGCAGATTAAAGGCTCTGAAAAAAATAATTTTTACCTTTTCACCTTGTAAGGACTAAGTTTCCTCTTCATGAAACATTTGGCCAATAATGACATGCTCTAATGAGGAAGAGTCTGATGTAAAAAAAATCGCATCAGTGTTTGCTTTTTGTGTAGGAACACAATCAATCTATCCAATAGGCAACAAACCTTTATCACAATGGGTCACCAATGTCTTGGCACCAAGAACCCTTTTCCATATCAATAAATACGACTCTCTCATTGTTGAGTCAGTGTAACAATGCACAATGACAATATGGCCTTTAAAAAAAATCTTCACCCACAAAACGACCGCTTGATTATCAATAACTCACCACGTTATCCTTGAAATGATGACGAAAACTTGGATTTTCCGGCATGTCTCCACAGTGAATGGAGAAAACAAAAAAGGCAAACATTACAGTAAAATCTCAATCAAATTAAACACCCAGTCCCTTTCACTAGCCTGGTGTGGCTAGACATTTTGACAAATAAACACTTGTCTCAGTTAGAGGCCTGATCTGGTTGTCAAGCAGTTCTTTTTTTTTTATTATCAAAGAAGTTCTTTCGATGTGTAAAAGCAGGCTGTCGGCTACCTCAAATTACCCTGTAAGTAATTCATATTCTGTTAGTCCGTAAGGGTCCTCAGATGAAAAGAATCAAAGGGGTTTAATTCATTCAAGTTGTGAGTATTGTTTTAACTGGATAAAGTGGTGTTGTGTTGGTGTGCTGGGTGCCGTAATCCTCGAGTGCCGTAACTCTGTCTCTCTCTGATGCATTGTCTATCAGAGCTAGATCAAATGAATGATTCATGATAGATGTATTATCTGAAGCCTAATTTTTAAAGTAATATTCATACTGGTTTAATAAAAAAAAAAAGATTATATTTCCCATCTTTGCTGAGCAACAGTTTTGTGTGAAAGGCCTGTCCCAGATAAAGGCCCCTAGATTTCAATGATTTAAGCCTGGACTGTTAATCGATGTTTTATGGTATTCATAATTTGAAGTCATCCATTTACAAACTCTCTCACAACAGTATAATCCAAGAATCATTTATCCAGTGGTGTGCTCAGTACTTCCCAAACACATGCAATTTCACTAAAATTTACAATATAAAACACTTCCACCTACAAGTAGTGAACTCTGAGTGTGCCTTAGCACTATTGTGTATGAGCTCCATTTGAGCAGAGTTTAAATGCGTGCACAGGTACACAACTCGGCCTTGCATGAGACTGTTTGCACTGACTTGTTTTAAATCGTAATGTTTTGGTAAAAATTCATGTGTTTGGGAATACTGAGCATATGAATGGAGAATCGAGACTCCGATTATACTGCATGAGCTGTGTGAGAGCTTGTAAAGGGAGGTTTTGTGGGGCACCACTAGCTCACCTGGTAGAGCAGGCACCCCGTGCACAAAGGCTGTGTCCTCGCCACAGCAGCCGCAGGCTCAATTCTGACCCATGGCCCCTTACTGCATGTGATTTCCCCTCTCTTTCCCCCCTTCACACTGTAGCTGTCCTATCAAATAAAGGCAAAAAGCCCCCCAAAAAAATCTTTAAAAACAGGGAGGTTTTGTTTTGCTGTTGTTGAATGCAGCCCATGGTTAGCTTCTATTATGAAGAATGTTCGCCATTTTGGGTTTTCCGTTCACCACATGCAGGGAAAATAAAGTTTTAGTAATTGCTATACAAACGGTCATTTTGCAGTATTCCTTTAAAGAAGACAGACAGAAGACATGCGTCCAGAATATATTCCTCAGTTTATAGTTATACGGTAATACTTTTCAATATGAGCAAATGTAAGCAAAAGGCTCAACTCAAACAGACTTCAGTATCACCACGGTCAACAGATAGATGCCAGAGTTGTCTGTGATAATTATCTATATTTTGAAAAAATGCTTATTAATGTTCAAAGGAAACGTTCATATTTTTAATTAAACAGCATCTGTATGCTCAGTGGGTTGATATTGATTAAGTGAACCAATACACTTGAGAAAGACCAATATCAACTTAATTATTTCTGCCAAAGAGGTTATGTTTTCACATAACCTTTGTTAATATTTCTATCTGTCAGTATTAATGGATTTCCAAAGTGTCTGCTGGGCAGACAGCCTTTGGACCAAGATGCAGCTGATTAGATTTTAATGCTGATATAGATTTGGGATTTTGACCATCATCAACTTTTAGTAGTAATTATGACTCTAAAGAGACAGCAACTTCGTATTAAATTTTAAAGGTATGTTTTTTAGGGGGAAGAATTCAATTTCTTGAATGCACCAACTTCGAGAACTATTGGCTGCTCTGTTTACCGAGGTTTGTGTTCTCTAAGCACTTCTAATTTCACACTAATTAAATGCACTACATGAGGAAGAGCATCTGTGTCAACTATCGGGAATTTAAACCTGGCAACGTCTGAGCTCGGAAGCTTCCATCGGACACGGTGCAATGGGCAGTGCAACAGCTTTTATGGATTTCACAGTGAGCATTTCCTCAGTGGCTGTAGTGGAATTTGTGGTTAATGCTCTGACTGTCCTCCAGGTTTGCCTTCCAGAAAGCGCTAGTGTTGGTTTCAATACGTCAAGACTTACTGGAAGGGAGCTTAAGATATAGTTTCCCAGAAGTGAGTTCAGATGTCTTAATGTGGCGCCTGAAGTTTATGTGGTGAGGTGTAAATGGTGGATGGGCCATTTGTGGGCAGTAAATGTACAGTTCCTCTCTGCGGTAGGTGTTGTAAATTTGTCATTATCATTCTCTGTCTCTTGTGCTGCTCCTTCTCCCACTTGCACTTCTCTCTTTTTTCTGTCACTTCCTAAAACACACCCAAAGGATGCTATTCGCCCATTAAAAGGCCCGAGTACCAATTAGCTTCTCTCGGCTCAAGCGATGTGTTGATGAACACACTAATGAGCATTCTCCACATGCTGGACCTTGAGCGTTCACCTTATGTTCTGGTGCTGGGTAGCTAGTGGTGATGAAAGAAGAGGGTGGCATCACCGCTCCTGCTGCCATCACCGCTTTACACCAACTTCCCTTCAAACGCCGTGACACTGGCCAAACACACACTTCCTTCTGAGGTCTGCGTTCAAGGCCATTGCCCTTGCAATCCTGACCCATACTGCCATGTTGCCCTGGCGACCCAGCTCCAGATGTCTGTCTCTGTTGGACTCCGTAGTAACCAGCCCTCGTAGCTGGCAACAAACACAGCCAACGCTAATCACTGACAACATGGAAGCTGTGGGGTAGCTAGACTGTCAGCAGGGTGGGCTGAAAGGTCCATGAACTATTAGACTGAGTCTTCATCTGGAGGCGCAACTTGTTGGCTAACATGGGACAAGCCATGTTTGAGTTCTTCCATCATTTCCAAATATTAGATCACACTAATTATGAGACATGTGTAAATGTGCTGTGAATTTTACAATTACATTAATAAAAATAAAATGAACCAGTAAAAATAAGCACATTTCTGTCTTATTCCATTTTACCATCTCAAAAAGAGTCATGAGTAAATTCAGCTCAGTCTGCTAATGGACATTCCTTTATTAGGTTATTTGTCACTTCACACACTTTGCACACTGAGAGCTCAGATGCAGTTGTTCACAACTGTAAAATCCTCTGCTCGGATTCAGAAGTATTGTGTGTCATCACCACAAATTGAGTTAGAAAATGAATCAGAAAGACATGGTGTTATTGTCAAATAACCTAGATGATTTCGTGGCCAATCACTTTTCAGGCTGAAAATTGCATGTCGTCTGTTCAACCCTCTGATGGTTTAAGTGTTCCACGCGTGTCCTTGAAAAGTTTAAAAAGAGGCCATTAAAAATGAAATAAAAGTCCTCAGATGCTGCCCAAATTTACTGCTGTGTGCACTGGGTGCAGTAAAAAGTTGCACCCGTTAAACGGCAACACCTGTGCAGAGACAGGAGAACATGTGTGTCGGCTTTATTGTAACTAATTTGCTAATGGGGATTATAAAGGTTGAGTTACTCAGCACTGACACCATTCGACATTTAGATTACCTAATGAATGTGACTCTTTATAATACCCCACAGGTAATTTATTAGGCATATTCTGTTTTCTGGTGCACTACTCTGCAAGGAGGTCAAAGGTTACGATGAACTAAAGAGCAGTACCCAGGAGCTGGCTCAGTGTTCTGTTTGAGGATAGTTCATCAGGGTGGATGCTTGCCAAAATGCAAAAAGCTTGAATCTTGATCCTCTCAGACCTGCATGATGCACACACACTCACAAACACTGAAGGGTCTGTTAGCGGGGTTGATCATAGGTGGATTATTAGACAATGGGCCCCTGGGCACAGGTATGCAAAGGGCCACACCACCCCTCCAACACAGGAGCACACAGACTTTGTGGTTTGCATCTGTTTGTAGTCCATTTGTGTCTCTTGAGTATCTTTTCGTAGACTTTTTGTGTTTCGTTGTAGTTGTTTTCATGTTTCTTTGTGGCCTTTTTGAGTCTATTGCTGCTTGGTATGTGTCTCTTTGGCCCCGTTTCCACCACACGCTTTCAGTATGGTACCTTTGGAACCAAAAGTAACCTTTCCCCAGTGTGGGATCAATAAAGTTTATCTTATCTTTCAGACATGGTACCTAGACCCTAGTGTTTCCACCGCAAACAGTAGCCTTAAATGTCGGCAGGGTTGTTGTTACTCACTGCCCTGTCCAGCACTCACTGTGCTTCGTCACCACCGGTGACACAGATGGAGGTCTGTACCTTCTTTATCATCCACAGAACGAGGTTGCACGCAGACATTTTCAGAACATAATAAACCAGGCTTCAGTGAGATTCTCTCTCCATGGGATATTTAGAAATAGTGGGTTTGTGCATTTAGTCCTTCTCAGGCAAGCTCAGGGGTTTAGTGTTGCTGGAGCTCACAGGAGCAACGCTCCACAAGGTTGTTTTTTTGTGGATTAGAATATATGCAGTTCACATAACCCGGTCAATATTAATATACTGTACATAAACGCTTCAAGATCCACTCATTACTTAAAGTGTATGTCATATAA
>JAPZEB010000020.1:21602909-21613788 GCA_029783705.1 Chaetodon striatus | reverse complement strand
AAATAGAAAATGAGACATGAGGAATAGTCATAGACCTCATTTACACTTGTCATCTCTTGTGTCCAATATCCACATGAAATGCAGATGCAATTTAATACACTTTCATTTACACATAGCTACATATTGTGTATGTGTCTGCACATTACAAATCTTGATTGCAATCTGTCTTGGTTTTCCTGAGCTACATGTAAATTAGGATAAGTTGCATTCCAGCCTAATGGGTTGATGGTAATGCACCGAAAGCTGTTTAAAGGACAGAATATAAATTGTATTTAGTTACAACGATAACATTATAGCAATCAATACAAAAAAGGAAAAAGAACTCAGGAAGTAACACAAGCACATGGATCATTTAAGGGCTAATCAGTGTCACATGAGATGCCTTTATCACAAGGGTTCCAGTTTCCAGGGTCAAGTGTATATTAGATATCTTTATAAACAACCACCTATCCATTCATTTTCCGTGTTCTCTCTTTCTATGCAGGGGTTGGAGGTGGGGGTAAATGTTTGACAAGTCTCTAGTGCGTCACATGGTTAAAGCTGTAGTATAGTATGTATAAAAATAATGGGCGTTGCCATTATGATGTCACCTGTTGGATTATGGTTTCCCATTTTGCAGCCATTGGACCCAGAAGTGGCCATATTTGGACGTGACAATCACATTGGCATGAGATGTTTGGAAGATGTTTGATTTTAGTTACTTAACGACAAAATTTAAATCAACAAAATGTCAATATCATCTTTTGTCAGTATTCTACGTCAGTTGATGTTAACATTAGCTACTGGTCAGCTGATGTCACAAAGTAAATTTAACCAAGTAACAGCTGGGGTCGACTGTTTTAAAGCCTGACACACAGCCACCCTCTTCTTATGTGTAACTTTAAGCCTTAATAAAATTTAAACAAGTGAGATGTATAAAAATGTACCCACATACAGTTGTCATGAATTTTGAAATTAGTTAAGGGGGACCAAAACTGTGTTTTGTCCAGGCTGTAACATCTTGCTTCTGCTATAAAGTTGGGCATTTTAACATGGGGGTCTATGGTGATGGACTCGCTTTTAAAGCCAGCATGAAGTTTTGGCACTTCATTTTTCAGCCCTGGCTGCTGCTTGGTTTTGCTTTTGTCAGAGTGGATAGCTGTCTTCATGAAGACACATAAAGGAGTGTAATTGGGGTGGTTATGACCTAGCTATAGCTATGGTGTATAACCTCGCATTAACAGTCACATGCTTGTCATTTTTTTGCTGAACATAAAAAAGAGTGGTCTTATGTCAGAGATTAAAATGCCAATCTGTTCTTTGAGACTGCAATGAACATTCAATGCATCTACTTATCCCTCAGGTAAGATTCAAACACTTCATTCTTCTTGTGACTGAAAGCTGGAGCACTTAGCGTATACCTCAGCCTGTGAGTGGCTGGTAAGAGTAGCTGCAAGGCTGAGTGCCCATTTCCCTACATGTAAAAAATCTTTACTCCTGTACTACTACCAATGCTGTGACACTAGTCACATGACATCAAAAGGTACCTCTCCCAGATGACTTTGGTGTCCCACCTTTCGGTTTTGCTCCACTATTTGAAAAGCAGAGTGGTGCCACAGTGCAAGAGGATCATATTCCTTTAATTCTAAAAAATATACAGTATAGTGGTTTATATTTATACTTTGCATAAGAGTGGGTCAACTTTACCAGCTGCTGTTCTAAAGTAGTTCATTATGGTGTAATGTTGTGACTGTAATTAATGAGCTCATTTTAATGTTGTTGTGACCTTGCTTTAGGTCCCAGTGCAGACTGATGGTAAATATATACGTTTTTTTAAAGGGCTGCTGATGCTGTGTTGTTTAGCTGCTCCGAGCTGCGGCTGGTGATTAATTACTCCAAAGACAACATGGATGGCATTGTGCAAATTGCACACGCTCAAATATGTGCACACAAACACACATACACACAAACATGCTGGCACTTGCACATATTTGCTCTCAAGTGGACACACATATGTTCCATCATCAGTCCTTTCCTGTGGGTGTTTATATGTCCGACTGTTCAGTGTGTGTGTGTGTGTGTGTGTGTGTGTGTGTGTGTGTATATCTGTGACATTTCCTGTATCACGTACCACCGCTTGTTTGATCTTCCCCCTTTCATCTTCTCAGCAAAGAAACCTGACATTACAGGGTCTCTCTCTACTCTCCTCTCGCTTCATCTGAAGTCTTAAGTGTAGTTGACCGTGTGTGTGTGTGTGTGTGTGTGTGTGTGTGTGTGTGTGAAAGCTAAGTAGAGGGATAAATAAGTGTGTCCTCTCCACCTTAGGGTGAAAAAGAGTAAAGTGTACATTCCCTCCTTCTCCACACAACTTGCATTAGTAAAGGTAAGGGATGTAGAGGTGTGTAGTAGGTGTGAACTTTCTCTGCAGTTAGTGTTGCTCGAGTGTGTGTGCATTTGTACAGCATGTGTGTTATCAGTAGCTGTATTATTCTGTCTGATTCTATCGATGATTGTCTAACCTTGTGACTATGGAGAAACAGTGAAATTCAAGGAAATTCAGGTGACTTGCCAGGAAAAAAAGCCTCCTAACCTTGGGAGTTTCTGAGAATAAACTGTTACAACATAAAACTGTAACCTTGAAATTCCTTAACAACGGAGTGAAACAGACATTTGTAAACAGCTCCTCATTATTATAGTAATTGCTCAGTGCGCTGGGGCTTTTATATCAGTTGGACAAGATAAATACAAGGTAGCATATGCAACAGAGCAGAGAATTGTTCTGCAGAGCTGAATATGCAGCCACAGTGGTGCTTCATTAGCAGTAGCTTGGGAGGATGTTTGTGTTTTCCTTCACAAATCGAAGGTCCCTGACATGAAGCCTCTCTCTCAGTGTAGTGTTTAAGAAATTGCCTTTTCACTTAAAGGACACAGCTTTAAGTCCCCGTGTCAGCAGCCATTCACCTTTCTTTAATGTCCTTAAGTATGACATTGAATCATTGCCAGCTGCAGTGGTGCTATTCTGGAAATGACACTGACCTCTGACCTCCATGTGGACTCAACTGAGAAAAAGATAAAAAAAGAATTTCTCCACAGGGAGCAATTAAGTATCAAAATATACTGGGAAGAGGTCGGAATACAGCTGTAAATACAGCTGTGGCCTTCATTATGTTCAGTATAAAGCACAAACTAAACAATTTTACCTTCTTTTTTTATATTCTTACATTGGTGATGAAGCAGCTTGTTTGAATAAGCTTTATTTGAGGTGTTACTGGACACCTCCGACAGGGTGCTTATGTTCAGTGTGATCAGCCACTAGTGGCTGGTTAATTGATCCACACAGCATGAGCATAAAAGTCATTCTGGCTGTGCTGAAAGGCTGATTAAATGTGTAGTGTGAGTTAATACAACATACAAGATCAATAAAAATGCACACTGTTTGTCCAGCTTTATGTAAACAGGTGAATATTTTAGTCTTTGGGACCCCTAAGTAGAGTATTAAGTAATCTGCCAATAAGAAGTCTCAATGTCCAATTTACACTGCTCAAAAAATGAAGGGAACACTTAATCGTCATAATATAACACCAAGTCAGTTAAAATTCAGGGATATTAATCTGTCCATGTAGGAAGCACAAGTGAATCAGTTTCAGCTTTGGTGCAAGTGAAACAGGAGCAATGGAGAAGGAAAAGCAAGACAACCCCCAAAAAGGAATGGTTTTACATGTGGTGGCCACAGACGGTTGCTCTCTCCTTATCCTTCCTGACTGATTCTTCTCTAATTTTGTGTTCTGCTAGTGTCCTTGTCACTACTGGTAACATGAGGTGGTACCTGCAGCCTAATCAGGTTGCACAGGTAGTCCAGCTCCTCCAGGACGGCACGTCCTTATGTGCTGTCGCAAAAAGGTTTGCTGTGGAGGAGATACCAGGAGACCTGCCGTTACACGAGGAGAGCTGGAAAGGGTCATAGAAGGGCATCAACCCAGCAGCAGGACTGGTTTCTGCTTCTTTGTGTGAGGAGGAACAGGAGGAACACTGCCAGAGCCCTACAAAATGGCCTCCAGCAGGCTACTGGTGTGCATGTTTCTGACCATACTGTTAGAAACAGACTCCATGAGGGCCCGGCATCCTCTAGTGGGACCTGTGCTCACAGCCCAGTGCAGTGCAGCTCAATTGGCAATCGCCAAAGAAAACCAATATTGGCAAGTTCGTCATTTGTGCCCCGTTCTCTTCACAGATGAGAGCAGGTTCACATTGAGCAGAGTTTGGAGATGCCGTGATGAACATTATGCTGCCTGTAACATCATCCAGCATGACCAGTTTGGTGGTGGGTCAGTGATGGTCTTGGGAGGCATATATGTCATAGCCAACAGTACCCTGACTTCTGTTAGGTACTGGGATGAAATCCTCAGAGAGACCTTACGCTGTGAGGTGGGCCCTGTAGGACAGTGCCCAGCCTCATGTGTGTAGGCAGTTCCTGGATGACGGAAGGCGCTGATGCCATTGACTGGTCCTCTTTGCTCTAATTAAGCACCTATGGGACATTATGTATCAGTGTATCAGATGCCGCCAAGTATCTCCACAGACTGACCACGGGCTCACTGATGCCCTGATCCAGGTCTGGGAGGACCTCCCAGGACATCAGCGGTCGACTCATCAGGAGTATGCCCAGACATTGTCAGGAGTGCATACAGCCATGCAGGGACCATATATGTACACACACGCACACACACACACACACACACACACACACACACACACACATATGCTTGGTAATTGAATACCCTACATCTCTGCAGTTTTCAATAGTTTTAATTAATTTCTTTTACAAATTTCAGCCTTACAAAGTATCAGGCAATAAGAATCTCAAAAACAGCTTTATGAATTGGTTGTATGCACAACCATCTGTTAATGTCATTGGCAGTGGCATCGCAGACGTTGCAGGTGGCTGTTTAGACTGATTTAATTTTCCAATTTAGACCAATTCCACGCTGTAGAAACCAGTGTGGAATTTAGCAGCTTATTAACTTTCAAAAACACATGTCTGAGTGGTGCAACTCATGAATACTGTCAGTTTATGACACATATGACAGCTAGAATTAACTGAAGACAATGGGGTGAAGTACATACAAAACAGAATCATAATTTGATCCGTCTCACACACATCAGGTGAAATATGTCGCCTTCTTCTGCTGGCTCTGATATCAGCTTTTCCTGGCTTCACTATAGAGTTACAGAGTGGGAGGGGCCACTGGTTCAAGAAGTGTTTCTCTCCTTTCTGTATTCCAATTATTGCTTTTTTTTTTTCTTAAGGCAATATCATGTCTAATAATGCAGGAGTCAGTGTAATGAAACAGTCATATAGGTTTACATTGGGACCACTTTTTATAATTATGTTAACTTTGTTTCTGAGATATCATGTTTTATCCATAATTTTGGCATGACAGATAGCTCTTCATATTCCAATGTATCAAAATACCGTGAGCCTCACCACTGTTGCCACTGAGCAGGAGACAGTGAGGGGCGTGATCGAGAATTATAGCAGGTTCAATATGCTTCATGTAGTTACTGTACATCCTTGATTCATTTTCTTTACACAGGCCTGTACCTTGCAGTTTTTATTTAAGCAGATATTTTACAATGCAGTTGTTAATATTTTGGACATACTTCTGATTCAGTTGTGTTCGTCTAATCTTATTTCAGTCCTTTATATTCTTATTTTAGTATACCCATCTCTTTTTCTGGGTGATATATATACTCATTTCATGCGAAATCAGCGAAATAATGAACACATATTGTTTCTAGTTCAGTACTTTTAATTTTAGCAGACTTCTGCAGTTCCTGTACATTGACTGTGTTCCATAATTTCTCATTCCTCTCAATAGTTATAGTCTCTTCTTCTCCCTCAAAAACACTGTAGAAAAGGGAGACACTCTATAATCCACACACACACACACATGAAAACAAAACCACCCCTGCAGGCATCTCCCTAAAAGAAAAACCCTTACAATAATGATGCTAATATTTTGTGTATTCACAGCGAGTAGTCATGGAGGTGAGAGACACAGGCTTGATTGCATGCGCACACACACAGGCAGTGTGAAACACACACACCCAGTATGAAGCAGACACACAGCTATCATGCTGTGAAAGGCTGTTGTCAGGGTGTTGTTAGTGTCATAATGCTGTTTGTATCTCTGCACACGCAGCAGAATGAAAACACTACTTAGGTGACAAGGCTGTGCCTCTGTTTCTTTATCTCTCTCCCTTTTTTCTCTCTACCCTTCACTGTTTTACCCGATATTCTTTTTCTCCCTCTGTGCCCCGTCAATCTCTTATTACACCGTGCCTGTCGTTCTTTACTCATCTCAATCCCCCTCTATCTCCCTCTCTCCCTTTGTCCTGGCTGAATGTCATTTTGTCAGCCAGTTGTCATTTCCGCCTGCTGCCTCTCTCTCACCCTCTTTCTCTTTTTGCAACCCTGCTGAAAGACTAATGAGTGACTGCATGCAGAGGGATGGAAGGTTAAAGCAGGAGAAAGAGGGTAAGCAGAGGTAAGCTGTGAACAGGGACGGAAGAAAGGAATTTGCTAAAAGATGAATTACATGAAAATGGAAGCAGAAATGAGTATGATATGAAAAAAGCGTTAGAATTAGAAGAACTAGACCAATATCCAATCATTTCTGCAAGGTTTTAGAATCATTAAAGCTGGCCATCATAATGTGCATGACACTCCTGAACAATAAAGGTGCTCAATGTTTCCTGCAGAAGTTAATATGGTAGAGCAGAGAGAGAAATTAACTTACATAGCAAATAAATGGTTTTAGGCACATTAACACGCAAGATTAAAATGATCACAGGCCAACTAAGTTTAATAAATCAAACAGGAGTCCAGAAGAATATCATAAGGCCATTCATGTTCAGCCTCATTCATGAACACAGATGGGGCTGCTGATCACTCTGCTACACTCAGTCACTTGTTATCTCATGAACATGTTCCATAGTTTCATTCTTTGGTAATGTGATTGCAAGTCATCTCAACAATACCAAAGCCTACCTCAACTCACTGATGTCCACCATTGTATACAGACAAAAGCTGTGAATAATACTGAGTGGACCAGGAATACAGAATGATGTGCCAAACTACAACTCCAGGACCAAGAAACATTCACGCTCAAGTTAAAAAACTGACTTTGGCAGTTGAATCGTTGGCATGGTATCACCTTTTAAGTTGTCAGGATGCATTTTTTAGCAACCAATTACACATGCAGCAGACACAAAGCTACATTAGCATCCATTTGGAGTTATGTTTCTTCAACCTAATTGATGTAAATGTGATAACAACCATTGTTTAAGCTCTGGTTTTGGTCTTCACCAAAAGAGCTCCTAACTTAGCCTAAAAATTTTTCGTAAGGAGTCCCAGGATTGAAAACTTTTAATTTAGTGAGGACGCGTTGTTGACCCCATTGCTAGGTATGGCACATTCTTGTAACAGATGTGATTGGTTGTCAAAAACATAACCTTTTGTGAGCCTGCATGGTGTCGATACCCAGTGTAAATAAAATGAACTGCTGATTAAAGACACAAGTCATCACTGTGGCACTGTTGTATTTTTCCAGTTCTCCAAATATGTGTGGGTTGGAAATGTGTGCTTATCCCTAATTAGATTGACCCCAAACATTATTCCTGCACAATCTTATCTGCAGTATTTTATTAACTCACTGCCATTCCATGTTTGGAGAGTATTTCTCCGACCTCTTTGTTTTTCTGCCATTTTCTCCTCTGCGTAAGAAACTCTTAAGCCTCTTAAAAGTCCTCTTCCCTACTTCTAACATTTTTTCACTTTAGGAGCTCTCTTAGGGGCTAAGTTAATAACTTTTATCTTTACCAGGATCTAGTCTTAACTTTAAGGGGGAATTCTGTGAAAATGTCACAAGTCCAAGAATTTTCTTAGAATTTCGTCACTGGGAGCAACTCTTTGTACGAGGAAGCTTTGGGAATACGGCTCCAGGTTTTTCAGCTGCTGTAGTCCCTAGATGTGTCTCTCTACCGATTGGTGCTTGACAGGTAGGTTTTAAAGTAATACTTCACCCACAAAACCACCATTTTTATATCAGTTATTCACCCCATTTTACACTGAATTTGTGAGGAAAAGTTTGTTTTTCTCACATGCCTCCACGGTGACTGAAGAATCCATAAATGGAGAAAATTCATGATGGATTGAAGTAAAAGTAGACTGCCTTTAACAACAGCAAAAATAAATCAAAATGCCTGTTTACAAACTCTCATACAACTCATGCAGTATAATTCAAGTCTCATTTCTTTCATTGTGCACTCAGTATTTCCCAGACACCTGCATCTTCCCTAAAACCTTACTATTTAAAACACTTCCACATTACAGTCTCACACAGGGTTGAACAGTGTGCCTGGGCAAGCATGAGCGTTTGAACTCTGCTCAATGGAATGCACAAGCAGAATGTTTTGAACGGTACACACACAATTACGGATATGGATGTTTTGTTTGCAGTCGTTAAATGCAGCCCTCTTTTTCTCCAATTCATCAAGAATTTTCTATAAATTATAATTTTGTGGGTGAGGTATTCTTTGAAGACATTTACACTAAAACCAGCTGGCTGCTGTGGCTAAAAATATGCAACCACTTTTACATATGCATGATTGACAATATAAAAATATTCATTATATTCCCTCTAAAATGTAACACACACTAGCCTGTTGCACTCAAGAACATCCATCACAGGAGAGGTAAGAGACTAACTTAATCACATCCAATTAGGGATAAATCACCGGTATTGGTTTTGTTGTTTTCCAAATGTAAACACCTTTCCAAAGCATAATAGGGAAGCCATCTTCTTTTTTATATTCAGCCTGTATATTAACGAGTGTGTGTATAAGACAGGAAGTACAATAGCTGTAATCTGGCGCTTAGCTACCTCATTTTATTCAATTTTATTGTTTATTGGCAGCCAAAATATTGCTTTTCTCTGCATTGCTAAAGCCATAACATTGGCATTAAAAACCCATTTTACACACACAAGCATTGTCACACAAAAAGCACTTGCCCTCTTACTCATACTGCCGTCTCTGTCTCATACTCGTAAACACACACACACACACAGAGCGCACACTCCAGGGAGTGTGTTGGCATTTCACTACAGCTCATTCTGTCATGACGGCGTTACGGAGCCTTCCAGACACCTCTCAGACAGATTGGCTTCTCATCTTTAAGACAGCTGATAATGAATTTAAAGCACGGCCCTTGGCTTTGGCATACCTGTGGAAAAGCACAATCCCAGACGATGAAAGAGGCAGACAGACACTATGTGCCTTGGCAAGACATCATAGCGGAAATGAAAATAACTTGTGCTGGTGTGAGGGTAAATTGGCAGGTTTCATAAAAGGCAGCCTTTTCTCCATTGCAAGGTGCTCCAAGGAATGAATGAGATTTGCCTTTCAGCGTTGTCCTGCAGAAACGTGGAATCTATAAAATGACAGCTCGGTTAGAAAACACAATATCTGGTTGACTTTTCCATCGTCCCTTTGTGTGTTTTGACAATCTCCAGTGAGATTCAGTTATTTGGCGTTGTGTGGTCTCAAAGCTTTTCATATGTAAGACAAAATCGGCTGTTATTTACACTATGAGAGACTGGAGAAAACTTAAACAGCTTATTCAGGCAACACAGAATAAGGCCCAATCCCGCTCCAATTTAAGTGCCGTTGCATATGGTAGGGTGTGTGGTTTTTTTTTGGGTGGTGGAGGGGTAGTGGTCAGCTAGCCCTCTGAGTGGCCCTCCAAATGGAGTGCTCTTAGATACGAACACAGTGGTAGAAGAAAATCCCCAAAATGCTTTGCAAACTGTGGCAGTTTAAACCCCACGGAGTACCACTCAGCGTTGCCTCCACATTTTCCTAATGGCCACTCATGGTATTGCATTTTCTCCATAGACTGCCATTGTAAAGGAGATATCTGTAAAACTGCTGACAGCACACCTTGAACTGCAAACAAGTTCAGTTATGGATCTTTCTGTGAAAAATGTTTGATCCATGGAGGCTTTATATTAGTAAAAATTTCCATGAGCCAAGAAAAACAATTTAAAAAACCTCTGACGTCATCACAATGTGAGGTCTATGAACCGAGTGGGAACTGCACACAACTGCTGCGCATGTACAGTGGGCCGCATACCATAGATGTAAACCTGGATGCTAATAACTTTTTAGCATATATGTGCTAGGTGAGTAATTCCATAGGACAAAATAGGCACCATCTTGGCATTCACTATCTAGGTATTATCATATATACATATATATATATATATATACCTGTATATATGGTCTAAACCTAAACAAGCAACCTTGCTGCAACCAGTGTGGGGAAAGAAGACTTAGTTCTTAGTTAACAATAACAAGCATATATGGAAAATTGCTATGTGTAAAAGTTCTGTCAGATGTTTCAACTGTTGATCTGTTACCTTAAGCTAACTATTTCAACATTTATTCATTACCTCTAGCTAATGCTGTTTCAACCATTGTCTTGCTTCCTGTTTTTTTTTTCTTTTTTCGCTAGATTAATCCATCAAATTTGGTCAGATGATGATGTAACGAGTGGCATCCCATTTCCTAGCTTAAGATTTCAAACCTCCATTCTGAATGGCCACCATGCAGCTGAGGGTTCTCCAACACTCCAATGCTGGGTGGAGGGGGAGAACTGACCCTTCGCTAAGTCCCGCCCCCTAACACAGACTGGCTAATCTTAACATAAAATCGAGCCGGCTAAGACCAGGGTCCGACAACAACACAGCTGTGCTGAAAAGTGAAAAGTGTAGGGTTAGCTAGCTAGCTACTGAAGATATAGCCTACTGAATGTATACACATGCTGCTTTTGCTTTGT
>JAPZEB010000020.1:21428928-21454803 GCA_029783705.1 Chaetodon striatus | reverse complement strand
CACCAAGAACGTGACCACTGCATGTTCTAGGTCAAAGAGCATGGCTGTAATAATGTTTCAGGTCACCCTTTCTGTTTTTGTCACTGTGTATGTGTTTGTTTGTTTGTGTGTGTATGCTGGTGTGCAGGAATGTGTGTGTGTGAGGGTAAAATGTGCTGTTGAAGACAGTATGAGCTCCCAAACCTGCTGTACTCAGCTCCTCGTCTAGACCAGCCACCATCATTATGGCTGCTCACACCTGCACTGTGTAATTTATTGCGCACACACACACACACACACACACACACACACACACACACATTTTTCTCACTTTGTCAGTAACAGTGCTGACCTCAGGTAATGGGAGAGTCCAGCGTGAAATACTCTGTCCTCCTGTGTCACACACGCACCCACACACACGCACTCATATACAAACAAACACATACACACACAGTGGAGATGGGTTAATGTGACATATCCATCAGACTTAGAGTGCTGACACACCTGATGTTAATCGCTTGAATGGTCAGTGGACACGCGCATGCACACACACACGCGCGCGCACACACACGCACACACATGCACACACAGAATACAAAGACAATAGAAATGTTTGATAATATTTACAGGATATTTGGTGTGAATGAGAGTTATACATGATTAAATGTATGTCTCCCTCAATGGTAAAACTTATTTTCACTAATATAGAGGGGGGAAATGTAACAAAAATCTATTAGTTATGATGTCTGGATTATATTATTCCAGGGGAATCCATATAGTACCTAAGAGATGATAAAAAGGGTCTGCAAGTCATTCAACATGCTACAGATCTCTTAAGCAGCTTATATTTCAATTAGATGTCAACTATCTCACTATAGGGGGTGACTATAAGATTCAATTTGAAACAGATTATCTGACTAATATATCAAATCACATTTGTGTAGTAATGCCGAATGGTCATGTGGGTCTCGCTTATTCTTATACTGTAGGTAATTGATCATGTTTTTACAAGAAGATACAGTAGGATGTACGATACCCATGGGAGCAGTGGATTTTGACCTACTGCCCATTTTTCCATAAATGAAACCACTGAGCTCAGTGAATTTCCCTCTTCCTTCTATTGGACTTAGCTTGTACGATGTAATTTGCTTGACAAGTTGAATAACTAACTTGTTCTGCAGCTTCCTCAATGGACTCCTGTCCTGATGTGGCTGTCATTATCACTGTCCCTGTAGTGGTATTGGAGACTAGACAAATCAGAAGCATGTCAAGTATTGACAGATACTTAAATCCTAAAATTAGAAATCTATCCTGTCATTTTGCTTTGTAAGATGAATGGAATTCTTACTGTGGCTACAAAAATGTTTGGTAATAATGTCAGCATGTGGCAAATGCATTGTTTTAAGCAGGACAGCACACAGGTGAACATCTCTGCACAATTTTGTTGATACTAAGAAGTATTCCACAGCAGCACTGCTTTTCTGCTGCTTTATACCTTTTTTACGTTTTAGTGACTTCTGCTCGGGCCATACTGCCTGCATAAGCAGCACATGACAACTACCTTGCTGAAATCCTGTGACTTGCATGCATGCAGTGTTTACATAGACAGCATTGCTGCTGCAGAGCCGCCTGTCAGCCCTATCCTTCCTCATTGAGTTTTCCTTTTATAATGGCTGCTGTGAGTACTGTATTTCCACAAATATAAGCTGGTACTTTACTAATGTTTAGAGCCATGCAAGCCACTAGATTTTCAACAACATGGTCCACCAAATATTAAAACAAACAAAAAAAAAGCCTTGTGTAAAGAAATGAAGGGATTCTCTTCACAGAGATAATGTCAGATGTTTTTTATTTAGAAACAGAAACAGGAAGTGTTTAGGTAAAATGGATATGTATGTTTTTGTTGTGTGTGGCAGATAAAGACATTGAAACTGTAGTGAAAGGTGGTATGATATCACTATGATGATCAAAATACCTTATTTTTGTTGAAACCACTCACATGAGGCGCCAAAAATAGGCAAGACTCTGAATCTTTAGATGTTGTGCAGCTGAGCAGCAGCTGACCTGCGCCTGACCTGCTCTGCTCATACTGGGATTGTGGCTTTGCTGAAAAATCTCCCTAAAAAGACAAGAAGTTCTGCAACGCAAACACGCTGCTATTGCAGGCAGTGTGGCCTGGGTGTTAGTCTTCATGTTGTCTGTATTTTTTCGCACACATGCACACACGCTAGAAGCATAAAGGTGATAAAATAGGCATTTTCACTGTCTGCACATGGTGGCTGTTGGCTTAAGTTTTCATTAAGCCCCATGGGTAATGTATAAAATGTTAAAAATAAACCAAATTGTTTACAGTTAAAATCCCAAGGTTTACCTTATGGCTTGAATGCCCTCCACTTGAGGCTAAAACGGCCTCACCAATGAATGTATATCAACAGAGAGAAGAGATTCAAAAAAAAAAAAAAATTCTATGATCACCACTTTCAGTTTCTTTCTGCACAAAACAAAGATGTATTTTTATAGAGTAAGCAACATTTTCAGTTTAAACTCACTGAGAGAGGCAAGAACTTTAACATTTAATCACTTTGATGTGTATTTTCATGCATCGACCCAAGGGTATTTTTGTCTGCGTGTGTGTGAGTACGTGTTAAACAACCAAGTAGTGTCTGGGTAAATATGTGACACCTAAATCTGAATCAGTCAGCACTTTAGTCCCATTATTTCCAGTGGCAATATGTCAGACAATGATAAATAAGAAACACACACAAAAACACACACAGCTGACCCCTTCCCTGTTTGTACAGCTCTATAAGCTCAGTGTGCATGTGTGTGTGTTTGTGTAGCGGGGGATGTTCCATCGAGCGTGTCAGTGTGTCTGTACTGTATATGTGTGAAGGCAAAATATCCATCAGTCAGCAGTTTTAGCCTTGTTATCTCCGCTGGCGCTCTATCAAAGATATAAACAATGATAAATAATGAACACACACTCATCTTAATGGAGTCAGTGTGTGTGTATGCCTGTTGAGTGGAGACTATATACTGTATGTGCTTAGACAATCAAATGGAACATTCATTTGTGTGAGTGTCCTCAGGGATATGGGGGTTTGCTGTTGCTGTTATGCTCCCCTGCGTGTGTGTGTGTGTGTGTACATGTGTGTTAGTACATGTGCTGAGGTTTCATGAGACAGGAAGCCTTAAAGAAACTTAAATCACAAACCAAACACAATCCCTGCTGCGTGGGCATCTTCTTTGCTTGATTACCCACATTACAGTACATGTTTACATTTTTGCATAAGTCTCTGTTCATTATACACATTATATATTCCCTGTTTGCTCGCTTCTTTTGAAATAAAAAGGACTAAAAGAGTGTTTGCCGTAGCAAATGAAGCAAAGGCGGTCACACATTAGAGGAGAAAAGTGGATGAAATGATCTTGTGGTGAACTTATTTCTTTCGCACAAGCAGTCTCTCTACATTTACTTTGTAGTATTGATGTGGATAATGATTGCAGTGAAGACCAGGGTTATCTGAAGATTCAAGTACATGCATGCTATATCGGCCTTCTGACTGAAGTTACAGAGATAGAAGCTACCTTATAGTTGTCCTCAAAGAGCCACTTCACGATGACCCATAGTTCAATGCATTCAGCTGTTACTGATTCTGCTACAGAGCACCAGCGAGTAGTTCAGTCAGAGAAACCCTTGTCTCGAACTTCTTTAAGCTTCCATACTGCTACAAACTTCTAAGAAACATGTGTTGTGATTATGTATAATGAAAAAGCAGGAAGACTTTCACATAAAAAAACTTACAGTAGAGAATCTCTTTATGAGTTTGCTAATGGATATTTGTTAATCAGTATAAAATATTTTAGAGCCTACTGTCTGCTTATACCTTTAGTTAGTGCCAGTCATTTCTCAAAGCCATTTTTAAGCCTGTTTAATATTTTGGCAACCTGTTTTTGAAATGAAATGTTTAGGTTAGGGTTGGGCGATGTCTGACAGTGTAACAATCAAAGTATCCCAGTGGGGAGGGTGACACAAATATGTGTTAATCAACCACTGGATCCGGACCTGACCCGGAAACTGCCAACTTAATGCATTTTAGTAGAACAAATGTCAGGACTTAGGACTGAGACAAGGACAGAGACACTTAGGACTGAGCTCTCTCCAAGGTGTGTGTGCGTTTGGCTTCAACAGGGCCTTTGAAATGTTCCATTCATAGCAGCAAACATACCTAAATGTCCACCACCTGCTGCTGTCTGTTGGTTCCAGTGTTTTGATTGATTAAATGACGTAGTAGCAGTGTCCCCTAGGGATGCACGATAATATCAGCAGGTCAACAATATTGGGAGCTAAAGATTTTAAATGGAATATCACATTGGTTGAAATGAACATTTCTGCCAATATGACAGGCCAATAAGATGATGCTTTAATTGTGTAAGTTTAGTTATTTGAAATAGGTCTAGAAGAGACTTGATGTTCTCTGCAGTTAGGTGAGAAAAAATTACAAGCTCATATTGGTATCGGCATCGGCGATTGCTCAAAATGAGTTGCAAAATAAAGCTAATTGTGGATATCAGCACACATCCAATATTGTACACCTGTAGTGTTCCCTCCTCCTACCTTCCCCCAGTCTCGTCCTGCTTGCCCCATTTCCTTCTCTGTAAACTGTGGCTCAAAGTGATGCGGTACAACATTTGTTGAGTAGAAAGTGTGATCATCTTTTTGTTGCAGCTCAACATTATGATAGATGCTGTCTGACATTTTCTTGTGATTTTGTCACTACTTTGCAGAATTACTGTTTCGTTAACTACCTTTATTTTTTACTAAATAGTATGTGGGTCCTTAATCATCCAGTGATGATGGGTGTGAAGCTAAAACTAATAACTTTATAGACCATTTGATATAGCTTGCTGTCGAAGTCTTGACAATATTCATGTCAGTGAAAGTGCTACTACTAAGTCAATGCCAACGTCTGTTTCATTGAAAATCTTGGCTACATTGAGCAAGCTGCAAGGCTCTGCAAGAAGAATTTGATAGGGCACTAAAGCCAATCGGCTCAACAGAAGGTAGGGAAAGTGGATTTAAAAATTACAGCACCACTTGCATGAAGAGGGAAATGGTTGTCAGCCATGCAAGCTGTAAGCACATGGGATTTCTGGGCTGATTGTCCAAAATCACTGATATGGTACTTTAACAGATGTCTACATGTTGCACAAGGACACTACAGCAGGCTGGATGTTACCTGACAAGTGAGCTGAACCCTGGTTGTCTCTTTACAGTAAACTCTTGAACCACCAGTGCACTCCAACACTGTATGCTTTTTTTTTGTTTTTACACATTAGCAGTATATAAGCACTGGGAAACTGGTTAGCCTCATTGGGCTTTAGAGTAAGCCACAGTGAGCTCAAGTCCTTTTTTGTCTGGACAGCCATTACACATCAGATGTATTCCACAAAGAGTTAAAAGATCCATTCTCTGTTCCATTGTGCATTAAATGATTTCTAGAGGAGATGAAACTCTAATGATCCCCGTGGGGAAATTGGATCGTTGCAGCGGCAAATAAGATACAGCGAAGGAAAAGACCAGGTTATAAATAACAATAGAGCAAATGAGGTGATATCAGACATAACAAAGCATACAATTACAATACTACAGCATGTTCAGTGAAGTCAGATGTATCATGTGGTGTATGTAATGTAACAGCATCATACAAAGAATGTAAACAACACATTATCAAAATATATGTTGAAACAGTTTCTTTGATGCAATAAGTATCAGGCAGGTAGCATGAATTTGGAGAATAAATAGCAAATAATCAGGTGCAAGGCCACAGATCCTCAAAAATGCATGAATCAGTGTGAGCTGAAAGAATGACGGCCAAGCTTTAATAGTACAAATCAGTGTCTTTCCACTGTAATAGTCTTCATCCTGCTAACTGAATTGCTTGCATAGTTAAAAAAACATATTCTCTGATAGTTGTGGAAGACAAGTGTGTGGGCCCTGAGGTGACCATTTTAGATGTTATGGCACATACTTCAACGTCAGCTGTGAATGCAGTACTGAAGGCTTTCATTGCAGAGACACTGATGCTCTATTCTCTAAGGGTAGCATATTTCTTTTCTTCCAGTCTTAAATTTTGATTATACACTAAATTTGCAATGTAAAATCAGTGTCATGTAATTTACATGTTATGCATGCTGAGTGCCAGTCCACAGACTGCATAAAATGAATTCCTTTCTTTATAAACATCTAGCAATATGTATATGTTATGCAGGTTTGAATATGTACATTACATGTAGGCTGGTTACATGTAGCTGACTGCAAACCAGCCATATGTATTGAAATGATTGCAAATGATTTTAAATATTAAAGCACACAGAATAAAGATGTCCTAAGCTGATCCTAAATATTGGCATATTTTGAGTTATCGTTATCAGCTAAATTAAAGCCTATCAATATCATTATTTTACTGTTTTCCTCTTCAACCTACCAGTGCTGCAATGCTGCTCTCTTTTACCAGAGCTTGGCTTCACAGTGCAAATTAGAGCATGTGAGTGTATTTGTGTGTACCAGTGACTCCGAGTTCCGACGTCCAGATTGGCAGTATACATGGATTCAGTAAGCTCCAACTCTAATAATCTCTTCCTCATTAGCAAAGAGCAGTGTACAAAACATTAAACTAGCAGTGTGACATTATGAGCCAGGGCCGACCGTTGCCTTTACTAGTTAAAATGACAAATGGCATAAGTGCCAGGTCATACCAGCTGTCCTTTATTGATGTTAATTCCTTGAGTAAGCTGATGGCAGGGAAAAAGTAACCTTGAGTAGTGTTGGGTTGTTGTTGTGCTCTCAGCAAGTGGATGTCATGTCAGAGTCTGTCTCCCTAGGTGTTTCTGCATCCAACCTGATACTTAACACTAACTATTTTCTCTGCTATACCCGACCATGACCTATAACCCAAGCTCTGGACCCAACTGCAAAGGTGTGCACTACAAGAAACATAATTGTAATGGAATGTAAATGCTTTTCTGCCTGTGACTGTACTCATCTTCTTTCTTCTGTCACATCAGTTTCAGTAACATTCTCCCTGTATTTTCCTTCACATCAACTATTTGAGCTAATATATTTAACAGTTCTGAACCAGATTAAATAGCTTGTGAAAAACATGGAGTGCCAACGACAGTGGGCTATATCTGTTATTGTAATGTGTCAGATACAAATTTGCATACCACACCAATAATAAGAGAAAATAAGAACTCCTCAAAGCACATAAACAGGACTACTCTGAAAAGGGCATTTTTCTTTAAGCTGAAGCAGCATTACGACTTTATGTTTAATCTTTCATTATTTCACGTTGAGTATTGTTTTGCTCTGTTCTCTAATCCATCAGGGAGCTTACCTGTTGCATGGAAAAACTTGTTAATAAAATTGAGCTATGATAGGATTAATTATTCGTTGACCCTGAAGCCCATAAAAGCAATAACTGTAAACAATGTATTGTCTGAATCAAACATTTTCATCAGTAATATCAGACATCACTGTGATTCTCCAGTGCTGAAAGTCTGGAAAACTGTTTAAACTTTTCAATGTTCTTTGATATACTTTGTTGTACTCTCCGTGGTGTTGGTGCTGGTACAAATTAGGACTTAGAGGTTACTAAGATCAGTAATTATGTTAACACCCTTGCAGATTCTGTACTTTTATATTTATTTCATGTCTTACCCTGTATGATCTTTTATTCATGTTGTCTTTTGATTTCCTCTCTTTATTCTTGCGCAATAAGGAGACTGACAAAAAAAAAAAAAAAAAAGTTTGGGCTTTTGACAAGTTTATAACTATTTGTAATTTAACTCTCTTTGATTTAGGAAAATAAGAGGTTTGCTCCTGCACCTTGGGTGGTGTCATAATGCTGTGATACATGAAGGTCGCTCTTTGAAAATGTGTGAAGCAAGGTTAGCAAATACACCCAGTAGTCCTGTTTGTCTCAATAATACTGTACCTTTGAGATGCCTTTGCTGTGCTTTAAAGGACATTTCTATTTAAAAGCACTCTGTTGAAGTTTTAGAAACCATAATAGCTTTCAGTGTAGTTTTATGAGTTTAGAGGTTATGAAGCAATATGCAACTCTAATGCACTGTTATTGTGCTACTGAGGTACATGAAAGGAAAATGTTAAAAATTCATTAGGCATTGTAAATGAAACTTTTTATTTTAGTCAAGAGACGACTTTAGATCACATTTGTTTACATTCAACTCAATTATCACCCTGACTTTGTCTTTTTCTGACAAATCAGGGGAAGTACAGACTTTGATTTGGTTATGGATTATTCATCACCCCATTTTTTAGCAACTTATCACTGAATACCCACTCACTCTCTTCTGAACACATTCATAAAATCACTTCAGAGCTGAGACAATATGATTGGAATAACTGCTGCAATATAATTAACATGTTTTACAGAATAAATACATAATGTCAAGACACAGTCACACGTAATGGTTGAAATGTATTTTTTGGCCACCAATTTATTGCTTAAGTATTGTAGCAAACATCACTGTTGGCTTTGGATCTCACCAGCAACCTATGGCCCTGTTTACACTGGGTATTAACATGTGTCTTGGGGGATTCAACCACAAGTGGACAGCACTAAATACAAGTGTAAACCACCACCAAGACGCCCAGAGATCCAGTCACTCAAACCACCTGCTAAGGTTGTCTGGGACACATATGACCACATATCTCTTGTACTGTAAATGCTAATGCGTTCTGATGTTGCCCTAACAAGGGAGATGTCATCGATGCAGGACTTGGTGGTTGTTTTGGTAACAGAGCTCCAGTGCTCTATAATTTGCCCATTTTACAAGTTGGATGAAGTGTTGCATGACCTTCCATCGTTTTACCCAGTGGAAGGAGACGTGTCAATTCTGCTGATAGGGATACAGTAACTCCAGCTGACCAAGGGCACTGGGTTAATGGGTTGGTGTGTGTGTGTGTGTGTGTGTGTGTGTGTGTGTGTGTGTGTGTGCGTGTAATATTTAATGCGTATATCAGTGTGCTGGTGTTTATACTATGTGCATGTCCATTTGTGTGTGTGTGTGTGTGTGTGTGTGTGTCTCAAGCACACACACATACAAGGCCCACTAAGGTTGTCTCACACACCATGTCACCAGCTGTGACAGTGTAACGGCTCACACTCTCCTGCCCTGTCTTCACCCCTGTCATCCACTGTGTGTGTGTGTATGTGTGTGTGTGTGTAGTACTTAACTCTCAGCAGCAGTGTCTCTGCTCTTCATGCAGCAGTGACGTTCTTCTAAGTCCACTAATCTTTATGTCAAGAGCAATTGAAAAATTTTATTCAAAATGCTGTGCATTCATTTTTGGAAAAATATTGCCTGATGTTCGTTTCACAATATTTCATCGGGGTGAGTAATTGCATTCTCCCAAAAGTCATTACAAAGCAAGGGTCTTAAGATAGAAAATAACTTAACACTCCCTCACAGACTGTTTTTTGACAGCTTGCATTCTGCCAGATTTCAATATCTGAGCACACTCTTTTACAATACACTTTAAAAATCACTTAACAGAGCCTTTCACCAATCTTGGAATCACCAATCTCACCACTGTAAATAGTGATTTAAAGATTGTTTATGTATTACCCCAACATTATGTTCTAACTCGCTCTACTCGTACTTATCCTACAGTCAACTACAACAAAATAAATCTGCCGCTATTTTGATTATCAATTGATCACTTAAGTTTAAATCATGTATTTTTTATGGTTTTCTTATTTTCCTGTAAAGTAAATTTAGGTAATTGTCTGTGTTTAGTCTGTCTAAGCAAGCAATTTGGTCATCTTGGGCTCCAGGAGAATGTGATGGACATCAACCAGCCAAATTAATAGACGATGAAATAAATCGTTAGTTGAAGCCTCTATCCAATAGATATTTTTATATGCACTTTGTACTGTTGTGATGTGTAGTGGCTGTTAAACTTGGCAGGCAACATCATGAACAAAAGCCAGGTAAAGTACATGTATAAGTAAACCTAGTTGGTGCCTTGAATTTAGTGTGTACCAGGAGTATTACCCAAATTTAAGCTGAACAAAAGGCCACAACTCCAAGATTTTGTTGACATATAGAATTAAAATATCACAATTTTCAGTTCTTACCATTCATTCATTCATTCAAATTTTGTTTTTACAAGGCTTTTAATTTCCAAAAATGTAAAGTACGTTTAAATTAAACTTAAAATCCTTTCTTAACTTTCAACAGCAACAAAAACACACACACCATGGCAGAGAGATTCATTATTTTTGAGAGACCTTCAGGAGGCAGACAAAGTATTTTTCATTATTGTAGTGTGGGGCTAATATTTTGGAGGAGGCAAAACAAAAATTAAGGAAAACACAGTTATTGTGACGTCCACAACTCTGACAATAGTTTTTCTCCCCTTTACAAAACCTTTCTATTGATGAAATATAATTAGAAGCATGGCTAAGTGGGTGACTTGCTTGTAAAGATGCACGGTACTGATTTTAAACACAGTGCACATAATAGTTAATCTATCTCTGCACAATAGAGCCTGCTTTGACATTGTTGCTCTGCTATATTACACTGGAGGAAAATGTGCTGTTGCCATGCGTGGGATAATAACCATTTATATTTACATAAAAATATATACAGAAATACACACAAGCACTAGAACAAAGATGTTTTTCCCTTCCATGTGTAAGACAAAAGCATTGGCTGCGGTCATGATCATTTTGTATTGAGCATGATTATATGCTTTCACTGTCTTTTGTCACTTTTATTGTCCTATTGCATTTTTCATCGCTCCTCTTGCACCCAGCAACTTCACTCCCCCTATTTTGCCTCATCTCACCCTATTCTTGTCTCCTCATTCCTCCTCCTCTCCTCCCTCTCCTTCCTCCTCTTTTCTTCCCTATTTCTCTTCTTCTCCTGCTTCCTTCCCCTCCAGGGCCCTCATGGCAGATTCCCCTCATCTTCCTTTCATGCTTAATCTTTTCTTGTCTTTTATCCCTCATCCCTCTGCTTTTTCTCCCCTCTACATTCTTGTCTTTGGAGGCTACCCAGCCTCTGTGGAAAATCTGTGCTTGTGTGTGTGTGTGTGTGTGTATATGTAGGATAGATTGCCAGACTTCCTGCCTGAAAACAGAGGGGATCAAAATAGATCAGTTTGATTTCCCGGTCCCCCTCCTGTTTTTACTCCTCCATTCTCTACGAGGAAGAAGAGGAGGAGACAGGAGTGTTGTATTTTCCTGGTGAGATGCCCTCTTCTGGTGGAGGAGAAGACTGAAAGATGAGGGAACATATAGGTGATGGGATGATGTATAGAGGAAAAAAAAAAGAGAGAAATGAGCAGGGTTTTGGAGTAGAGGAGGTATAGGGAGAGGATTGAGGGCAGACTGTAAGGAACAGAGGAGATGACATGATTGCAGGTAAGATGAGAAAGAGAGGTATAAAGAAAGCAGAAGATAAATACAGAAAAAGTGGAGAATGCAAGAAGTGAAGAGAACAAATTATGATTGTGGGTGAAAAAAGGAGAGAGAAGATGACGATACAATGTAAGATGAAGTGATTAGGGAAAAGAAAAAAATTGTATGAGGGATGATCTGATTGCATCTATTGTATCAATGGAACAAAACTGAAAAGATTGCAAAGCATTTGATTTCAACAGGCTCTGTAGTCAATTTCCTCTCAGCTTCCTTTGTTTTCCTCACAAAACACACACATACAGTACACACATACACACTCAGGTCCCAGGTACATTATTGCTGATCAGCAGCAAATTATTGCCATTATTATGTTTCCCACATTGTGTGACATTAATTTTTAAAAGGGAAGTTGTCCTGTATTGGCTACTGTGTAAATCCAATAAAGAATTGATTGCGGTGCAGGGGCCCTTTAACATGGCAATTTTGTTAAAAGTGGAAAGAAGCCAGGCTTTTTAAAAGAGGCAAAACAATAGCCTGCACTTGATTAAGGACTATCTTTATTAAAAGGTTCTCCTGTGTGTTTGTCTTTGATTATAAATGCGTTTCTTTGAATACACAAGTATGAACTGTATTTTGCCTGCAATTACAATTTGACCAAACCAGAGTGCTGTTGGAGAACAAGCCAGGACACAGACACTTACTTATGCAGACTCAAGTACTGACCTCCACTTTGAATATCGGCACTTTAATATTTAATCTTCATTATTTTTCAATTCTGTCCTCTGTTTACCTTTCCCTGTTACTGATAATTGGCCAAAACAAACAATAACAATAACTCAATAAAAACAAAAAAAAGACAGACAGAGACCAGGAGACAGAGATAGGAGAGATAATGAATAGAGATGGATGGGTAGAAAGAATAAAGGGAAGGATGGAGAAGTGCTGTGCACAGAATTTTACCCTGCAAAGTTCACCTTTATAATTTACTTTAAGCCTTTCCAGTCCACTTTACAGTTTAGAGCATATCTGTTTCGGTAGGACCCAGTGCTCCATTAATGCCCAATATACTGAATGATAAGAAATATTCTAATTTCAGCAAAATCTCTTCATACCTGGGAGCTACCTACTGTTCATGTTGCACGTGGTGATTTTGCCAAGTAGTATGTGTTCCTGGAACAACATCCAACATCGCACTCCTGGATCAACATTGTGATCAACCTATCACAGCCCTCTGACATCATCAGCGTGTTGCCTCTGTGCTTCTTATAAAATTATTTTGGGCTTCTTCAGAGCTAAGCTAAATCGAAGTTGGTACAATTGAACAAAATCCTCAGTAATCCTTACGAGCTACTGCAGGGTTAGCGAGTTAGCTTGCAAACTAGGTAGGCTATGCTGGTCCTGGATTGACACAAGCGCTGCAGTCTTGGAAAAAATTGTTTTCAATGGGCTATGAAAGGAGGGAAAATGTGTCCATCGCAATTACCTATTAGCAAGCTTACTTGTTATCATTGACTACCTAGTTAACAGGCTAACTTGCCGACCCTGCAGTAGCTTACAAGGATTTTTACCAGGGTTTTGGGGGGTTTTGTTAAATTTTACTACCTTCAATTTGGAAAACTAGCTCAGCTCAGAAGAAGCACAAAGGAATTTTGAAAGAAGCACAGGAGCAGCGCACTGACGATGTCAGAGGGCTGTGATTGGTTG
Source organism: Chaetodon striatus (assembly GCA_029783705.1). Classification (NCBI taxonomy): domain Eukaryota; kingdom Metazoa; phylum Chordata; class Actinopteri; order Chaetodontiformes; family Chaetodontidae; genus Chaetodon; species Chaetodon striatus. The sequence continues at coordinate 21,441,667 of JAPZEB010000020.1, read as the reverse complement.
ATTACAATAATGGTCCATGAACGCCATGTGGGGTGCTGATCCAGGAACATGTCCTACTTGGCAAAATCGCGTCATGCCGTACATGTTTATCATGTGGCTCTTGAATCTAGCAAAAGGCCAACCAACATGCAGATATCCCCCAAATATTGTCTGCCAGAAATGCACACAGTTTATCTTTTTCAACATTTTGCTGCTCAGTGCATTAGCATATTTTTAATTTACACTTCAGCTATGAGCTGAAAGATTTCACAAATCATTTAGCACCAAGCTTTACATGTAGACAATTAGCAGTGGTAAATGAGTGTCAGAGGTGGAAAAAGCAAGAGCTAAGTTAGGTTTCATTCAAATCTTCCCAATGGCATAACTCATTAATACTGAGATTACAATATTTTTGGGATTCATTTTTGACTCAACTGATAGGTGTATGTTGCTTTACATTTTTGCTGTACTGAGGCAGTTGATTAGGTTTTTAGTTGTTGCTATATGATCTGACAACACACACAAAGGGTAAAAAGCAGAGGAGAGAAATGCATTAGCCATGATGCCCAGTAAAAGAAGCAAAGTAATACTTGATCTATCAACAACTTGATTTTCAGCATGACAGTGTGAATTTGTTCTATAGAAAAAAAATAGACAGATGTAGAGACTTTGCCATGGTTTAGAGGTTAGTGGATTTATCTCCTGACTACTGATTCATTTGTAGATTGTGACATTTTACAAGGCATGGTCAGTATTTGGATTTGGTCCAATGGTTGTATAAATCTCTTTTCTTTTTTGTAAATGTGGTGGACAAATTTATTTTCTTGACATTTAAAATAAAGACATAGGAAAAACAAGTTAATTGCAGAAGACAGGAGATTGCTGGATACAGATGATAAATGATGATAGATGGTGAGAAGAATTAAGGCATTGTGTTATCGAGGGGAATTCCTCTTCTTCTTTTGTCTTTGTATAGGACGGCAGGTTGACATTTATTGTCTATTGCTGTCTAATGGGGATACCCTTCATTTGTTGGGAAGCTGTATTCAATCACAGTCACTGTGGCGTAAAGGGAAGGGAGGTTATGCCCCGTGGACCGTATGTGAGCACATTAATCTTCCAATCTCCTTACGATTTATTCCATTTCAGGTAATACCCAATCTCCAATCCTATATATTTAAGTTTTGAGGATATGCTCCTCACAGATCCCTGCACAACAAGAGAGTTACTGTCACTTAAAACAGTTGTATGAAGCTGTCAGAGCGGTCATAAAGCAGCAAACCACCATTTGCTACGAAAAGGTGTAGTGGAGTGATGGCGGCCGGAAGAGTGAAAGAAGTCAGGCTTCTTTTGTGTGTGTTGTGTGCTGAGCTTCTGTGTTTGTTGTCGTGGTGGATGGTCCGGCAGTGCATGCATGTTAGTGCACGAGTCCCTGTGTGTGTGTGTATCCCACTGACGAGCTAATTACCACTGCTCTACACAGTGTGCTACACTGTGACAGTCACTGCTGATAAAGCACCCTTCTGTTAGCTCTGTCAGCACACTTGCAGTTGTCAGCACTGTTTGTGCTGTTAGCACAGCTAGCCGCCAGCTGCTGCCACCTTCATATTGAGAGCCGTATGCAGACAATCCCAGCTCAGACTCTAAATCACAAATAATGCTTGTATACAGATCCTTTAATAAGTTAGAATAACATTAGGTGGACTCATCTTGGGTGTATGAATGTGGTGTAATGCATAAAGTATCTAATGTCTGTAGTGACAAATAATAGAAAGAGAAAACATGACTCATCAGTGGAAGGCATAGCAACCAATAAACACAGCAAGCTATGAATTGTTAGTTACTGGAACATGTGTACACGTGTATCACCTATCAGATGACTTGTGTAGAACAGCTAAATGTCTTAGGTAATAATGGATGCAGAAGGTCAAGTTGAAAATGACTGTTCACAGGGTAGGGGGCTGCTCGTGTTGTTAACAGGAAAATCCTTCTCTCCCTGTCTCCAAGTCATCTTAGTTTCACACTGTCACAGAGGCTTGATAGTAAATTTCAAAAAGAAAATTGCTCTAACCTTTACGATACAAACTTAGTACAACAAACTTTGAAAGCAAAGCAGAGACAATACAGGGGAAATCAGGATAATGAGGCCAAATGGCCTTCTTTGAAATGGAAATGGGGAATATAAACCAGCCTAATGAGTAGTCTTTATTTTTGATCTGTTATTGGGGACCAATCTATTCTAGCATGGTCCTGTATTGGAAAAAGATGAGCCCCTTTTCATCTTCTGTGGAAACCAGGCAATGAGTAGCCCTGTTTAATTCTGCAGTGCAGCACTTGTTATATCTGTCCTCAAGTGACACCTGTCCTGCTTTTTTGCTCCAGCCATGTTCTTACACATCTGAGTGAATTTAGGGCTGCACAGCTGACAGACAGCTGGGCCTCAAAACACTGTAATGGAGACCTGGCAAAACCTGTGTTGTGTTAAAGTGGCAACCAGGCTAGTGTTCTTTGCATCTGTGTTGGAAAAGAGGCATGCTTGTCTTGCTTGTGAGGCCTTGGTCCTTTAATGGATAGCAGACAGCAATAGCACTAAAAAAGCCTGAGTGACTGTTGAGTTTAGCAGTTTAGCCCCATTGAAACAGGATTCTCCAACATGGTAGCTTCCAATGAATAAAGTTTTTGAGCTGTCCCTGCTTCTGAAATGGCCTGTACCACTCTGACTTCCCTGCAAAACAATGCAGTATAGGGCAAACAGCATATTCGCCATTTGGAAGGGACCTTGGAGACCAGACATTTTCATTTGACAGATACAGATGATAAAAATACTCCCCTCTGACGCCCAACAGGGAGCAACTTGCCATCCAATTTCTTACCATTTCAGACAGAGAGAGAGAGAGGAAAGAGAATCCCTCTTGACACCTGCTGGCATCATATTTATTTTCTTTTATGTCAGATAGAGAGGGATACTGTCAGACTGAGGGATTGATAGAGGTTACGGGGAAAAAAAGACGGGAATCATCGGCACAAACTTTGCAAGGTCAGACCAAAAAAAAAAACAGCTTTGCAACAGACGCAGCAGGAAGCCTTTGTACACACATCCACTGCTGACTGGAGTTCCTGAGTGAGGCTGACTTTGACTATGGCACAGGACCAATATACAAGTTGTTAGATAACAAATTACGAGGATTAACCTTTAACTCATCTATTTAAGTGAAATTCAGATTTACATTTTACACAGTCACTTTAAAATCATTAAGATCTGGTATTTTAATTTGTGTGTAGCCTAATTTATATCCACATAATAATATAATTAAAAATAGTTGTGGGTATATTATTTGGTTGCTTTTAAAGTTAGGTGTATAATAAGAAAAGTAACAGTAGTTCTGCATGAGTTGGCTTTCCATCCAGGTGTGCAGCTTTATTAATTAACATATTCTGTGTCTCTTGATAGTGGCTGCTGTTCTGAACACCTGCATTACTGACACCTTCTGTTTGGTATTTATATGTCAGACACCTGTTGTTTGCCTACGCGGACAGAGTCACTGTTGAATACCATCAGTACCTTAGAGAGTATCTCCACTGAAAACAATAAAGATTAGATTCGCATTTAAACACGAAGGGCAGGAATTCTCAGGGAAAAAGAGAGAAAATGCTATTGTTGGCCCGCAAGAGGAGAGACTAGATATCTCCATTGGCTACATAGTTCTTTATGCCGGGTTTGAATATGAATCTTCTTGGTATCATTTTATTTTCACAGCCATTCTTCAGTAGCCAGTGAAGAGTGACAGGGAAAGTGGGAAAAGAGGGATGTTATGCTGCAGAAGTCATGAACCGCTTTATAAACTTTGGTGTCATCAATCTGTATTATGTGCCTTTTAGGGAAGTCACAGCAGCAGAATCGAAAAAAAAAGCCATCCTGCTCAGTCTGGCATCACATTCTGCTAAGCCTGCAAGGCTGCACATTTTTACACAGCACACATTTTAACCAGCATCGCTTCAATTCAGCATGATTACTATTTTTTTTACAGGCGTCGTCAGACTACTCTGGAAGTTAAAGATTACCGATTACTACATTATTATGTCTAAGCTGTTTCCTTGGATTGTCAGGCAGCTGCTGCCAAAGAGATAGCAGATTTTCTAATGAAGAGCTGGGTTTAATAGAAATATATTAGAGGTGGGACACTAGAAACATAGATTTTACTGGCAGAGCAGCTCCCTTATCTTTTGCAGTCAGTATCACATTTTACTGTGATCTAACATTGACAGTAAGTAAATATTACTTGATTTGTAATGCTGCAATTTCATGCACCAGTCAGAGAAATCAAAGCTTAGCTTATGAAGTAGTTAATGGATAAGTGCACAACATAACACCAAGTAATGCATTTAGCTGATGTGACTTATTTGGAGGCCTTTCATAAAGCTCTCATATAATGTAGGAAAACACACACACATAATGAGCCTATTAACTCTACTCAGTTACATCATCATTCTTATCTCCTCTCAAAGGTTGCCAATGACATTCAACATAAAAAAATATATTGTGATTATGATATTTTAGAGGTGAAATTCCTTATGTGGTGTAAACATTTTTATTTTCTTGCCCTTGTATAGTATTTACTGCTAAGTCATAGGACTCATGGATCTAGTTTTCACATAAACATCAACAGACTGCAGAAGTAATCTCCCAATTTGCAATAAAAGACAACCAGCTCTCATCCTGTTCCATCAGTCTAGAGGGATTACTGCAGGTTAATTGAACATGTTAAGGTCAGATGAAGCTTATACTTGTGCCCAAAGTGTGCTGATAACAGCCATCACTCAATCTGCATGTGTATGTCAGCTTGTGTGTTCGTAAAGGAAAGAGATTAAGTGATAAAGAAAGGGAGAGAGAATGTGACATCTCTTGTCTCCTCTATGAACAACCTCCTCATTATTGCTGTAAAGGTCCTCTCGGTTGTTTTGTTGGTTCATTGTCACCGGAACAGACTCCAGGCTGGATTACACCACCCACCGCCTCCAAGAGGAAAATTACATGCCGCCACTGTTTTGTTATACAATCACACTGAGGGACAAAATAGATACGGCTAGAAATTTAATACCAGCCTCCAATTGTTTTCCATTTGTCGGAGGAATCTCTTTTAAATGTCCACAAGACAGTGTGTTCCAATAGATTTACTCCTTCTACAGTATTTCTTTTATTGCCATCTGGGCCTAACGAGCGGAGAAAAGATGAGTTTTGTTTTCTCTGTGACAAGTAATGTAATTGATTTTTGTTTTCAGCAAGAAGACAGTGTGTTAATAGGATATGAGAAGTGTTTGATTTGTATTTATTTGAAAGTAAGTAAAGATTCTAGCTATGAAACAACTTCTGTGCCTTTGGGGGAGGTGACACTACTGTATAATATGCCATTTCCCAGTTGTGATGAGTGTTTTGGTTGAAATATGCCTGTTGTCTCGAGCGTTTGTTTAAGTCAAATTAAGTAAAAACTCATATCCACTGGTAATATGTCTTGGGAAGCAGCTTTAGATCTAAGGCCAGCAATTTGTTCAAGGGTAATGGCAGCACAGTATGATCCTTGCATGCAGAACAGTTCTGGGAAAAACAGAAAGAAAAGAGACATAATAAGAAAAGTGTACACGTAAAGGACCACAGATGGGGCCTGAACCAGGGCCCTCTTGCTATGAGCTATCTTGGCAGCCACGGCCCAGCCAGATATATCTGTTTTTGTTAATTAGGAAAAAGCTTGTCAATATATAACAGTAATTTATTGTCTGCAAGAAAAGCTGTCATTATGTCAGTATTAAGCATGTTTCCATTATTTCAGTGGTATAACATATATCTAAAAAGCCAGTATGAACAAAATTGAATTGAAACTAGAGAGACTATTGATAGGTCAAACTGTTATTTACTATTTGCCAATTTATTGATGACACTGGAGGCAATGTTTTTGTGGGGCTGGTGTTTAAGTATGCCACTCTTTAAAGAGGCATGGCCCTCTTTATCTAAGCTAAACTATGGATAAAGGATATCACAGTGTTGCAGCTGGTGAAGGTGGGACTAGTTTTAATTACTTTATACACTGCTTGGTAGCTTGCAAATTTTCCCCAGGGATGAATTCAGTCTTATTTTTACCTTTAATAAAGATTAATTGTTCATGTTCTTATATTTTGTGTTGATATTCTAAATCTGTAGTAGCTAGTGACCTAAGTCATCAAATCCATGTAGTGTTGTAGAAAGTACAGTTTTGCCTCTGAACTGTAATCACATAAAGTCGCAGACAATGGAAATACTCAAGTAAAGTGCACGTACCACAAAATTGTAGTTAAGTGCAGCGCTTTCCACCACTGCACATGGAAATTCAATTTCTGCCAGGGCCTGTTACACAACATCACCCCTGGGGCTGATACGGGCTCAGTGTCGTGGTCAAGAATACTTGAAGTCTACCTACAGCACTTACTAGACCACTCTGCTGTACCCTTGTAAATTGGGGCGGATCAGGCAGGCTTTCTACGGGTTTTATTTGAAGCCCCATGTGCCAGTTACTCTCAGAAAAGTGCTTAAATGTTCTGGATTCATAAGCTTTCCTAAAATTGCTGTAGTTTCTAGCCTTCAGTAGTGTTTCCATACTTTTTCAGAGCCATGCTGTGAACTACCAGTTGTAGTCAAGCTGCAAGTTTTCTCTTGGTATGCTAGTCACAAACCACTCTAAGAGCTTTTTACCTGCAGCCCCTTTCAGCTTACTGTTAGTGTTTGTACTATTCATGGACCAAGTATGGAGCATGGACTGGTAGCTAGGGAGTTGCCAGTTCACCTCCTTGTCACCGCCAAGGCACTTTTGAGCAAGTCACTGAACCCCCAGCAGCTTTGGGTATACATATGTATAGGTCCTTTTTGTGCATGTGTGTGTATTTCAGGCCTGTGTCTATATGACAACAGAGTGAAAGTTGAATCTCCCCTCCAGAATAAATTCAGCATGTCATCGCCTATTTCTTCTTCTTAGGTCTATTCCTCTCCAAAACAAACAAACTAGGTGACTGAAACCGATAAAACCACAGGATAAAACAGTTTCATGTTATGATTCAGTAATTCTGCGATGTGGTTCAGCTCCTTATGTAGATATAAACAGCTCATTCGAAGGTAATAAAAACACAACAGTTCTTCTTTTCATGTGATAATACATCAAGGAAAACATACTTATTACATTATATTCTGTTGCAGTCAATATATCCCCCTAAATCCTACACACTGGACCTTTGCTTTGTGCATATGCTCAGTGTAAATTGTCACGTTTGACCATGGAATCAAAAAAAATAAAATTCCCATAACAAAAGAAAAACATAAAAGCATCAGAGAATCTGCTCTCTCTGAAATCGCTTTTGTTTTTAATGCATGGCAGCTCCATATTCATAGGCTGCACTCAGATGTTGATGACCTTTTATTCAGTTATTGTATATCATGCAAAAAGCCTTGAATTTGGTGCACAATTTTTTCAGCTACTGGCTGACTTGTACCAGCTTATGTGACAGCTTTACACTGAAGCACACCTCTTGTAAAGAGACAAGTAGACCTTGGGGAAAGAGGCTTACAGCGCCAAGGTGACTCTATATATGCGTGTGTGTGTATGTGCATGCGTCTTCAATACTCATGACTCATCCCTCATAATGTACGGAGCCTGCACCCTTGAGGAACCCCCCTCACCCGCCACACAGACACACTCTCTGTCTCTCTTTTTTTTAAGTTCCTGCCATTGTTGCCCTTTCTTTCTCTGTGTCTCTCACAGCTCTCTTGCAGCTCTCTCAATCTGTCTCCAGCTTCCTTTGTCTTACTTTTTTTCTTCCTCCTTTCTCCCATGTGTATATCTCCCCGCTTTCTTTCATCTCTTCTTCCTTCCTACCACTTCTCTCTCTCCATCTCTCTCAATGCTTCTCTCTCGTGTTGTTTAGCCAATGGCTGTCTGCAGTGACTGACAGCATACAAACAAGACTCTTGGGTTGTAGGCCAGAGGCGTACACACACACACACACACAAACACACACACTCACTTAGTCTCACTTACAAACATGATGATACAAGTCATATAGGAAATTTGAACACACAAAGGCATTTGTGCATACTTAAATTCACATGGAGAATTTAATACACCCGGCATGTCACTGCTGTGCATCGACAAACACGTTTCACACACAGACGCACACCACATACACACACATTTCCCCATCTGTCTACACACTGCCATGTACACGCTGCACTGATGGCTTGCCCAGAGGCATACACACACGTAAACAAACACACACCCACAAATACCCACCGCATAAAAGAGACTCATACATAAGTCACATAAACACTTTTGTATTTAGACAAGCAAACACACACACACACACACATTCACACTCTCTGTATCTGCACATAGTGCTGCCACATATACTTGCTCTGATGGATGGACATGGATCTGATAACCTCATCACCTGATGTCACTCAAGGCAAGGTTTTTTTTACACACACACACACACACACACACACACACACACACACACTACTTTACTACACTTGTAGATAAATGTCTTTTCAATTGCTTTTCTGCCTCTTATTGTTAACCGTTTGTACTGCATGTCAAACAACTCAGCTTATCTTGTTCCAATAGGCTTAACTTGCTTAAGAGGTCATTGTAGTTAATTTGTTTTTGCTTGATATCTGAGAAGTGCTCATTCAAAAACGACATCCCGACCACACTGTGATAAAAGATGTTAAGATCTAATCTAATGTTATGACCGACACCCAAACGCTTTAATTCATTATTGAAGTCTATTTTAAATTTCTCAGAAACAGAAAGAAAAACAAAACAAAATGGGAGAAACCAGATCTGAATTCGACTCTGCATCAGATCTTATGAATGCAGCCTGTTACACTTGTACAGAGCTGTTAAGGACCTCAAACAGAGGCAAAGAGAGAACATTTCACTCAAACACTGATTCTGTTTTGTCTGCATATTTATTATGAACCTAACCTGTCAAGTTAACACTGTTGGCTTCCATTCACATTATAAAAAAGACAGCAAACAAAGACAAATCTATACACTGAAGAAAAAAGGAAAATAAAACCCTTGATAAATAAGCTGAGAAGCATGAAAAATCTAGATGCATCCACAGAGGGCATTTGGCATTGCCGTATGATTTGATTAGTAAAGAAACATAATGCTTTGGCCATGCGGTCACTAAATCTCAAACCAACTTAACACCTATGAGGTTTTTCTTGAGTGTATAAATGTTGTCAGTGACTATTTTACTGATGCGTCCAGTATCATTATCTTTTACAACTTGCCAATTTGATTTGATTTAATTAATTTCTTAATTTTGTGTCATGCACACAAACATGTGTCCAACCCTAATGGGTTTACAGGACATCATAACAACATTGTTGTAGTGTTCAAACACATTTTATCTCACTGCTAAGTCCCAAACAAAATACTTAACCTGTTATCCTAGGTCCAATAAACAAAATGAGTTCCCTTTCTGAAACTTAACTCAGTATTTTCAAGGTCATCTGACCAAAAGGAATCACAGGCAGGACAGTAAACCAAAAAAAATCAACCTCATTCTTAATTTCCCTTATCTCACAAAACAAACAGAGTTTGTCCCCTTTGTGGAGAGGTGTTAAATCTAGTAGTCTCTAAGGGTAATGGTAATGTTCCTGATTGTATCTGTGCACATAGGCATCTTTGTCTTTTGCGTAAATCATACCTCATATTAGGGTCCCCACTGTAGCTGTTCTTAATGAAACAGTAAGCTTGTAATATTGGTTTATACCATATCTCAACAGATGATTATTCCCTATACCTGGGAAACCTATTGCTCTTAATTTTTGGAATATCATAAAGTAATCTTGTTCAAATAGAATAAAGATTTCAGCTCATTAGCCCAGTGATGACCATGCAAAATGATCCAATTAAATATCTGTTTCATGAGTCTCTGATCAGACATCTTCACAAGTCTATTGCCAGACATGTTAATTAACAGCATTTCCCAATTCTTAATACCAGCATTATCTTCCTTCAAAAAAAATCAAATATCTTCTGTTGTAGTTTTGTTGTATATAAATTGAATTTGTATTAGACAGGGCTGGCCATCTTATGACCACATCTGTATCCCTGATCTAGGACATACATCCACAATGTGTTGTCACTTTAGATGGGTTCTCATCTGTCCATAACACAAGATGAAGGACACATGCACAGAAAAATTATGCACCCTGATATTGACATGGACAGGCACACCCAAACATGTACCGTAACTTGTCCGTCAGCAGTGTAGCCAGTCATGATATTTTCCACTCTGTTTGGTATTCAGGTCATATCAGTTCCAAGCAGACAAGTGACCAAGTAGTTGGCATGGGATTCAAAAAAACAGAAGCAGTCACTTGTCCCTCAAGAGGGCCACTGTCACATATTGTACTTGTTATTATGTGTTACCTTCAGGGTGATAGCAGAAGTGAGTATTATGAAGCATGTATAGAACACACACACACATGCACACGCACACACACACAGGTACATGCATATGCAGTCTTTATCATTGCGACTGAATATTTGTACAGACATATATGCATTGTATGACACAAACTCTTCTGTTTTCTCGTCCTTGTCTTTTTCACTTACACCATTTATGTACAGGATATAACATCACTGATAAGTTACGGCGTGAAGTCTCATCTTATCAGACAGGCAGGAAAAAAAACACATTCTTGGCAGTTCCAAACAGTCGGCAGAAATGAATGACAGAAATGAATACGTGATGGATGAAGCCAGACAAGTTTTGTCACTTGTTACTCAGTGTGTCACTCAAAAATTTTGAAGCATCACAGACACTTACGATAGTTAACGCCATTCCTTTATTTTCTGCCTGTTTTCTAGCCATGGATCAATATAGACCCTATAGATGAAAGTAGATGTATTTTTGTTATGCCTGTCACTCAGAAACAGTCCCAACAGTGGGAGAAGACATGCTCTCTGTGTGGGTGCTCTTGAGAGGCGAGTGATTGGCAGACGGGGGAGCTGGTGGCCACAGCATCCAGCAATGATGATCCTGTCACCTACTACCCATTACACCAGTCACATATCTGGTAGCAGGGACGGGATGGATGCTGGGTCACCTGGTTTATTTTTCTACTCTCTGCATGAGCGATGCAGAGAGACACACTGGCTCTGTGAGCATAAGTCAGGCATCATGACACGCCAGTCTCTAATGATATATCCGAAGTGGTGGGGCAGATAAAATGCAGCGGTTGTTATTGTTATACAAACACAATAGAAATGCGGTTGAAATATGCACAGTTTTGTTATGATCCTAAATGCACAATATGATTTTGTTGGATTTCCATCTGCTCAGTGGTGATTGTGTGCTAGCAATGCATCTCACCACATCAAAATATACATTTATACAGTCAACAGCATGACAAATTATAAATAATTGCATCTTAAATTATCCTTGGCATAGGTATAAAAAGGAATAAAATACAAGCACATTATGTGAAACAGTCAAACCTAAAATAAGTAAAACCTCTAACTAAATTTTTGAATTGTCCTATTGATATCAGTGTGTCGAGCTTCAGTCTACTCTGTAATTTATTCCTTTATTGCAGACAAATGGGGTAAAATATCTGAGGGCTGCCTCTCCAAGGTTAGTATTTACTGCAGGAATATTATAGTGTTATCCGCTTTTCACTCTAAAGCCATAGAAACAAAAAACTGTTTTTTTTTGTTTTTTTTTTCTGTAGTCTGCATTTGGCGACAGTGAGTGTGTGAGAGAATAGACTGTGTATAAGACAGGGGGTAGGTAGATGGAGTCTTTGCAGTTCCAGGGGAATGGTTATAATTCATGGCATACAGCACCACATCACACGTGCACTAGGTGTGTTGTCAAGCCATCACAGAGTCACCTGCTACCTCGCCAACGGTGACTCTATATTGAGCTGCATTATTAGTCTCCACAGGTGATGGTGGAGAGGGATCAAGGTCATGGAAACTGATTCAAGAGTAGACTTTGCCCCTGCCTGGCCCCGTCATTCAAGCTTACACTCTTGACTAAGGTGAAGAGGAAATAAGCGTCCAGTTGGGTGGTTCAAAGGCAGAAGCGAGGAAGAGGATGCAATCAAGAAAGAAAGAGACCATTTTTCACTCAGCTTAGTTTTAGGCACCTTTTTAGCCACGTTTCCACCTTGAACTTTTGGTATAGTACCCTTAGAACCATACCTAACCATGTACCCTACACCCTAGATTTATTTATCCTTTTTACTGCAGACAGCACCATTAGATGTAGGCAGGGTTATTGCTACTCACGGCTTCATCCAGCTCTTACCTCCTATTCACCGATGATGCAAAGGAATGTCTGCACTTTGTTTATCATCCTTGGAACAGGTTGCACACCAACATTTTTTGGACAAAAAAGAACAGGCTTGAGTGCAAGTCTTTCTTGATTCGGCATTGGTTGTTGACACTGTGTCAAACTTCCGTTTTCACAACAAATTCAACATTTACGTACAGTGTCTTTCAAAATACTTGTGGTTTAGGCGACAAAAACACGTGGTTAGGTTTAGGAAAAAAGAACAGGGTTTGGTTTAGAATCTTATGGGACGTGAACAGCACTCTCTCAGGTGAAAGTCTGTGTTTGTTGGACCTATCCAACACCTCTTCCATCCACCCCACTCTGACTATCGCCACCTTAACATTCGTCCTTGTATTGCCGCGTTTCCCCCTGACGCTGCTGG
>JAPZEB010000020.1:21403660-21414100 GCA_029783705.1 Chaetodon striatus | reverse complement strand
AGTCTGATCATTTCTATGGAAGTGGGCAAACTTACAAATTCAGCAGGGGATCAAATACTTATTTCCCCCACTGTATAGCTTATAGTATTATATATGCTAAACATTAATAATTAATATTTATTAGTAAATCAAAGTTAAGTAGTAAACTCCAGGATACTGTTAGAAATCATCAGCATTAGCATTAGAGCTACAAACTGAAATACAACAACGTTTGACCAATCGCACAGGCAGCAACCATCAGTCAAGACAGGAGTCACATTACAAGCAACTGTGACACTGGATGAGTCTTATCAAATATTGATGAGACTCACATAAAATGAGATGACCAAATGATCTGAAGATGCATATTCACAAAAGAAACCAAGAAATGGAGAGTCTTATACAGTGAAATGATGTGCATAAGTTGAAGTAAAGTAGTTTTTTAAGCATAACAGTTCTCTAAAAAAAGTGAAATACAAAAGCAGACACATCACAGATCATCTGTCAAGTGCAATGCGATATCAACGGCAACAGAGGGAAAATGCATTAGCTTATATTTTAGAAGGGCATTTATGTTGTTCCCGCTTTCTCATGTTGGACTTACACCCCTTACAAGACGATTTTTTTGTTGTTGTCGTTTTTTTCTCGGCAAAATGCCTTTTGGAAGGAGACAGAAGAGAAACAGAGGCAAATTTAGCACTGTTATTGGTGGTGTGAGAGTTGTAATTTACTCCCTCATAAGTTATGCATTTCCTTAGCTGTACTTCCTTTTCCCTTCTCTCCCATCTCCTCCTTTGCTCTCCTCATTGTCTTTCTCTCCCTCGCCGTCTCTCCCCTCTCGTGCCTTGAGTACATTTCTAATTTGAAAGACTTTGTTGGTTTGTTGCACCTAACAATTAATGATAATCCGCTGCAGCACTCAGAACAGAATTCCTATCTTCACGGACAGTTTCATCAATATTTGTGAACATGAAAAGAAAGCTGGGAACCAGGGAAGCAAGACTAATTTGTTGTCATCGAGCGAAACATTCTGTGGGAGAGTTACTCCAATTGAAGGCTAAATTGGTTCAATCCACATTGTTTGTTTGAGGTTTTACCCCCAAATATAACTTTCTCACACTGGTAACAACTTCTTGAGCCTGAAAATGTTTGACCTGAGGAGAGTCATTTCAGAACAACCTGGAACATACCTGCCATGGTTGTTTTTATTAGTATCTTTAAAGTATATACAGACAAAAAAAAATAAAAGTATTATTGCCACTTCAAAGCAATTTGGTAATGACAGAGTTCCCACAATAAAATATATGTATATATATATTTGAATATTTTCTGTGGATGATTACACTAACATTGTTTACAGTTTTGTAACCTACAATATATCGCAGCACTCTTTTGGTAAAATAAAACATTAAACTGTCCTACTGTCATGTCCCCTTAAATGTTTATTATCCAGCTCCATTCTGTTGCTGATGCAGCTAAACTGTTATCAGCTCAACTAATTATACAAATAAGGCAATAATATCAGTGTCTGTTAAACTTCTGTTGAGGAATTGGGTTTATCAACAGACATATGTTTCCTATACCCATAAGCCTCATCAAAATCTGACCAAGCACATGATCAGAGCAGCTGTTGCGGTGCTGCCTCTCCTAAGCACAGATTTGACATGGTACAGTAGCTGCTTCTTCGCTCTGTAAAAGCCCCCACTATCCTAATACCCTGCATGGCTGTTTGAAAGGAATTTAATCTTACCATGTAAGTCTGATCCAACAATCTTTCAAGCATTCACTCATGTGGAATCTGTAAAATGTGACACTACTGATCACAAACCGACACAAAGCTATTTTTTTATCACAGCATGCTGGTCAGCTGAGCAGAAATGGTGCTGTGATGTAAGCACACAATGTAAATGCGTTTGCAGGACTCACTATCTTATTCTGATATGTCTATGCCTCCGCACCGTGGCCACAGTTATTGTTTTTAGATTGTCTGTCCATCCCTCTGTTTGTCTGTCATCTGTCCCATTTTCATAAACACAATATCTCAGGAATGACTTTAAGTTATTCATGTAAATTTGGCACAAACATCCACTTGGATGCGAGGATGAACTGATTAAATTTTGGAGGTCAAAGGTCAAGGTTACTGTGACCTCACATCCGTCCCATTCTCTTGTACTTGATATCTCAAGAACACTTCATGGGACTTTTCTGAAATGTGGCACAAATGTTCACTTTGACTGAAGAATGAGCTAATTAGATTTTGGTGGTCAAAGGTCATTGTGACGTCACACAACATGTTTTTGGCCAGCACTCAATAATTATATGCTAATTATTACAAAACACAAATATCTAATAGGATAAAATGATAAGTGATAAAAATGGATATCCAAATGGTCAAAGGTTAATGACTCTGTGACACCATAATGAGACATTTGCTCAGACACTAAATTGATGACACTAATTTTGGGTGTCCATCTTAAAACTGTGGTGACTGTTTAGATCTTCTTTAGAATCTGTAGCTTCTTTGCAGCAACATCCGTATTTGAAGCACTGTCAACCGTCATGGCTACAGCTTGGTGTTCTACCTTGCTCCTCTTGTAGTCCACTACAGGCTTATTGGATTTGCTTATACTGAGCTTCAGGTGACTTTTTTTTTTGTACCACGTGACACATGTAGCTCTTTATTAGACCTCTGTAAAAATAGTCTCAAAGTACAGGCAGCACACACTGGAAATTATTGACTGGAATCGTGCATGTCAATATAGTGACAACTACCATATCGCTTATAAACACACTTAATACCTATTTTTTAAGTCTTCACTTGTACATTGTATGAGTGTTGACAGACATGGGTGTAAACTGCATGCAACTTGACTGGTTGGTAGAGGCAACCGCAAGGTCATAATTCTAATTTTACTTTGTTTTGTGACACTGTGAAAGGGCCTGTAGTCCTTGTCAAAGCAATTAAGCACAAGTTTGTATATGTGGCACTGCAGCAATATTAAATTAGTTTTTTAAGTCATTATTGTTTTACATTATAAGACAAACAGCAGAATTTAGGGATGCCCAGAGGCAAAACCAGTATTTTAAACCAGGGCTGTCTAGCAATTAAAAAATTAATCAAATTAATTAAATGCTCTGTGATTAAGTAATCTAAATTAATGGCATACATCAACTTTTGCTGTGAAATTATTAAGAAAAATGTAATTCAATTGAATTTTGGCAGATGTGTCATAAAGCTGCTGGATTTTGGACAAAATTGTCCCCCTGTCCTCTTCCACGGAAACCGGTCTGCAGTCCATTTTGTAAGGGAGTCAGTTAGGTCACAGGTAGACTGCTTCAGTTTGCTTCTGAAAGCCTGCTCGAGGGTGGCTCAATGAGGCTTCGCTGCTGAATGCTTTGCATTAAGGTGATATTTCAGGCTCGAAGTACTCTGATGGTACAAAATTTGTAACTGCAGGACTTGCAGAGAACGGCACTTCTATCAACAGACCCATCTGGGTCTTTTTTAAATGTAAATGTCCCATTGATGGGGCTAAGCAGTGTCATCTCGTCTGCCTCCATCATGGGACAAAGCCACTGTGGCCTTCAATGATGCACTGGGTCAAAGGACTTTTTTTTTTTTTTTTTTTTTTTTGAAACACATAATTTTTTTCTGTCATTAATTTTATTTTGACAGCCCTAGTTTAAACATATATTTTTTGACCAGTCAACGATCCAATAAGGCTGAGGGAAAGTTAGAGCATTAACCAGTTTCAGTCCTTACCATCACACATTTTCATATTGGTTTCTTGTAGTATTGATGAATAAGGAAATAAAGGGTATTTGTTAATAATTTAGAGTCATTGCAAAGTGAGAACAAAGCTCCAAAGAATAAAGACAAATATACTCACATGTAAAACCTGTCAAAGCTTCAGATTTTCTAATGTAACTGAGACTTTAATTTTCCATTTTCTAATTGCTTATGCTCTTGAGGGTCACAGAGCTGGAGCCTATCCCAGCTTACACATTGGGTGAGAGGCAGGGTACACCCTGGACAGGACAATTTAGAGTCACCAATTCACCTATCCCCAATCTGCATGTCTTTGGACTGTGGGAGGAAGTCGGAGTACCCAGAGAAAACCCACACTGACACGGGGAGAACATGCAAACTCTGCACAAAAGGGCTCCTGCACCCGAGATCGAACTAGGAGCCCTCTTGCTGTGAGGCGACAGTGCTAACCACCATACAACCGAGCTGCCCCGACTTTAAAATTGTATAATTTGTGATTTTAGTGTATTGACCTTTATTTGAAGAGATGCCCCACTGAGAGCCAAATCCTCCCCCTTTCCCCAGTCAACCCCTGTTCCAGTCTCTTCTATAACTCGATTGGTTTTCTCGGCAGGGGTTTCTTACATCTGTCTTTCTGACAAGCTGAAATGTGTTCCTGGGGTTTTTCTCTCTGCATTCTAGGCTAGATGGTTTTCTAAAATTTCAGCACCCTGACAAAGACACAATAACAATGTTAGCAGTTCAAAACTACAGCTCTAATGAGGCTTTGACAGTGTGCCAATGGCTAAGACCTCTGTGATATGTTGTAGTTGAATGGTAACAAAGCAACATGTACTTCAAGAGTAACTTGTTATTTCTCCTGTTGCCTGTCCTTTCTGTGGGTTTTTTTTTTTTTTTTGGAGTGGTTGTTGTATGATACTCTTTGATGTTGAATACATGTATTAATTATCACATGCTTACATTAAAAATATATTTTTAGACTGTTAATGTTCTCTGTGAAAGAGGATCCGACTGTCGATGACACAGATCTGCGTAGATACATGATGTTCCCATCTCTCGTCAATATAACACTGTTCATCAGTGACTAATTTTAGCTACTGCTGGGTATCTGGAGCTCTGAACTCTGTCTTAAATTGTCCAAACCTAAGATATTAAATAGTGTAGATGTCTTAAATACTGACATTCATGACAATATTTAAGGCACATTTGCAATATAACACAGTTGAAACAAGAGAAACACCATTCGTTTTGTATTTCCATAGTGTAAGATGTGAATTGGACAGACAGCAGTGAAATTGTTCCAAATTAAATTTTTTGAAATGAAGCCACTTTTGATAGGTAAATACTTTGATGGGTTGGGTTTTGACAACTTAGTGTCTTAACTCTGGTTCTGTGGTTTTAATTGGCTTCAATTCCAGGTAGCACTGACAAATTTTAGTCTTGAAAGTCACAGAGCTGTGGTGAGATAAGCCTAATTTCCAATAGGTAGTCAGGTTGACTTCAGTTCAGATCAGCTAGTTACACATCGAAAGGTTATTTTTGTGTTTCTGTTGTCAAAGGCTGTGGATGGCACCAACAGAACTGTCCCATTCTGTACCATTTTTTCGTCACCCCTCTGTTGAGGTACCTAGCATGCTGATCTAACAGGTGGAGCTAGAAATACTACAGTCTGTTGATTGGTCAGTAGAGTACAGTGAACTGTAACCATTATTCCAACAGTGGCAAGTTTACAGACATTAGTCAACCATAACCATAAAATGAGAGGAGAATTTGCCGCCTTTTCAGTTAACAGTTAGCACCTCCGACCCATGACATAAGCTTATGCTCAATTGTGGCTTTATTTGACAGACAGGGTTAGCTGTTTGTCCTAAATCACATTTGATTGGGGAATTTTATGCATATGAACACATTTATATACACACATATACACACACCCAAGTTGGGTTATCATTTTACATGAGAAGAAAAGGGATGGATACTTAGAAAAATACTCAAACAGGATGTTTTATAACATATATTTGGCTTGAAAAAACTGAGCATTTAATGCACACATGCACACACACACACACACACACACACACACACACACACACGCGCACACACACACATACACACACACACACAGTAGAATTTGCAAAATGTATTTTAGGCTGTACAAAACCCCGAAGATATATCACGATGTATCTTCTTCTATAACTGATTCCAAGTCTGTCTCACCTCCAACCTCAGATGTATTTGTATGAATAACTGATGAACATAGCAATTGTGTCTTACCACCATTTGCTGCCTTGTCTCTATGTATTAGTAATATAATGATATTCATGCAGTTATATATTTTTGCATCATTTATCAATATGACTTATAGAAAACTCATCAGAATATAGATGAGCAAAACAAATCAGTGGATTCTCTGACTCCGTGGAAATGAGGAAACTATTTGTGGGCAAATTAATTTTGACTATTTCCACTTGACTTGTCATTTATTCTGTGAATAACACCAATGTGCTCTCTGTCCCTCTCTGTATGTATCTCCATCTTTTCAGGATGGTATGGGGAATCTGCGGGTGACCAAGGAAGGTGTCAGATTGGAGGGAGTGTCCGAATTCTTATTGCCTCTATACGTCAAAGAGATCCAGTCTCGCAGGGTAAGATGAGTTGATATGTGTTATAGTGTGTGTTTGTGTGTGGTTCCATAGCTTCTATAGCTCATAAAGAAAGCCATGCTGTGTTATAGAACAAAATACCCATGAATTATTGTAGTTATCCTTCAATCAGTTCAATCAATCAGTCTCTTCAGGTTCAACTGCTTTTATTTTTGCAGTATGTGTCGTACTGAATATTGCATGCATTCTCTTTAAAGTTATGCAGTGTGTGTGTGTGTGTGTGTGTGTGTGTGTGTGTAAGCCCTTACATCCCAACCCCTATAATGAACAGATATCGGATGTTGTCCCCAGCAGTCAGGGTCTATTTGTCATGTGTGTGACACATTATAGCGCTGCATATAATCCAGCACACTTCCATATCTCCATTCATCACACAGAACTGTCATTGATCCCATCATCCGAGGCAATACGGACACTATGTCACTCTATATAGGACCATCCTTGTGACGCTGAGTGTGTGTGTGCTCGACTGTGTGCATGTGAGTGTTCATATGTATGAGAAGTAAGCAGGGTGAGGGTCACATTTGTGTTATGCTCTCACAAACACATTGAATGTTAGTGTGTATCGTGGAGCGGAGTGGAATTTCAATTGCACAGCAAGAGATTAATGGTGTGGGAGTGTGATAGAACGATATCTGACAATTGAAAGACAGCAAATTTATGAAAGATGTAATCCACCTTACAGGTGTGGTTTTGTTTTTCATTATTGTAAAACTAAAAAAAAAGTGTGAAGAGAAATGTGTATAATACCAAAGTCTGACATTTCTCGTAAAAGTTCTGTCGCTCCTGTCTTTGGACCAATTTCATTTATAAAACCCAAAAATCACAAATCAATCCCTCCAGGGATTTCTGGGCTGGTTTTCTGCAGCCTGAAATATCAGATTTGCAGCCTAATATTATGAGCATTTAGTGTTTCCTACAGAATTAAAATGTATACATGATGTTGGGGGGGGTGGAAGGGGCTTACTCGTTCAAAGCTTACACAGCAGTAGTGACAAACATGGAGTCATAAACAGTCCCAACAATCTTACACTGACACCAAAGTGGCTTGACTCTGTTGTTAAACTCATTAATAAACGTTGGGTAACGTTAGTTGTTTGATGCTAACAGTTATACCCATCACTGTGTGTGTGTGACTCTGACCTAAGCTCAGCAGTAGGCTCATTATAAAAAGAGATGTGGGCAAAGGAGGGGCTAAGGCAGTCAATACACTGTGCAGAGCTCCACAGTGAAATAAGATTTTACCCATTTTAAATAGCCAAATTTGATGTATGGAAGTACAGTGGTTGGACAAAGTTGCAAGGTAGCGTAGAAATCATGGAGAGTGGCTGATTTTGTTTGTTGCAATCACAACATCCTGGAGAGGCTATAATATCTTCATTCCCATCCCACTATCTATCATCTGAAAGTGGACTTTAATGGTATTCCCATGTAAGACGTGCCTCTCACTTTACAGGTATTTCCAGCAGTACATAAATGCAGATCACACTCACATCAGCATAATTAAACATGAATCAGTTGCATTACAGTGAATTTCTTTCTAGATGACAGTGAATAAAATGCTACTGCCTGACTTTGAACTATTCAATTATTTAAGTGAGAATAACGTGACAAATCAGTGGGGCTGTGTGAATGTGTGTCAGGTCTGATCACCACAAGCTGTCTTCAGAAACTTTAATTTTTATGTCATGCAGATCATCTCCCTCCCGTTAGGAGTAACAGATATAAGAACTCTTTCATTCCTTACTGTCATTTATCTTTTGAATGCAGGGCAGAGAAAGAGTCTAACTTAGTATTGAGGCTACTCTCTTGGCTGGTTTTTATTGTTGTTATGATTATGTATGACGATGACGATGATGATGATAGCGATGGTTGCTGTTGATGACCTTGTTTCTTTATAGATGTCTATAGATACCCAGGTTTTTTTCGATGTTGGAACCCCCCCCCCAATAAATGTGCTAAAAACGATTAAATAAAAGACAGACGGGGGCATAAATGCTAGATAGTAAACTATAAGTAATAGTTCCAGTAAATCTGTGAATAGAAACCCCTGTGGTAGGTCTAAACTGTAGTTACAGTGATGGAAGAGTGACACAAGAAGATAAGAAACTACTCTTTTTTTTGACTCATTGTGCTTTTATACTGTGTGATAACAGCTTGAGTTGAGTGTGTGTGTGCCTGTCTGTCTTTGTATACCGTATGTGTGTATCTGGCGAGTGTGATTGTCAAACATTGTGTTTTTGGGTCTGTGTGAAAATGTGTGTGAGGGTTGCATGTGCCTGTCTAGGTATCTATTGATATTTTGCTTTGCAAACTTTATTTTTTTACTTTATTGTGAGCAGACATTGAAGTTTGGTGCCTGCGTGGAAGCCAGTGCATATTTGTGTATGTGCAAGTTCGAGAGCATTTGAGTGTGTGTACGAGGCAGAGCTTATCTTCTTACATGAAAGCAAACAGCAGGTCGCCCTCACATTTTCTAAACAGCAGGCATGCTCTTATTTTGATACTGACAGTCAGTCACTGCGCTTTTACTGTGAAGTGTGGTTGAATTGGGGTGGGAGCATGCTGAATTGGAAGTATCCACTGAACTTCCCGAGGACACAACAGTCTACTGCTTGTTTTGTGAAGAGACATACTGTAGAGAGATGGTGCGACGAAAGACAGTACCATAGAGAAAATTTGGAAAAATCAGGGTTTTGAAAAGGGAAATCAGTCAGAGTATAGCAGAGATAATTCTCTGAAATGCAAATATCTTTGTGCCTAACATTATTTCCTACCTAGTGGACAACACACACATTTGTATTTATCACAATTCAGAACAGCAAACTAAGCACAGCAAAGCCCCTCACAGGCACACAGAGAGCACAGAGGCAGTAACTCTGCACCTGGCCAAAGTTACGGCTGAGATTAGTCCTGATCAGAGCCATTGTCTCATGGTTCTGGACAGCTGCTTGAGTGAAGCACCCTTTTCTGATATTTTATGCTCCTTAACAGTTCTATACATCAAAGTATAAAACCATGTTGTTGGCTACCTCAAGTTATGTGTCCATTTCTCTATTACCCTATAAGTTGTGAATATTGTTTTAACAAGATAAAGTGGTGTTGTGTCAGTTTGCCATGTGCCATTATTCTATATTGAGTATAGTGACTCATGCTCTCTCTCTGATGCCCTGGCTGTCGGACTTAGATCAGATGAATGATTCATAATTGATATATTATCTCATTCTTAATTTTTATTCAAGTAATATTCATACTGGTTTAAATAAAAAAAAAAGGGTAATATTTCCGATCTTTGCTGATCAAAAGTATTCAAGGCCTGTCCCATATAGATGCCTGTTGATTTCAGTGATTTTAACAAATACTAGTCCGGGCTATTTATTGAAGTTTCATGGTAAATTTCAAGTAGTAATATAGCAGAAAATAACTTACTACTCTGTAAAGACATAGTGGCGAAATGACATTGGGAGCAGAGAATAAAGTCATGCTCCTTATGTATGTTTTGTAACCCAAGCATGCATCGTAGTGCATGTGAGTCTCTTCCTTCATGTTCCATTGGCTAGCAAATTGCAGCTGCTCTGCATTGCACTGATACGGCAGTTACTGTTGATAACGATATCCGACCCACGATGGCGGGACAGCATGATACTGTGGCTAATGCCCAACCTCTGGTCCCCTACCCAGGTTAGCACTGTTAGCAACTTCAACTTCTTGCGGCCAGCACTGCTGGCTGCTGTCATTTTGTCT
Source organism: Chaetodon striatus (assembly GCA_029783705.1). Classification (NCBI taxonomy): domain Eukaryota; kingdom Metazoa; phylum Chordata; class Actinopteri; order Chaetodontiformes; family Chaetodontidae; genus Chaetodon; species Chaetodon striatus. The sequence goes on along the minus strand of JAPZEB010000020.1, from coordinate 21,403,945 downwards.
CAGCCACCTCCATGTTTGCTTGTGACTTCAGAGATGAGAGCTGTGTGTCGGCAATCCCGCACCAGACTCTGAATGCTGTATATGGCACCTTTTAAATTCTGCTTTGACTTAAGTTACAAATGCAAAGTCACAAGAGGGAAAGTCATTTTTAGCCACAGTTCAGGACTGATAACCTTGCTGCAGAGGTGCAGATCAGAAATCTTGACTACACCGAAAGAAGCCTATTTATGTCCTTAGGTTTTACTTTGGCTCTAATACAAACATTAGTGAAGAACACGTCATGTT
>JAPZEB010000020.1:21370958-21381833 GCA_029783705.1 Chaetodon striatus | reverse complement strand
CATGAAAAAACGTCATAGTATAGTATGTCATGAAAAAACAAGTAAAAAGTATACTGTCATAAATATATCATCAAAAACGTCATAGTATAGCATGTCATCAAAAATCATGAAAAAGTGTAATAGTATAGCATGTCATCAAAAATCATGAAAAAGTGTAATAGTATAGCATGTCATCAAAAATCATGAAAAAATGTCATAGTATAGTATGTCATCCAAAATCATGAAAAAACGTCATAGTATAGTATGTCATGAAAAAACAAGTAAAAAGTATACTGTCATAAATATATCATCAAAAATGTCATAGTATAGCATGTCATCAAAAATCATGAAAAAACGTCATAGTATAGCATGTCATCAAAAATCATGAAAAAATGTCATAGTATATTGAAAATTTGCACTATGCAAATTTGCAGCCACAGACACACACATAGACACACACACACACACACACACACACACACACACACACTCCGGCAGATAAACAATGACCTGACAGATCTTGACCGACTCAGTCTTGTGCCAGCTGTCACTTTTCTATTTAAATGGATTAAAATTGATCTCAAAACTGTTGACACAAGGCTTGTACGGGGCACAGATGACATGCTAAATAGACGATAAGGCCCCCGAGTGCGCGGGAAGACCCTTGAACATATTAAATCCAAGTACCCAGAGAGTAAGATTGTGAGCAACTCTGGTTTATTTTCTGTTGTTACATGGCCGTGGGGACCGAAAACAACAAATTAGCACCGCACACCAACAAACACATCACTTATTTAATAGTCCTTGCTAATTAGCTGAATTAAAGTCGAAAGAGGAATGGAGGGACACCGCAGGCACTTCATCACACACCGTTTGATTGGTATTCTGTTTTAGCTTGGACTATATAGTATGTACTGGCCTTTACTGATTAAGTAAAACAACTTTCCCTGTCTGTCTTACTGACTTATTCACCACTTCTCTGTACATTTCTTATCACTATCTCTCCATCATTGCAGACTTGCCATTGTTGTTCAGAGCACCTTCCCAGTACCAGATAGTTATCTTTAACGGTGGGACTCTTCATGCATTAACACGGACAGACAGGTAGACTAACGAATTAACAAAATGTATAGGTGAGGCGGCAGTAGGTCAGTCTGTGGGAACTTGGCTTGGGAACCGGAGGGTCATCGGTTCAAGTCCATACAGACCAAGTATAGAATGTAGACTTGTAGCTGGAGAGGTGCCAGCTCCTCTCATGGGCATTGCTGGGGTGCTCTTGAGCAAGGCACTGAACCCTCAGCTGCTCAGGACACCTGTCCACGGGCAGCCTCATCACCCTGACATCTCTCCATTTGATGCATGTGTCTAGCTGGTGTTTTGGAGCATATTTATTGTGTTAAAATAAAGAAACAACAGAGAGGAGAAAAAAAAGAGTTTCCCCAGGAGGGACTAATGACATGCTTTCTTCTTTCTTCGGTACCTGAAGTTCGACTGTTCGCTTAAACTAAGATGTTAATCCTCTCTCAAACAGCCTCCAGTTTAAATGTCAGGTGAATCACGACATTGGCCTTTTATTGAAGTCTGTGCTTCATTTGGCTGTATAAAAGCTTCGGGCTACGAAGTCTAGATTTCCATCTTTTGAAGTATCCAGCGGTTCCTTCTCATATTTGCACACAGTGATAAAATCAGGCTGTTGAGACTTAAAGTGGTTATAATCAATATTTTTTATAATTTATCAAATGACCATATGAAAACAAGTGACAGTATGAAATGGGTCACTACAACGTACAGAGAATTATCAACTGTATCTGCAGCTACCCTCTGTGTTACTGAGCTTTATAGTGAGCTTTAGCTCATTTTTAGCTGCCTGGTCCACATCTTTACCATTTTGGTTTAGTCTTTCCACTGTCATGGTGTCAGTGAAAAAGCTCTGGTAAAATTGCTGTGCACTATCTGCTCAAACAACAGATAGGCACGGTTAGAGACCAGCTGGTAAAAAGGGAATTAATATTAGACTTACATTTTCTGGGTGGCCAGAAACACAACTCAAAATGCTCTGTAGCTGCTGGATGTGTAAATAAGCAACTATTTACCAACAAGATCGTCATATCAACTTGAAAGGGTGTCTTGTGATGTACCGCCCACCTACGGCGCTCCAGATCCACTGAATGACAGCACAAGACTTTGAACCAAAACAGACTTCGCCTAGGGCTTCAGAAATGCTAGAGCCGGCCCTGGTGACATGTTTGATTTCCGAACTGACTCTAACCACAGAGTCAGATCAGCAGAGTTGCCAACAGACAGGTACACTGGCAAAAGAGGCGGTGGCTTTTTGGACAGTCAGAGAGACAGGCGGGGGATAAGATAAGGAATGGGGAGCTGAGAGCTTTTGGTTTAATTGACATCTCTTGTTAAGCGCATGTCCATGCCTTTTACAGGTAGATAGACAAATAGACAGTCAGTGAGACAGGCAATTGCAGAGATATAGTCAGGGGAACTAAAAGCAGTTATTAGGCTGATGGCAAAGATGAATCAACCAAATGTATCTTGTATGAGGCTCGGGAACATTGCTGCCACGATGGATACTGTATGATGTTAGACAGCCGGTGAGACAGACAGGAGAGCTGAAAGCTGTTATTAGAGTGATGACTAAACATAAATAACCAATCAGATCACTTATGAACCATCAGTCCAAACCTGTTAAGGCTGACAGTCAGACAGGCGGTCAGTTAGTGAGACAGCCAGTGAGACAGGCGAGCTGTAAGCTGTTATTAGGACCCATCTGTACTGGTGGCTGGAGGCTGTGATGATGAGCTACCAGTCCACAGCTTATTATTACCTGACTAATTACACTGGCTACCTCAGGCTGGCAGCCCTGTGCCTGTATTTATAATCAAAGTGAAATTAAACTATTAACTGAATTAATGGCACCGTGGTGTATGTCGTGTCAGCTCACAAGAGAGAGCATGATGCGTGAGCCTTTAGTGTATTTATTTGTGCCTCTCTGCACATTTCACACGATTAGTGGAGATTTATGAGCCAGACTCTAAACACAAAAGCCAGAGGGACAATGCGGAGAGCGGGAGAGGGAGATAAAGAGAGATGTGAACTGAGCACAAAGTAAACATCACAAATGATATATGGTACATGTGAGGAAATGCTGCGTGTCCTCACCAAACCATATTTTGACATTTTTCTTATGAGCATCTGTCGGTACTACCAGCACCACCGCTGGTACCAGATGTCTCTCACATATCCAAGGATTTGGGTTTTCAGGTGTATTTCTCTGTATGTGGATTGGCTGGCTGTGCAGATCTGAGAAAGGAGCCTGGGTTTGAATTTCTTTCTCAGGCTCTGATTTTTCATTGTTTACACAACTGCCTCTGACGCTTTTTATGTGCACAACCAAGTGCAACGCTGTGAAAACCTTTCAGGAAAGGTAAATCCCTGTATTTAAAATTTTCAGCGCACCCCCTCCCCTCTCTCTATGACAGCTGGCTTTTCACCCCATCTTTGAGTGTGGCCTTTTGGAACAGCTGTAACCACTTCTGTCTTCCCACGACATACAAACTGGTTCTTTTTGAGCATACCCCTGCCTTAAATCTTACACGACTGTACTTGAATGTGACATTGCAAAATTGGCTTGCTAACCCAATCTAATCTAATTGTATCATATATCTTGACAAATGAAGCCAAAATAAATGGTTTTGAATGTGATTTGAATATGGTTTTGTATCTACTTAACTGTTGCTCATTGTTATTCTGTTGTTAAACTTTAATTGTTTTCTTTAAATTTCTAAATGGGCTTGCTTTAATCATCTCCCTGTGGCTGCCCGAGGATATTTACCCGCCGCGACAGCAGGGCTGTTCTTGTTTTCACATTGTGAGTCAGTGCGTGTGTGTGTGTGTGTGTGTGTGTGTGTATCATCATGGCAAAATATGGTCCTGGAGACACTTTTTGTTGCGGGAACTACCACAGACGCAATTTTGAATACTTTGCCAGGTGTTTATATTTCTGTCTGTCTGCAGGCAGGTTTTGTCACAGCAATAGTGTCACAGCCATGTAAGATGTAGTCACGAAAATTTACAGGCGTGTAGTTGAGATCACAATGAACACTGACTTTGAAGATAGGTGTTGTCTGAGCAAGGAGACCAGAGGCAGGGGGGTAGGAAGTACCCCCCCCCCACACACACACACACACACACTTTAGGCTCCTGGCTCACATTCATTTTAAGCTGCGAATCAGCTTCGCAGCTGCTGTGATCCCATCGCAGGATGGGCTCTGGCTCTGTCTGTAGACAGAATATGAATCATATTACTATGATCCATATAGCTGGTGTAGAAATGTGTGGTGTGTTTTATGTGGAAATGCTGCAGGGTGCTTTCATATTGTACTGTTTAATCAGTGCTCTTATGCATAATTTTAGTGTGCGAGCGGGGTGTTGGATGGTGTTGAAGCTTATCCGAGGTGGACTTATCTGTAATCATTGTTAGCCTGCCACAGATTGGCCACAGAGAGATTTGTTGGCAGTCAATATAAGAGTGTGTATGTGTATGTGTTCATCATTGGCATGTGGGGCACACTGCAGCTGTGGTCTGCAACTGGCATGAAAAAGTGGCAATGCCATATTGTCATTTATCATATATGTCAATTTCAGTGCAAATAAGAAAGAAAACTAGACACACAGTAGAAACTTTGCCTTCATACACACACACACTACACTGAGTGCTCTGGTATTTCATCACAGATTGGAATTCTAACATCAAACAATGTTACAGATGATGACTGCATCACCTGATGGGTTAATGTCTAAGACATGAAATGATTACAGCAGTGCAAAAAACTTTTCAGTATAACTCTAAAAGGATGAACATCAAACTAATATTAAAATGAGAAAAACATCAAACCATCATCAAACATCGTGCAGACCTCACTGAAGATCAGAGCTTTCATGGGTAGAAATGATCCTTTAATGTCACGGAAAACTAACTGAGGAGTTATTTATAAACAGCAGCTCTTCTACAAGTCACTTTTAACAAATATGTATCTTGTCAGTTTACATATGGGTTTTTATTTAAATAAGGCCAGCGTCCATGGCCCACTCTTTAAACTGTGTAATGGACTCCAAGCACCCAGCTCGTTTGTGCACAGTGCCTCTTGATTGACGCAGAGTATGCATCACAAAAGCTCTCCACATCTCTTTATTTCCAACAATCATAGTAAAGACTGCACACAAGGGAATGATGGATTTATCAATAGTATCTGTAATGCCTGAATTGATTGAATGAGGGCATCGTAAGCAAGAATGAGCCTAAACAAGCACAAGCACTGTCCGTTCTTCAGCAGTTGTGTATGATGGCATATAGTCAGTTCTAAATGCAACACGTTGTGTATATGTTATTCTTAATTAAAATGATAAGTAGCCTCCCGGTAGAATTGGCAGTTTCCTTATCAAGAAGGACCATTATTGTTACCTGCTCCTACGTTTCACTTAGGCACCACCAGTCAGATTGTTTGTCTTCAATCAGCTGTTGTATAAATAAACATTAGCAGCTGTTTAATATGCAGCAATTATTTACAGCCCTTATTTCCATGCATTTGCATATGAGTGCTTAATCAAATATGATTTTCCCATCTATGGATGCACTTCTAAATGACAGAGTCCTGCAGTAAATGAATGGGATCGGGCCTGTTCATGCACGCTGTCCATTGAGCTGAAATGATTCAAAGCACATTACAACTGCCATGCTTTACAAAGCGCCCATCCCTTTAAACAGAGTGGAAAGATAATATAGTGAAGCCTATCACACGCCCCGCTGACAAGAATCCATCCAGCATACATGCGTTAGGAGGCAGATGAGAGAGGCAATGCACAGTAAACCGGGAGCAGCACTCATTTGTTGTTAAGCAAATTTGTTACCTGACTGTAAGTGGCTGGTGTGTGTGTGTCTGTGTGTATGTGCACAGAGGCTGGCATGTGTATGGCTTTGGATATTAATATGTTCACTCCTAGTGTATGTGTACATTACCCACATGTAGTCACACACTCCAGGCTCTTGTGTCTTGTTTGTCACTGCTTTTGTTGTGTTTGTGTATGTATGTTTTGTTTTTTTGCTTGTGTGTTTACTTTGCGTCCCTCACGCTTGTGGGCTGGTTCGTGTTTGTTTTTTTGATCAGCTCGTCCCCAGGAGTCCCTGGACGCTCCAAAATAGAGAACAGACAGGTGTGACATATTAGAAATTCGGTCTCGATTCGAGTAAGCACACCACAAAACAATGAACATCCATCCATAACAAATAGCAAAACACAGAGAGGGGGGTGAGGGAGGGAGATTGAGAGTGAAAAGGAAGGAAAGTGGGGTAAAAAAAAAAAGAGGATTTTTCCATTTCAACGGATCAACGACTTTCCAATTTTAACACAATTCTCATTTGGAATTCAGACCGGAATGCAGCAAGATATTAATTTGGGGAAATCAACAGAGAAATTGGGTCACCTGTGAGCCATTCATTTCACGCCGCCAAAACAAATAAGCAATTTAAAAGAGAGAGGGAGAGAAGAGACGGGAAAGAGAATAAAAAATAAATGATGTAAGTGTAGAGGTATAATGAAAGGAGGAAGAAAGAAAGTTGGTTAAGACTGTGAGTAGGATGATTTTGCTCACTGGGAGGAAGGTGGGACAGAGGGAGACAGTGAGATGTTAGATTGAGTTTGGAACTTAATGAAGAAGGCAGACATGGGGTTAGCATTCATCGCAGCACACATCCACTGGGTGTGAGCCGATATGGGCAGCGTGTCGCTCAGTCAGAGTAAAGAGGGGAGCAGAGGTCAGGGTCACAGTTGCATTTAGCTAATTTATGTTGGGAATAATTGCCTTTTTGCACACACAGACACACAACTGGAAACAAGCAGGCACACTCACAGACACAATGCTGTCTCAAAGAGATTATGTAAATAAGATGCAGCATTTGTTAGGTTGGCAGAAGAAGGAGAGTTAGGTTAGACGTGTTAAGGTTGATACAGGGTAAGGCAGCATTGGTTATACAGGTTAAAGCCGAGTCAGGTGAGAGTAAGGGCTACAGAGGAGTTAACAAAAGCGCATGTGTGTGAGTATGGAGGGTGTATTAGTATACATGGATTTGCTGTTTTTTAGAGTGTAAGAAATATGCCACTTGCTGTGATCTTAATTATCTTTCTCCTTTTTCGTCTATCTTTTAGGACAGTCCACTGATCCTTCAGTCGGATAGAAATGTGACTGTCAATGCTAGGAATGATCAGGGACAACTGACCGGTCAGCTAACCGTGGGTAAGACACACACACACACAGACACACCACACGAAGACATGTCCACACATGTCTTACTGCTTTGGCAGTAAACATTTTCCTCCAAAACAACATCCAAACCACATCATTTTTCCAGCAGAGTCAGTTATATTGCTTTGTTTGTGCTCGAATTCCTTAATACATTTTACCTCCTTCTGTTTACCAAACTAAATGCTATCTTTTTCCATTAGTGTATCTCACTGAAGCTGACAGCTGTGCTGTTTTCTCGGCTAAATCATTTTTCCAGGCTCTTATTGGATTAGTAAGGGCCCAGTGTCTTACAGAAGACGTCATTTAGAGGACATATGATACTGTATATGTAATGTGACATATTCTTAAAGGACTCAAGCTGGAGCTGGAAAAAAGTTTAGAAAAATGAATGAAAAGATTTTAAACGAATCGAATATTGTAAAACTTGAACATGGAAATCCTTAGTGAAAAATAAGTGAAGAAAATCTGTGTATACAGTTTGAGATTTATTACTTTTTCTCTGTCATGGCGTGTTTATTTTTCTTTGGTTTACGACTGAAGAGAGATCTGGGTCAGTGTGTTGTTATAATCTCTTGGCTTATTATTATACCAGTGTGTTCTCAACGAGTTTTAGGCTTTTGGTGAATTAGAGAGGTGGAATAGAGAGGAGGTCATTACAGAGACAGTGTTTTGGTTGATTTACAGGTGGCTCAGTGTCATAGGGTTTTAGCTGTTTAACATCAGATCTGCAAGTTGACAGTTTTAAAAGACGTCATGGCTCACTAGTTGAATTGACACATAACTGCATACTGTTAGCTTAATACTTACATGAACACCATGTTTATTGATAATGCCACCAAGGGGTAACATGCAGTAAATGTGCATTACATTTACACACATTTAATGACGCAGAGTACTCAAAGAAACCAGGTCATGCCTTAAATGTGAGAATTCATTTACATGAGGTTTAAGACAGCAGCTCACTGGGAAAAAAGCCAGCTGAAATATGGTTCCTTAATTACATGTAAATGCTTTTATGGACTGGAGAACAAGACCTGCAATAGTACCTTTAAGAACATCAAACTGTGCTGGAGAAATGTGCCAAATCGTATTGTTTTACACAGACTGATCAACAGTGGCATCACCGAGATCAAGAAGGTATACAAAATAAAGAAAAATAACCCTGGCATTCATCAGAGTAGGAAGATAGTAGATAACAACTGAGTTGTGGTAGAACTTAAAACTTTGCTCTTGATAGTATAGAGTCTAAAATTTCATTGTAAGCATTGCAATGTGTCTCTATTTTTTTTTCTTACCTTATAAAGCCGTTAATGCAGTAGTGTGCCTTTTGTGCTTCAGCCTTCTATAACTATGGCACAGATTGTTGTGGAGGAGTCTTAGAGTTTTTCGATGAGCTATTGAGTCAATTGTACTGGACAGAATATTAAAGCTGTTAAGGGTATCAAGGGTGCAAGTATAAGCAGTAAGAGTGGAAAGATTGACCAGCAGCTGTGCAGGGAGTGAAGTGATGGTGGAGGCAGTGATATATTGGCTGGTGTAGTTGTCATTGGAAACAAGAGAAAGACCTAATTTCACTTGTAACAGGATAGTTGAGTGGTCATTCAGAGATGGTGGTCTTGAAGAGATAGATAAGCCATAGCTAATTTAAGGTAGTTAAATATAAATCAAAGCAACTGGGCATAGGGTTCAGGTAGACAACAAAAATCAATGACATGAAAGGAGATATAACTTTCTTTTAGGTTTCACAAAACACACGAATCATGTTTGATTATTTCTGATAAACCCAAATTTAAAAGCTAAATCTCAAGGCTAGGTACAGATGTAAGGATAGTGTGTACTAAAAGCTGGGCAGTGGCGTTTACTGCTTCTCAGTGAGGCAAGTCGCAGAGATAAAGGGTGACAGAGGCACCAAGATTATGGTAGCAATGGTTGGAGTTCAGAGCAGGTTAAATATAAAATGGAGTTAGCTGTGAACTTTTGTTCCTGTCTTGTTGGGATTTCATATTGTCTCTTTTTCCACCTCTTTATTACAGAGGTTCAGTAGCCATCGGTCAGCACTAAAAAGCCCTCTGAACATTTCCTCAGGGTTGGAACACAAAGATTTTGATTTCCTCAGGCTCTCATATATCACAGTGAGGATTATCTCATTAACTCCCTCAGAATATGACTGGACTTGTGCAATTTAGGCTGAAGATACATGGGAAAGTGATTGCAGCAAGTTTGAGTGAGTTTACTAATCAGGTCTTGCTCCTGTATTATTTCTGGACTGTTGAGAAATTAGTGTTTTTGTGGTCTATGATGGATTCTTGTCTGGATCCTCATCATCATCAAAACACCATCAACAGCGTCTTTGTGTGTGATTTAAACTGTGGACTTGTCACATGTTAGGATGTTACAGGAGCATGCTGTTATACTAATGCATGATGTGTGAAAAACAGTCATGGTTTGAACTGCTTAAAGAAGTACCTTACTGGAAAGATGGCCTTTTAATAAAACTAGGATGTCTGTGCAGTTGAAAGACAAAAACTTCTGACATTAGTGTCAAAGAAAAATAACACTTTTGCTCAAGACGGGGAAAGCCTACAACTACCAGAATGCACTGTGCTGCACCAGACCAATAAATGGTTACGCTGGTGGGTGACATAATGCAAACACATTTGATTGAAACAATGATAGCTGGCAGGAAAGACATGATCTCAAGCTCTTACAATGAAACAGTAAGCTAAAACATGTTTCTGAAAACAAAAAAAGGCAACTCAGTAACAAAATCTTGGTCTCCAATACTATTGGCCTCCATTTTCACAGTGCAGGACACCATATGGAGCACACTTCCTGTTCATAAAGTCTAACCATTACAGCTAATCACGGCACTAAAATATGTTTCTAAAAACATAGTAGGTGAGAAATATCGGTTCGAGTGTGAGAGAGAGACAGTGGGGCAGGTCTGTCTCTTGATCTGCTTCTACACTCTCTGTGTTCAAGGTGGCAAAACAGGTAAAGGGCAATGAATACAAATATACAGAAGTAATAGTACCTGTAGGTAGAGCAACAGCCTAAGAGCTGGTAAAACTCCGCTGGGCGTAAATTACCTCACCCGGCAGAGTTTTGCCGAAGTGCGAGAAGGGATATCTAGACTTTGGTTTACCACAGTTTATTTACACATAGTACCCACGTTGTTTTTACAGAAAGCTGGTTAAAATCAACAAAGTATCCTTTTAATGAGAGCCATTAGTGTGTTTTTGAACCAGCTACAAACCATGACAGTTGACCATTCACTATTCTTGTAAGCTTCACTGACCTCTGAATCTGATATAGCTTTTTATAAAACACACTCTTTCACTTGATGCATTTATGTAAACTCTTCAAGGAAAGCAGACACTCTAATGTCAACAATTGAAAAATTCACCTTTTAAAGGCCAATTTGACAAATTTAGAACTCCTGCTGTGTATCTGCTTTTATAATCTAACACAGAAGTGCATGTCACAAAACTGCCCATTGCTTTAGTTGTGTCATGAGGTGTTTGAGGACTACAATTATGTTTTGTGTCAAGGTTAACTAAACAATGATTTTACCAAAAATTA
>JAPZEB010000020.1:21296598-21316628 GCA_029783705.1 Chaetodon striatus | reverse complement strand
GTAAGTTTGATGCACCCATAACAGCAAGCGTTGATATCTTTGAAAGTCTAGAAAATGTGATTCTGACAGTTTGTGCAAGTTATTATCCTTGTAATACACAAGAGAAATTCAGTGGCTGTACGCAAAGGCATTAGCTTCTCAAAATTAAAGGGGACCTATGATACTTATTTTTGTATTTGTATTTTAGCTTTTTAGTAGAACATGTTTCATGCTTTAATATTCAAAAAGCACTTAATTTTCCTCATAGTTTTTGCACTGACACTCCTGTACTAACCCTCTGTCTGAGTTGTTCATTTTAGCACCTATTACTTTAGGCCCCCCTTCCACAACAACCCAGTCTCTGCTGTGTGTGTCAGTGTTTCAGGGTCTTCTGTATCTGCCCTCTCGGCACATCTGATGAATGACTGTAGCAGAGTATCGTGCCTCTTACTGCCTTGAAAAATCACCAATGAGAAGTTTAAAACCAAGATTTTCATGACCTTACATGTTCCAGCAGGAACATTATCCAAAATCAGGGCAAAATATCAATATTGGCAACCAAGATTACATGTTTCTCTAATGTTAGCATGTAGCTACATGTAGCAGTAGATGCAATGTAAACACTTGCAGTAATGTGCCAGAAGCAAATGACCGTATTAAGATCTGATGTCAGCTTGTCTTGAAAGTAGAAAAAAAAAAGTTAGAACAGCCTATACCTGAGGTTTTTACTGGCAGGGATGACTTTTACACAGACATTCCTCATTATTTGAAACTAATACGAACCTCCAACAGTGTAACGTTACATGAATGACAGAAATAAGGAGAGTGAAAGTCAGACACTACATTAACTCCCTTATCTAATTTGAAGCTGATTTTGAGACCACGAGGAGCAAGCTGATGTTTTGGTCATACAGTATTTATTTAAAATGTCACAAGCCACTATTTTCAAAATGCATGCTTGGCCTTTACAGCCAAAATGCCACATAGGGAGCTGGGAAATAGCACTTCAAGTACAAAGGGCTTTATAATGTGGTTTATAAAAAAATGTTCCTTCAAATTTTTGCAACAGAATTTGAGTTATGATTGCTCAGGATACAAGAAAACTCAAAACGACTGTGCTTCAGTATGCAGTGGGCAAAGCTCTGGTGTAAATGATAAGATTAATGATGGCTGAATTTCATTTAGCGGCTTCATTTTCAGGGCCCTGGTATTGTGCAGGCTGGCTTGCTGTCACACTGTCATGACCTACTAGGACACTTGAATGGAACAGAGGCATCGTTAATGTCATAAGTAACGCCTGTGCTTTTCCTGCTATGACAAGCTAAAATGTCCTATGGTAGTCTGAACTTGGAGAGCTGGTTTTATGAGGCAGTGTGGCATAAGCAGAAGTCAGACTTCTCAGAAACATTTTTTAGCAATCCCCAGATAAATACATATTGAACAGATATTTTTTCATGCTGAGGCAGGAGTGACTGACAAAATTGAAACAAGTTTATTTCAGATTAGTTCCAATGTCAGGCCCTCTACAACTCTATTTGACAGGTTACTGTCAATTGAGCACCGTAATTATTTGAGCTCTTTAATCTGACCCCAAATCCTCTGCCATGCTTTCTAGGCAAGACATGGAGTCAGTATTTAAATATAATGGAAATTAGGAATACATTCAGTGAATATAGGCAGTAGCAGAAAGGACAGATTTAAACCAAGATATAAAATGTTAACATGGAAATATACAAATGGGATTGCTGATTGTACTGTAGCTTCCTATTTATATTTCCAACAGATGCATATCTGAGGATTCTTAGATAACATTTCTTAAAATGTGCATAAATTAGTCTCTTCCCCTCATCTTTTGAGTCCTTCTTTTTGAATATCTAAGACCCTCCCCTCCACTTCATCCTCTGTTTTTCCCCAGAAATGAATTAAGATAAAAACCATTTCATTTTGATGTATTTCTGTCCTGCTTATCTTGTCAGGTTGGACAAATATGGCGCTGTATAAAATGGCCTTGTCGCAACTGAAGGTCAAAACAGATCTATGAGAGAGACGAGGGCGCGAGGGATGGTTGGCGTGAGAGAGAGAGAGAAAGGGAGGAATAATGTAAGAACTGGAAGCGGAGAGGGAGGCAAGACAGTTTTCTCTAATAATAATGAATTGCAAAGATAACGGCTTAGCTGCAGACTCCTGCTATCTGCACCATGAAAAAACACAACCATGCAGAGGCCTGACCAGAAACTTTATGTGGCTGTGTGTATGTCCATATATATGTTTGTTTATGAGTGTCACTGAGTGACTTACAGGGGCTGCAGACATGAGACTGAGCATCTGTGTCCGTGAAAGAGTACTTAATTTGTTTTACTTTGATAGCTGATAGTCACAACTGATCCTCAGTTCACTGCCATGATGGAAGGAGACTGTGAAGATACTGGTATTATCGTGTGTGAGAAAGTTTAACAAGACAAAGGGTATACAGCAATGGTAGCTGCTCTGTGGGATTTAACCAGCTAAATGCTAACATCAGCATGCTAACATGCTCAAAATGACAATGTTAACATAATGATGCTAAGCAAATGTAATGTTTGTCATCCTCACCACCTTGGTTAATGTGTTAGTATGCTAATGTGTGTCATTTAGCACCAAGGACATTGCAAATATCTGGCAAACTAAAGTATTGGACAGATCAAAAATTGACCAGATGATGGCACTAGATGAAACATTAAGAGATCATCAACATCATAAGAGTTCATCATGACGCAGACATGGATGTCTGTACCAAATTTCATTGGAATCCATTCAATAATTGTAGAGGCATTCACTTGAAACCACATGTGAACCTCATGGTGGCACCAGAGTAAAAGTCAGGGCATCATGAAAGTCAGTTGGATTCATCCTCTGGGGAACATGAATGTTTGTACAAAATTTCATGGCAATTCAAGTAATAGTTGTTGAGATGTTTTAGTCTGTATCAAAGTGGCACACTGACCAGACATCTCTTGAGCCATGTAACTAGCATGGCTAAAAATAAGTCCATATTATTATGGAGGGCATTCATTTCAGAATATACACTTTAACTCTTTACTTTTTTTCATTTAAATGTAAATTATGATACATCAAAGTAGAGGCATGACTTTGAGTGTTCGATCATGCCAGCAGCTCTGTGAGGCTGTACTTTGACACAGTTGCTTTCAGCTAAATGCTAATGTGAGCATAGCAGCATAGCAGGTGTAATGTTTACCATCTTATGCTGGCTTTACACCAAATGACCTTTCAAGCGAGTTCACTGTCTCTAAGTCTTGGCTCTCTTGTTCTGTGTAAAGACTGCTGGAGGTGTGGAGTGAACAAGAGTCCATGTTTATTTCACCGTGTATCTGATTCATCAACCAGCACTCATTTTAGTGAGAAGTCCTAATTTTTGAAACAGTTCACCTCTCATTTCCAAGGTCTCCTTTCACTAAAATAACGCAGCTGACCAACAGAAGCTCGTATTGAAGTGACACAACAAAATCCAAAATGTTAAGTTTGTGTGCATATACAGTTTTTTTAGGGATTACATTAATGTCAAAATTAACCAAAACTTAATTTGAAATCATGTTTACATCTCCCAAATTGCATCTCTCAGTTTGGGGCTGTGGTGCATAAAGAGGGCAAAAGAGGAGCATGTTGGTTTCTTATTTTATTCATTCAGAGAGCTTTTTCAAATTTTGTATTAAGTTAATTTAAATAACTTATTCACATTTGAATGTGAAGCTTAAATCTGCTAAACACCAACTAATTTAAATGTGTTATTTCTGATCTCTTGTCCTGTTTAACTCTCATTTTTCAAAGGCATTTGTGTATTGTGAACACATCAGAGCACAATACCAATTAAAATTGTAATTTCTAATAATGACAAGCAACATTTATGTGCAATATCTAATTTACACAAGCACTACGAGCAGTCAGAAGCAGGTGTAGATTTTGTTAATACCTACGAAAGCTACTAACATATTGATGAATGCCGAAATACATGTATATTTCCTTCTGCAAACAGGTTACACACAAATTCGTTCTACTCACATTTCATGGATGAGACCCATTGTCTTTTGATGTGAGGGAGTGTCACACTAAATAGTATTTTCAAAGTCTTTTCCGAGTCTTCTAGTGCATGGCAGGCACTGGTTGAGCGTGTTGGCATGCTAACACTTGCAAATTAGAACTAAACACACAACATGAGCACAGCTAAAGCCATCCATTCTTTGTCAAAACATTTTTAAGACATTATCTCCCCAAATTCACAACTTTACAAGTAGTTCAGAGGCCCGTATGCGAATGCTGATGCAGTACCTCAAGTACATGAGCACAAGACACATTCATAAATTAAGAACATCATCATTCACAGAAGAGCAATAAAATACACAGCATTAACACTGGCCTCCAGACTGTCCTCTAACACATAAATTATCCAAAGTTAATCAAGTTGAAACTTGTATGAAACCTCAAACCCAATTTTTCAGCTGTTAATCGATGTTCATGGCAATTTTATTATGAAACCCATTCATCCTGGTCATACTCACTATAATGCATCACGCAGCAGCTTTTTCTGGAGGTTTCTGTTGCCAGCGACTGACAGTGACAGAATTGATTTGTTCTTGCGGTTTAAGAATTGAACAAATCGTCATACAAGTTACAGAGTCACCCACTCGGACACTCTTCCATTTCCCTCCGGCTCCTCATCACATTTTGCCTTAAGTGTCAGTGTTATGCCAATTTATGCCAGATGAAATTTTAAAAAGTTTGTGTTGGTCAAAATGTGTAACTCAGTAGTTGACATCTTGGAGATATTAGTTTTTTCCACTTGGCAGATGTGCAGATATGCTACATTATGTCTCTATATGGCAATTTAAAAATGAGGAAAAACTGAAAGAAAGTAATAAATGGCATGTTTGTGAAGGAAACAGACAGGTGAGTTGAAACAGTGGTGAAAGCAAACAGGGAGTGCGATGGTGAGATGGAGAGAAGGGTGAGAGGCATAGAGTGATAGATAGTCAGTATGTATGTGTGTGCCTGCCCATCAAGAGCTGGTTTCAGCCTGCAGCAGCGTCACTGTAATTGCTTCAACTGTCAAACCAGCCCAAGATCCTCACATCACTGCTGTTGACTAGGCCAGCACCCCCGCCTCCTCTCTCTTTCTCTCTTCCTCCATTGCACATACTAAATAATAAGATAATGAATATTAGGATGAGTTTTCCTGTTTTCATTCTGTCAGACTCTTTTGTTCTGTTGTCTGTCTGTCTGTCTCTTTGTTTCTCTCGTTCTTAACCTTTGACTGCTGCAGCACACACTCTGTTTTTACAGATCAATAAGTCAGGCCCAATGTGAAGCGTCTGCTTCCAACACTTATTATATCACTCGGATGCTTAGCACTGCACAGCAGCGAACCTTGCCTCACCTTTAATCCACCTCACGATTCCTCTACACCTCGGATACCTTTACCTTCAACCCAGAATAAATACCACGGTTAGCTCCGACAAACAGCAAACTCAGACATGCCGACAGAGGAAATGGTTTGATTTGTAAAGGTCTTTTTCATTACACCAAACAAAGCACACGGTGCATCGTAAGTCATTTAGTCTGATCCGCACTCATAAACTCCCATTTTCATTGAAATAAGAGTAGCAATTTAGTCGGGCGAGATGACTTCATTCTGATGCAAACCAGCCTGGTTGAAGCATTTTCTTGAATCAAGTGACATTATCTCGACACTAGTAATCTACCCTACTTCAGCTTGTTGCAATTTAATGAAGGAATAGTATAAAGTCCAATGAATCTGCATTTGTAATTAATAGAATTAAAACACAGTCAATTAGTTCTGTGTTGTGTGTTAGTGTTTTTGTTCTCTCGTATTTTAAAAACGAAACACTTAACTAAATGGCGTTTCAAGGTGAATCTTTTTTTTTTTCAATAGAATGAAACAACCAACTAATAAAGTGAAACACCCTGAAAGAAAAAAGCATCAGAAAAGAAGCAATGTTTCGACAGAAATATCTTTTAAAGTGCATGTTCATTATGAAGGTGCAACCAAACAAAGAAAACCACTGCTAAAGGAGCTTTTTTCTGTCTGCTGAAGTTTTGTTTGTCAGATCGAAACCCTGAAATGTAGAATTATTCTCCACCAACGGGGCTGTGAAGAGAATGTACATTTTCTCTATCCTGTGGACTCTAGTGAAGTGAAGGACATTAACAGAGGAAGATTGGTGCAATCACTAACAGCCAAAGTGCCTTTGGCCGAGGCACTGATGCTTGTTTATGTCTCTGTTGTTTGGCCATAGACTGGACGCACGTCATAAGTTCAGTTAATCTACCCTTTGGCTTGAATGCTTAATCCCTCCAACCTTTCAGTAGGGATTGGGAAACCAACCTTCTGAAGTGCCCTTGAGCAAAGCTCGTCTGGAAGAGTGCCCTTATAGCGAAGCATTTTTTTCTTATTTGATCTTTGTTGTGAGCGTGCTGTTTAATTTGTTATGCTCACACTTCATAAATTGTAATTCTCTCTGCTTTGCCGAAAGCACTCTTTATTTAATTTCACTTGCCAACATGCCCTTGAGCGAGGCACTGTGCTTATCTAACACCACCACGCTGTTTAATCATCTCATATTGTTTTCAAGTTTGAGTCGCAGACTTAGCTACTGACCCCTTACGCTCCAAGGGGAGTGACGCCAACCATGGCCAGAGCACTTTGGAGTGGTGCAGTATAACAATTCTTCATTCTTCATATTCATTCTTGTAGGGTTTCTCAAAGACAAAGTAAAGAGTTACTGCACAGTAAGAAATTAAACAAAAACAAAACAAAAAGTGAGCATGTAAAGTCACCCGATGCACAACTAGTCTTTGGCAACACAGTGAGCTGAAATGCAGGATGTGATGGCACATGTCTAATTTCTTCAAAGGCAGACTGAACAATTCACCAAATATCCTTGTGTTGCTGAGCCAGAAACTCTGACCGGCTCTATCCTGTCACTGAGCATTTAGTAATCTGTTCATTTAGGCAGTTGCTAATATTGACAAGTTTAGTAATTATCAAAACTTTATTTATACTTTATCTGGTTTAGAACATGGCAGTGGTGATGCCTTCAGTCAGGCTCAGACTACAGGAGTTTTGGGTTGATTTATCCCTGATTTACCACCTCTGACAATCAGAAAAGTTCAATCCGGGACCTTGGTTGGTACCCGTGTTCAGCCCAGATTATCTGATAATGCGATTATAGAGCCTGTCCTAAACCTCCTCAGGACAGCCAAGGAGGTTTAAACATCAAACATTTTTGATATTTGAGACTTAAAATCTGGTTGATTATGGTCATGACTGCATCAGTACAGGGCTGCCAAACAGCGGTAAACATTCTACCCCTTGAGGCTAATGTTAGCTAGTATACTACTGTTGACAGATGTTGAAGCTGACGGTTAAAATCTCACCTCCCGTTCTCACTGTAGAATAGATTACCTGTGTTGACCATTTTCTCATCCAGACTCATTTAGCCTTCTGCTTTTGTTTTTCTTGATGCAAAGCATTGTTAACATTAAAGCAAGTTGTAGCACCATGTGAGTCTCCGTTTTGTTGACATCTGCTTTCCCATGACATCATTCCTTGTTCTGAAACACTGGGATCATGTGTGCTGAAGGTCTGTCTTGCCAATCCAATATGGTGGCAACACTTATGTATTGCAGCAATGAGCTGAAGCAGTCAATGTGTGGCAAAATGAGGGAGCGGTATTCTGTGTAAGTTATTAATAACTCACAAAAACACTGCATGCAATAGTCCTAGTGGTGTATTTATGCTCTCTAGCACAATATCTAAGTAGTATCATGTACTGGGTAAAGCGCCGTGGTTGCCAAATCTTGTAGTGTGTGCATGTTTGAAAGTAGAGAGAACAGCATCTAAAAGTTTCTCCTTTTGTGCGTAATACAACCCAAAATCAGCATTTTAAAGCTCCTGTACACTGAGCCCACCATAACTGGCTTTCTATCCAACGTTTTAATTGCACAATTAAACGCATGTCCTTTTTTGTTTTTTGTAGAAGCTGCAGTAATTGTAATTACAGTTTTCACAAATGTGCTCATCTTGAACTATCCAAATCCAACAGGAAGTTAAAAAAGGTACAATTTAACAAAACACCACTCCTCAGTTTCAAGTTGTGTATTTAAGAGTCAGCATGTCGTTT
Organism: Chaetodon striatus; assembly: GCA_029783705.1. Taxonomy (NCBI): domain Eukaryota; kingdom Metazoa; phylum Chordata; class Actinopteri; order Chaetodontiformes; family Chaetodontidae; genus Chaetodon; species Chaetodon striatus. Next base: position 21,308,454 of record JAPZEB010000020.1, on the reverse strand, counting down.
AATGTTCGACTTTGTGTAACTCCAGGGGGTTGTACGCCACGGAGGTCTTTAATCAAGACTAAACATTGAATTAGTGAGTCTTTATTTTCCTTTGTTATATTAGCTTTACCAGTACAACCATGGTCTCCTGCTGCTTGTGGTTGGGCAGCTGGGGGATTGAGAACTTTACTCACAGTCAACTCTCTATTGATACTGTAGTAATAGTCTAATGGTAGCCACAGTGTCAGGGAACAAAAACCCTGTCTGTTTATACTGTATGTTTCTACAGGTGTGTTTCCGCAGCTTCCAGCATGACTCAATTGTGTTTATGGTTCTCAGGCTGGAGTCGCCGACTCGGACCCTGACCTTGGAGGCCCCCAGAGGAGTGGAGGTCAATGCTGGAGTTGGAGACTTCACAGCGTCCTGTAGGAAAGACCTCCTCTTGCAGTCCTCAGAAGGAGAGGTGAGCGTGTTTCCATCTGTTGCTTTGTGTGTGTGTGTGTGTGTGTGTGTGTGTGAGAAAATGTCTGTGATAATGCATTGATCAATATGTTTTCATATGTCTGAGAATACAGCTCATGTATGTGTGTGTGTGTCAGCGTGTGTCTGTGCTGTGGTGTGTTTGTGACCAAAGTAGACAAAAATAGTTATGCTCATGTGTAAATACAAGGGACAACACAAACTGGCAAAACCAGTGAGGTGTGTGTGTGTGTCTTTAGACTCTATGGCACTCTATAGTGTTGGGCCCGCTTCATTAAAGTACCTTATTAGGCTAATGAGCGTCATCAATCCAGGCGACCTTGTCCTCCTTTTCTCCCCTCCTCCTCTCATCCCTCCTTTCTTCCCCTCTTCTATTTGGGAGAAGTGACTTCATTAAAGCTGGTTTGATGAGGTTCCCTGTCAGTTGCTGCTGCTGGTGTGGGTGTGTGTATGTGTGTGTTTGTATGTGTGTGTATCATTGTTAGCCTGCAATCTCACTGTCAAGCTCTTTGCATAGCAGCCTGCCACATTGCGTGAGCACAGAAGCAGACTTAGCCATTATCCTTGTGAGTGTGTGTGTGTTTGCGTGCGTGTGTGTGTGTGTGTGTGTGTTTGTGCATCAGCCTGCCATGTTGCATGTCCGCTGGAGCATAGTGTGTCATTAACTCAGTAATTAACAGAAGAATGGCCCCCTCTCGTTCGTCGCACTCACTGTCATTGTCAGTCACACAAACACTCACACACACACACTGTCTTCTATCACAAAACCAAACACCCACACACACACACACACACACACACAGATACCAGAAGTCTCTGAAAACAACAGTAGAAGTTTGATGCTCTCCTTCGAAACTCATTTCTCATTTCCTCCCCTCTATCACAATCTCTTTTTTCTCCTCCTCTCTGCCTGCTTTTCTTTTTCTTCCCTCCCTCTTCCCTCTCATTTCCTTATCTTGTTCCCGTCCACTGGGCCTTACTTTTGAAAAGTACACAACTTCATCCATATGACCAGACGCTTGGGGTGAGAGTTAAATTAAGCACACAGAGGTCACCAAACTCTTGGGACATGTCTGGCATATTGGTAACAAAATAATAAGACAGAATGTCAGATATACAATAGATGCTGGACTTTTCAAATATATAATTAATATGTTCAGCCAGGCAGAGTGGCAGTGGCAGTGTTTCACAGAGAGTTGTGTAGAAAGCTGGGAAAAGTTTGATATAGTGAGGTAGTTGTATTAAACAAAATCAAATTTCTCAGTGAAATATTACACAACTCTCCGAGGCTTTAAAAAAATACAAACATTTCTCCCTCAAGTCAAAGTACTTTTAATTGTGCTAAATTTCACCAGTGTTTAATGAAGCACAAGAGTTTATGACTTGGTTACTTTGCCTGCACTTCACTTTCATTGAATTATTATTGAATATCCAACTTGCTTGGACACAAATAATATGTCAGGTGGATTGATGCTACAATGGATCAGTCAAAGAGTTAGTAAACCTTCGTCCCATATGCCTGTTAAAGTCAAAGTAAAGTCAAATCAGAGATTTGTTTTTAAATACAGTGCACATGTTAGAAGATACTTGTTGAAAACGTGAAAAGGCTGGTAGGTACAGAAATACTGAGAACTGAACACACAACACATCTTCCTCTCTGGTCTCCTGCAGACAGAGGTTAGTAGAGTTTTGCAACACACATGCTTGATTGGGTGGGAGAAGCAGGGTCACCGCTACCTGCCTGCTTGAGGGTGGGGCGCCATGGCTTTTGGACCTACTCCTGCGAAGATCCATGTCCGGCACGGCTGGGCATGGCACGATGCGTCTAAACTGACAATGGAAACACAAATTGGCGCAGCATGGCTTTACTCGGTGCGGCCAAAAGTGGCAATGGAAAAAGAGTATTATAGTATTGAAATACTTGAGTTAAAATGTTAGACATTTAGATGATGCATTGTATCAGCACAGTTGTAAGGACTGAGCCAGTCAGAGACAAGCACTGAACACCATGGCACGTGTGTATGTGTGTGTGTGTTTGAGAGGGAAAGTGATGGAGAAAGTGGAAGAAAAGGTGGAAGGAGGACTATAGCATGCAGTGTTTTTGTAAGTTTTAACAACTTACACAGTATGCTGCTCCCCTACTTTGCCACACATAGACAACACATTGACTGCTTTGGCTAGATGCTGCAATATGTCAGTGTTGCCACCATACTATACGGGCAAAACTGATCTTCAGCACACATTATCCCAGTGCTTCAGAACAAAGAATACTGCTTACATATTTATGGTTTCCAAACCTAATTTTGTATTTTTATCTTTAATTAATACTTATTTGAGCTATAAAAACAGATTTTTCCTATGTTGTTGTATGCCTAACTCAGAAGATATATTCTTTATTGCTTTACCTAGCCTTTAAGGTCTTGTGCAGTTGTTATTTACTTTGACCTTAATGTCTACTGCAGAATATTCCTAGCACCTGAGTAAAACCATAACAACAGTCTACTGACACAGTAACAACATCTGTTTTTACGTCCCTCTTCTGCCATGAGGTACTACAGAACCTTGAAACTGTTTTTTTTTATGAACTGGATGATATCCACAGTTTCAAGGTTTTCACAGCAAAACAATTTCTCATCCTATAAAACACTTTTGAGGGATGTCAAAGACAGCCAAAAGGTCAAAGAATGTCAGCATATCTCAGTCCAACAACAAAATATAACTACAGTCCAAGCCGTCTATCAAAGACTGTCGAAGGGGCTGTGAGTAAGGAAATAAAATAATTTATTTGAGAGAACAATTTTGAGGGGGCAATTTACTAAATTGAGGGAGTAAACCTTTTAACGTAGTGCATGCTGGGATATACTCCTGTTTACAGTGACCCTGAAAAGAAGACAAACTGTCTAGAAAATTAATTTATTGGTTAATTTTTAATGTACTGGTACAAATCACGTATTTGGGGAGTTTCCCCCCCTGACAATATCAACCATAATGGATGACACAGAGGTTAAGTAGGTTCAGTTAAGTAGCTTCCAGTAGTACTACAGTCCTAAGGCTAGTCTTGGCTCCAGTGGATGGGCTCTGACTTCCAGTGAAACAGTTTTGGGGGCAGATAGTTGCCTGAGTGTGCAGGTTCTGATGCAATTTGTTTTTTCATCCTCTTCTTTTGGTCTGTGTCATGCATTTCGCTGATGGAGGGCAGCCATGCAATCACCTGCTCAGCAGTGCATATGACATGTTGAAGTGTGTCCTTGAGCCAAGCACAAGGGGTGCCATTGTTAGAGAGAGACCCAAGCTGTTGTAATAATTTTTGTTGTGGATTTTATCCATGGTACCCTTCCTGCATTGTGGCACGTGTGTGTCTGTCATGTTGTTATGGCTATATTTGAGTGTCAGGGCAAAAAAAAAAATACAAGGCCCTTTGCCTCTTATTTAAACTTCCCCTCAACCTCTTACCATGTCCCTCATTCTTTTACATTTCCCTATTACCTCATTTCTTGTCAGTTCTCTCTCCCTTGTTCCCCTATTTTCTACTTTCTTTCCTGACGCGTCTCACTCACTCACATCTCTCACTATCCTCCTTTCTATTCTTCTCTTTTGTGCCTTTGTCTCTTTATTTTTACTTTCTTCTTCTACATCTTCTTCTCATTCTCCGCCTCCCTCCTCTCCTTCTCAGCCTCTCAGTCCTTCATCTCTAAGTAACCCAGCCTATCTAATTAACTTTCCACTGCCAGGGTTATACATCACTGTGGCTGTCACTTCCCAGGGAAAGGGGAGGGGAGGGAGGATTATAATTTTTACCTCTTTTCTGTCATCTTTTCTTTTTCTCCCTCTCCATGTTTCATGTATTCTTTTGTCTCTTTCTGTTATTTGTTCATCCATTATCTTTCTCTCTCACATACTCTCTTTCTCTCTCCCTCTCGCTCTCTGTCATTCCTGCATAAATAGATGTGTCCTTATTGATGGTGAACAATAGCATGAAGCAGGGCATAACAAGGATTGTGGTGTGGGCCCTTGGCAAGGCTTGAGAAAATGAAAGAACAACCTTGTCAGCCTTACTATGGCACTCGTTTGTGAGATATACAGATAAAAACCTCAGTTCACGAAGGTACAGCTTAGTAAGTGCCACAGAAAGCCTTATCACTCTGTGTAAATGTGATCAGAGGCTAAAATCCCAAATAATGTCCTACAGTGTCCTAAATAGGAAGTGTATGTGTCAGCTTGAGACTCCCATTGATGTGATTAACTAATGCAATCAAGTTGTCAAATTCAATTAGGACTTGATGTGAAACTTTCTCAAACAGCAAAGAGTGAGAGCTCTGTCAAGCTGACACTAACAAATAAAAACAACTTTTCAGACACCAAACTAGAAAGAGCAGTGCAGATCGCCGCCAGGGGGCCACTCGAGCAATTCTGTGCCACAGCACATTTCAGAAGCGTCACAGAAGCTGATAAAACTAAGCGCTTTGTCTATTTTTGATGGGGCCGCAGTGCGTTGCACAGAGCAGAACAACCTCTCTGGTTCACAGCACTGTGTGTTAACAAAATATTAGTCTGATTGGTCCAGTTGTATGTGATATTAGGTGTGGACAGACAGACACACATTCACCTACACACACACTTGACCAAATGCACGGTCCCCACCAGGCTCATACCTGGCAGCAATAAAAAGAAGAATGTATTTACCTTGTTTGGCATCACCTCATATGAATCACTGCCAGTTGGATACCCCGCTATTCAAAACTTTTCATTGAAAGAGTTGCATGTAAAACATCTAATTCAACCAGAAAAACTTTTCTTAAACTTCAGATGACTTCAAAAGTTCATGACTTCGCCATTAGATAACTAAAATAGTTGATATCTGATTTCATAATGTTGGCTTTGCATCGCAGATGAATTTGCTTCTCACCTTTTTCACAGCCATACCAAACTAATTATTTAAAAGTCGTTATCAGAAAGGACACACACTTTCAACACACTTTACTTTTTCACTTATCTTTACAAAAACACACCCTCAAATAACAAACATATTTGACTTTTTTATGTCGTGTTTTGCATTAGGTTTCAGGGTTGTTATTATTTTAAATGAATTTCTGTCCAGACCTTGATTTTCCTTGCCTGTAACCATTCTTATTCATATGCATATTTATGGATATAAAGCAGAAATTCTAAATTACCGAAAAGATGCTGTGACCACACAAAGAGCAGCTGTAGGTTACTCTATTTGCACATTATGATTCTACATGTAATTGTGCACTTTGGATACACATCATTATCCTGAAAATTGTTGCCTAAATTCTGTAAAAATATACAATTCAGCCATTTGAAGAGCTGATGGTTCTTAGGGGACATCTATAAAGATACTGTACGGGGAGAGGAAGGCAAAGGCAGTCAGACAGAGGAAGAAACATGAAGAGACAGTAGGAGATGTAACCTGAAAGGCAAATACTGTAAATCAGTTCAACAAATAGATGCTGTCATACAGGCAGGAGAGTACCCACCACAGCCAGATATAGAACATCACAACTATTGTATTATGTTTCTACTATGTTATTTTTTCTCCCATCTGTCTACATACCCAGGCCCTGGGCTGGCTCTTCTCTAGAGATCACACTGTACCCCGTAACCATTTCATGACAGTAGCGCCTAATGACGCAATGTCTAGCACAGTCTCGTCATCAGGCAATCCATTTTACAAGGCTCCATTTTATATGAGGACATTTTATCCTTGAGCTTAGAGACACACATTTGATGATACCGACGTGACAGATTCAACTCCACAGCCAATTTTTCTCCTGACATTTATTAAAAATATATTATAATAATGTGGGACAAATTCCTATACGATTGTACATATTATTTTGATTCACTCTTACTACTTGATGTCACACATCTGTGATTTATGACTTACAGTTCAAGAAAGCTTTGCATTCCACATCACCTCCTGCACCTCAGTTAGCACCACCCAGCTCAGCGTGTCCCATGCTAATAATGATAAAGATTGGTCTAGACTATAACTTGAAAAGCTAGGGAAATTAACCCACAGTGTACAGATTGTTCAGACCTGCCCACACCACATGCTTGTCACTCTCCCTGCATGATTAATTATATTTTGCTAATGTACAACAAAATGAAATGAGTTTAACAAATACTGTGATCGCCCATTTTCGAGCTGTGGGAGAACTGTGGTCATAATTGTGATCTTTTTTTTTAGCAGCAATTTCTCTAACCTGGAATAATGTTTTAAGCTAGTAAAATTTTTTAAATGTATCAACTGTTCATCCTACAGTGTAGAGCACCACCCTGCTTACCTGTCCAGCTCAAGTGGATTATTTATAATGTCTGTTGTGACTGCTGTCCAAGACTCTGATCCTGGGACAACTGGGGTTGTGGGAGATGTCCAATTATGCCTGCCTTTGTCGATCAGCTTAAAGGTGGAAAGTGTTCCCACTGCTAACTCTAAAGCAGGTGTTGTTTTTTGCCTAATTGCAGAACATTTCTTTTAATCTTCCACATCTGATGATTCGCCAACTTTTAATGATTTCAATTTGCTGCCGTGTTCGTCAAAGTGACCAAAAGGCACTGACAAAAAACATTCCCAGCAAAGGAAAGTACACTGTGTCCACTGCAAGGTTATACTTTTTTTGTCAAGTCAAAGTCAAAATGTTGTAGGACAATGAGTATGTTAAGCTTATTGGTCAAAATCATCCTAAAATGATTGTGTTCTTTCATGTTTTCCAGAGATAAAGACATGATTTGAAGTCTCTCCTGTTTAGTTTAGATGTTATTTTTGTCCAACTCAGCACAGCAGTAAACACTTAGTGGCAAAGTTTAAGTGAGATTAAACTTGCCGATGACGCATCACTGCTCCATCACTTGTAACCTTCCGTTCATACTCTTGGTGTTGAACATTGAGCTGCAACACCACAATACCCCGTCATTGCATTTATGTGTAGCACGTCCCCAAAAAACATCTCACCCACAATCTGCAAAGGAAGTATCAACCCTCTGTCTACCAACCCAGCCTGTTTGAAATAAGCAGCACGAAAATACCTACATACACCCCTAAAAAGAACAGCTTATCCAAATAGCGTTCCTTTTCATCCATTCTCATACGAGCTTTCCCTCGACCGCTGACACCATCAAATGAACAGAGGAGAGCGGATGAAGGGAGGATAGAAGGAGGATCGGATGAGTAGGAGGTGGAGGAGGATGGCAGAAAATAGATGTTTCTGTCGATTTTGCAGGAGAAAATAAAGGCGTGCAGGACAGCGAGGCTTAAAGCCAAATCAATGTTGTCAGCAGCTGGCACTTAAGAAGGGGCCATTAAAGTTTAAAAAGTTTGGAAAGCAGCGCTGGAATTAGGGCCAAATGGGTTAGAGGTAGGGGAGCGCTGGCTTCCATTAAAATCAAAGCCAACGAGAGCTGACAGATCCTCTCAGGATTCCTGCAGTCCTCCTGGCTTTTTTTTTTTTTTTTATCAACTCCCTTCCTCTCTTTCTCCCTCCATCTCTCTTTCTATCCTACATTAATTCACTGTCTTTCTTTCCCTGCCATCTATTTTCCTCTCTCTTCGTTTGTTCACCCTCTCCATGCCTCTGTACTCGCCTCTTTGTTGATTATTTCTACGTTAACTTTCCATCAATCTATCCCTTCTTCTACTGGTCTCATGATATGCGCTTTATGCACCCACAGCTCTTGTCAGCAACTTTTGTGCATCAGTCATTCTCATCCTCTTTCTGTCTTTATACTGGAGATGTTTTGCTTCACTCGCCATTCATTTCAACAGACAACTCCTTAGAGAATAGACGCCCTCACAAAACTTAAACATGGAACCTACATTTGCTGAAAATGAGTCATTTTCAAGTTGGCTGACTTAATTCACTGAAGTTAACTTTTATTTCCACTGACAGCTCAGAGTATCTGTTGGATTATAGCTTCATTATTCAACAGGATCCTTGTCATAGGGTTAGAAATGTAACAATCTCCTCCTTAATACACTTACAGTGTCAGGAAGGCTACATGTGCAGTCAAGCGGAGAGGTCCAGTCCAGTGGGATCAACTAGAGCACCAATTAGTGTGTAAAATGGTAACATTTTGATGTTTGTTTCCTGTTTGTTGAGAAGCAGACAGCACAGAAATGGTCTCAAGGGAGTGATATACAACACACTCAGCAAATACTGTCTAAATGCCCTCGAGTAGGGCACATAAGTTCCAACAGTTTGTTTTTTCCACTCAGGAAACCCCTGAATGTAAATCATATTCATGCAGGCCAGACATGATTCTGTCACTTTGTGATGATAGGACATGTCTGGAGACTACACGGTAATACTTTGGTAGTAAGTGGTGTCAAACTCCACTGCTGACAGAGCTACATCCAGTCAAAACTTGAATTCTGCCCAAATGCACAAGCTGGGTAGGCTTGGCCAGTATCAGGGTAATACAGTTTTACAGGCAGCTGTGACTCAGAGGTACAGTGGGTCAACCACCAATCAGTAGATCAACAGTTTGATCCGGCTCCCCCATGTCAAGGTATCTTTGAGCAAGATACTGAACCCCAATGGCTCTTCCGCCAGTGTGTGAATGTGTTAAAAACTGAATAGCAGGTGGCACCTTGTATGGTAGCCTCAGCCACCAGTGTATGAGTGACTCGTAGTGTAAAAAGCGCTTCGAGTTGCCAGATGACTAGAAAGGCGCTATACAAGTGCAGGTCCATTTACAGTATACAGGGGCACATAGTAATACCAATATCAGATTTTCACACTTCTCCTTCTATTAAACTGATACGGAGATGCTGTATCATGGCCATGTATTGTAGTGCACAACACGCACCACCAGAGGTCAGTCTTCTCTGGTGGAACATGCAGCTGAGCTGAAAAAGATGGCAACTGAGAGTGGTGGGGATAATGTTATAGGACTAGTGAAAAAGAACAAGTCCTCAACCCCTGTTTGAAGAGTATTCCCACATATTACTTTATCCTGAGATGACTTCTTTCGACTACAACAGCAGCCAATTCACCACGTGCTTTTCTTCAACACATGAATTCCATTCAACCCACTTATGTTTTGGTAACCACTGCAGCAAGTGTATTCGGGTCCTCAAGAGACAAGGATGCTTATTTCCTGTGTAATTATTATTCTGTGGGCCATAAGTATTTAAACCCTGCAAGACTTGCTTAAGTAGACCAATCGCATATTAGAATGAAAGCACTGTAGGCTCGACAATGATATACATGCTATACTAACTTGAAAAAATAGATACCGCCCAAACCTTATGCTGCTTGTTAGTTGACAAGAGGCCCGTTTCACAAAAGCAATATATGTAGATGCTCATGCATGGGTTGTAAAAGGGAGCCTGTAAGTTTAAGACTGCATGCATGCTTGTTTTGTCCACATATTTCTTGTCTATATTATATATATAAGCTTAAAAACCTGATATATAGACAATATAAAGTTTTGTAGAAAATATTTTCATAAATGGATGACTAAATATCGTCCAAAAAAAGAGATAATTTCCTGTTTCCTGTTTTTAGAGATGAGATGATACATTTATACTACTGTCTATACAAAGCTCAAAAAAGGGTGCACATCATTTGACACCACTTCCATCAATAGGAGGTGATGCAGCACATCAGCAGTGTTATATTATATATAGCACAGATTGCTGCTGCGGCCTCAAGTGTGCTCTTTGAGTTTGATTTCACTTGACTACTCACCTGAGGAGCCAGCCTCTCCAGCTATGGCTCACCAGACAATGTCTCTGTTAATAACAGCATTTGTTCTTGAAGTGAGGGTTGTAGAGGTCCAAGTATTTTCTCACCTCAGAAACAACAGAAGAAGACTGATCACCTCACAAGAGAAGAATGGTGGGTACAGTAGTCAGGATGTCCCACTTAAAGCAGTGAATCTAAATACAATGCAGCATTTATGAGATGTCTGTGCTGGAAAACCAGCCAGTAGCATATCTTTCATGGGGGTGGACGCTGATATGTTGGCGCAGAAAAAACGCAAAGCCTGCCTCATTCCTGAGTAAACAATAGGAAGTAAACAGCAGTAAATCGATAGCTGTTATATACAAAATAACGATATTAAAAAAATAACAATCTGTGTTACCAATAGCTTCTTTAGCAAAGTGTCATCTTTATCTTGAAATCTCTTCAGACGTGTAATGAAACCTTGAGTGCCCTGTATGACATGTTTGTTTCTTTGTGTTCATGCACAAAAGTAATAATTTGCTTCACTCTGCAGTTCACAGCGACGAGGTGAAATCGGGTTAACTACAGAAACTTTTTACAAAGTTAGGTTACCATGGAGTTTTATTGTTTGTTGACACAATGCTAGGGTTTATTAACACGCTGTAGCCTGGAGGTGTTATTGGGCTGGTACGCTGGGACTGGCTTTTTTTTTTTTCCTCACTGCTTGTTGTTTTACCTGCGGGTAAGGCAGAATGGTGAGTGAATTAGAATGCTGGCAGGGGGTAACTCCCTGTCGTACCCACTAATGCTGTGGAAGCCTCGCAAATACATAAACGCACACATGTACCCAAAAACGGACACAAAATAAGAACTCAAAAATGCACACGCTCAAAGGAATAAATGTAATACACTGGATCTATACATACACATATACATAGCATCTAGCACCATGCGCGCACATTCCAACTCAGACATCTAAAACGCAGGAAAGCACACACATACGTATATGCACAGATGCACACACACACACACAGCACACTGCCACAGCTGTCCCCTCCTCGCTCAGTCTCTAGAGCCTCTCTGTTTACTTCCAAAACTTGTTTTCATCATCCAACTCCACTCTTTGAGAGTCTGCATCTACAATACATGTGAGTGCGTGTGTGTGTGTGTGTGTGTGTGTGTGTGTGTGTGTGTGTGTGTGTGTTTATAGGAGAGAGATAACAGATTAACAGATACCTGCCAATAGCTGCGAGAAGTGGATGTTTTTCAAAAGGTGTGATTAACGTTGGAAAATTCATTAGCCTATACTTCACACTGCCCGAGGCGATCATCATAGGTGTGTCTGTGTGTGTGTGTGTGTGTGTGTGTGTGTGTGTGTGTGTGTGTGCATGTGTGTGTTATTCCGTCAGTCTGATGTAACTCCGTCTCAGTCTTTCAATGTGTGTGGGAGTTTTTATCTGTTTTTCTCTCTTCGTTTTTCTCTCTCTTCTTTGTGTTAGCGTCTATCACAGCGTGTGTTTGCGTTGTTATCATGTGGCTGCTTCTCTGTCTGTGTGTTGTGTGTATAAGTATGTTACTGTTACCTTCTCTGTTCCTGTCTACCTGCGGATGTTTGCGTGAACGCATTTGTCTGTGCTGCTGGCTGCCTCTTTTGTGTAAATATTCAGCGTTTTTTCATATAGTTGTAGTAAAACATCCACCAGTT
>JAPZEB010000020.1:21284966-21295915 GCA_029783705.1 Chaetodon striatus | reverse complement strand
TTTAGAGGGGCCCCAGAACAGAGCCATACTGCTAAATATGATACTGCAAATGGAAATTAAGTTTTTTTTTTGACTAAAGTGTTCCTGACTGAACTGTATTTGTGTTGAAATTACTGCCAGAAAAATGTCTGCGTGGTGCCCTTTGAGTGCTCGCATAAAAGGCCTCTCAAAAGCCCCAGGCTGAATTTCAGTCCTCGTACATCCTTTATTTATACCTCGGTGTAAAACTGTAACACATACTGGCCGATGACTTATTTGTACAGTGCTACTGACACACATGTATGGTGTAGAAAACCATCATAGAGAGCTGCGGTGAAGTCAAAGCTTAAGCTTAAGTAAAAAATGTGTGTAATTGTAACCAATGAAATATGCATAAAATGTCTGGAAAATTATGCTGATGTTACAGTAGACAAGGCTAAATATTATACTGCATCATAAATATAGCTCTGTGTCCTCTTTTTACTGTTTCATCCACATTTCTATACCCCCTTTATCCTTCAAACATCTCTTCCTCTCTTGTCAACCCAGACTAGACTCCTACTCCTCCCAGTCTCCTCCTAAACAGATTCATACACTCCTTTATCCTCCTAAACTACTCCTCGACTCACTCCCGACACTCTTCCTCCTTATCTTCCCCTGAAGACACTTTAACCCTCGTATCTCCTCTGCTGTCTTTTTCCCTCCACCTCCCTCCCCCTTTCATCCCAGGAAAAGCTCGTCCTTTCATCGCCGCCTTCCCTCCTCTCTCGCAGCACATTTGCCTCCCACCCTCTTTCGCCTGTTCCTCAGCTGTGCCAAAGGAAATCATCCATGAAAAATGTTTTGACCCTCCATAATTGCCGCTTCCCGCATGTTTCCCTTCTCCTTGACGCAAGGGCCACGTGCTTGCTAAACTGATGTCGGAAAGAGATGGGCTCAGACACACATACGCTTGCGCTGCATGCACACACACCCAGCCACCCACGCAGACTTTCAAATGCATAAGGGAGATATACATATAGAGACAGATATACACATTTTCTCATTCTATATCTATGCAGGGAGTGGAAAAGATAATATGAACACCTCCACAGTCCTGCAGTAAAGTGTCACTGTGAGGTTTAAATTCAACTCCATGATCATTTGTGAGGTCAGGGTTTGTACTGTTTTTGTAAAGTGTAAAAATGTCTCTGTTTTCAAAACCCATCTGATAAAATCCTTTATCATGTCAGACTGAAGACAAGCTTCTTTTTCTTAGATCCTCTAACATAGACAGTGTACAGATATATTGCAAAGCTGCTGCTTTTAATGAAATAAACATTGATGTTTGGGCTCTGCTCCTCCACATATGTGTGTTTACCAGGTCTCTGGTGAAGATATCGGTGACTATACTGACTCCAAATGGTTAATTCTGGCACATCGGCCAATGAATTACTTTTGTTTTCATTTGTTGTCTTTTCGCATTTGTTTCTGGAAGAAGGAGGCACAGGTATTGGATTAAGTGCTGTGGACCTTGAGACAATCACTGCCTGCAGCATCTACCGACCACCCAGCCAGACCAGCCGGGCAAAGCATCACCGAGGGCAAGGAGAGCCTGGAGAGCTGGGATAAGAACTAGGCTGATCCAGCTTGGACCTCAGGCTGTTCCACTGTCCAGCCTTCTTCTGGCTGATATCCGGTCACAGGAAAGTGGAATGGCTGAAATAGGATTCGGGCTGGCCCAGCAACAGCGCATTGGAGACTGTGGTGCCCATATCTTTGCAGAGACCTGGCTCCATTGCAGCATCCCAGATCAAGACGTTGCACTTTATGTGCAGCTATGTTCTGCGCCAACAGAGCACAGGACTCCGATTGGACGAGCGGAGGCAAACTCTATGTTTGCACTGATGATGCTTGGTGCTCAAACAGTCAGAATTGATGGACAATGTTTTTTTTTTTTGTTTTGTTTTGTTTTTGTTGCTGATGTTTACATTCCTCCTTATGCAAATCCCAAAAAAGGCACTACAGGAATTCTACCTTGGGAACCAGACAAATCTGCAAGCTGATCTTTCATGTTCTCTGGTAGTTAGAACTGGTCCCGCTTCCATTCAGACAGATTTCCAGCTGGCCTTGACTGAGCCGGGCAAATCATAACCATTTATCCAGATAGATAGATAGAAAGAACTTTATTCATCCCCGAAGGGAAATTCAACTGTCCAGTAGCTCTAATGCGGAGCGAGTTTGATACAATAATTGACAGAGGAGCATCAGTGGTCCAGATTTGAAATGTCACACATTTCGCTGCTCTTATTGAATGTGATTGCATCTAGTCTACTCCGTCCAGAGCAACGCTTTAGGCTCATGAAACTCAGATCAAACTGTTAAAATAGGCACTGCTGATCATATATGAATCGAGATTCTGTTACAGCTTCGGCTATGTCCCACCTCACAATTTTAGAAACACATTTTAGTGTATTGTTAAACTGTAATTTGAGGAGGTTTGTGAACAGATCAACAGTTTTTTCAGACGAAGGACTGCCACAACTCGCATGTGCCGCTCAGTGCTGTGTCACCTGTTTTGTTACTCTGGTTGTATCCAGAGGCATTTTGGAGTATATTGATACCAGGTTAGACAAACTGTTTTTGTTTGTTTGTTTGTTTGTTTTCCTGCGTAGCATGAAGGGACTACAGCTGCATTTCACTGTGCAAACCTATGCTGTACGATGACAACAAATGAACCCTGAAAAATCTAGTTTTACTCTTTTATTTAAATTTATTTCATTTATTAAATAATTTAATACTATGGCTTTTATTGAAGGTTGAGGCATGGACTCGAGGTCAGTACAATCACTGATGCCAGACCCCTGGTTAACACATTCATGCTGAGGAAGACAGAGCCCAAAACATCCATGTGTGTAGTGGATTGCTGCTATTGATGAAATACAGAATAAAAAGTGAGAAGAAAATTTATAATGCACTTTTGCTCCTGGCTGGCATACCATGAAGGATTGAAGAAAAATAATGCAAAGGCAACAAAAGAGCCTGGTCCTTCCTTTGATTTGCTCATACATTGAAAGCTACAGGAGAACATTTTGTAGGTACGTCAATGTAATCATAGAAATGCATAAAATGCAGACATGTCACTGAATATGACTTGCACGATGCACTCAACAACAAGCGCTCCTTCATACCTATTCACAAACACCATTATATTCACAGACACATGTCCTTGCACACAGACTCACTCTCGATGCACACACACGTTCACATGTACAGACCCTCACGTACTGCTAACAACAGGCCGACCTAATACTTACAGACACTTTCATTTGGGATGAATGTCAGTGCTAATCCGACCCTGAGCTACAACAAATGACTTCCACTCCTCTTCCTCCTCTTCCCACTCCTCTTTCCATCCGTCCATCTATCCGTCCATCCACGACCTCTGCTCTCCTGTCCTTATTGCCTGCTACCTAGTGTTCATCCCTCTCTATCCCTCTTTCTCTCTACCTTCCTCTCACCTCTCACCTCTCAGCTCCTTTTCATCGGCCTCTTCCTCACCCCGTCCTGCCTTCTAAGTCTCTCATCTCCACTAATCGCCTTCTCCTCTTTCCAATCTCATAATAAGCACCCTCTCCCTCCCTCCTTGCTTGTTTCTCCATCCATCCCTACTCTGCCTCTTCCTCAATCCTCACATTCTCATCCCTCCCTCCCTCCCTCCTTCCTTCCTTTGTTCCCCAGCCCCTCAGTTTGTTTTTGTGATGTTTCCAATATTATGGAAGAGGAAACCAGTGATTTCATTGGCGTTTCCTCACATAAACACGCGCCCATCGCTCCTCATTCTCCCATCCCCGTTGCCATGCCCAAGTTCATTTTAGGTTTTCATTGCTATGGCGAGCAGTCTGTTGGAATTAGATTTGGGTTATGTTGCCAACCGTGACTGAGTCCTTTCCTCTGTAAGGCTATAACTGAACCCTGGCAGCTTTTATTGGGGAGCCAAAGGGAAGATGACAGGTGTGCACCAGGGACCTGTTAAAGGCATACCTTGACATTTGGAGATGTAGTGTGGTATTTTCCTTTGTCCGGCACATGGGGAGAAAAGTGCACATATTCGTTTTTCACCAGCTCTTAAAGAGTCTTGTTGTCATTGTTACTGTGTCTTATTAAAACCAATGAGGCATGACCAGCTAATGAGATAGCTGTACACAGTAGCTTCACAGAGCCTCACTATTCTGCCTCTTTTATTTTTAATTTTATCTTATTTTTGAAAGAACTAAAACAAATCCTTGTCTTTTTTTTCCAAATTCTGGAAATAATAAAGATAACACACAGTTAGTCAGCCTTTATTTATATCTAGAGTAACATGAGCTCTGTGGCATTTACTCTTATAAGTGAACAGCTCCAGAGTCACTTTTATAATCCTCTATGAACTAACATATTAAATTAACTGTTTTTTGTGAGGAATTATTCATTTATAGGGTAAAAAGGAAGTATTTTTCATCCTGGGTCTTATTCTCATTGGTTATTGTGGCCAAACTGATCATTTGTCATGCTAACTTTGCACCTACCAACATTCGGGAAAGTTGACTCCAGCAAAACTGCAAGTAGTGTGTGCCACTGAAAGCTTCCCAAATAAACCATAATTTTAAATAAATCATCTCACCATTCTGCTGAAACACGTCAGTAGTCTTGTCAGTGCATTAGTTGAAAATTTACCCAAACTGATCAAGACATGAGGTGATTGTTTTTCCCACCAGGGTTTTTGTCCGTACCACCAACAAAAAAAATTGTAATGTACCTTTAAGACGGAAGATGTTTTGAATAGGATTTATTTCCCAAGGGTAGGTTGAGTGATTTCAATTTTGCATGCTCTGTTTGGTGACATTAATCCCGTCTGGGGAGCATATGTAGACACCAAAATTCAAAACACAGGATTAGCACCTGATATCACACCCCACGTCACCTCCTAAATTGTACAGTACAAATCATCGTACCTTTAATTTACAGAGTAAGATAAGTGTGGATCTGACCTTTTTCTGATCATCAAAATAATATTTAATCAGTTAATTAAAATCAATCAGACCATGAATTAATGGACTAAATTTCTCACCAATAATATATTTAAAACACCAAGGACCCCTTAGGTAGGAGAATGGAAATTAATAATACAGTAGATCTTGTAGAGTTTGAGTATATCACTGAGTGAAGACCTCCAGGCTATTTGGGATGACACCATCTCTACCCCAGTGTGTTACCTGCCTATCTGTCTCCAGGCTAATGGCTAATAGATGTGCTGCTTTTAGCCACACAGATATTTAAAGGCAACATGAGCACACCTCTCCTCTGCTCCATCATACAGACTGTGTGTGTGTTTGTGTGTGTGTGTGTGTACTGCATGTGCGGATGTTGTTTATACAGATGGAGATGTGCCCTGTCAGCCAAAGTGAAATCATTAGTTATACTAATTGGTTCCTAGCTGTTGGGATATGTGAATCCCTCATTCCTCTCCTCTCCTTTTTTTTCCGTTCATCTTATCTGCCTCTCTTTATGTCCCCCATCCTCTTCCAGCCACTTCTGATGTGACATTTTCTCTCTGTCATCTTTCTCTCATCCTTTCATCTGCCTCTCATCCCCCTCTTTTGCTCTTTTCGCTCTGTCTTTTTGCACTCATAGCTATTTTCCACACACTTTTTCCACTTCCCCATCTCCTCATTTCTAAAATGAAGAACATGAATAATGGGGATACAGATGTCTGCTGAGATTATCGCCCCGGCCTTGGGGTGTGTGTGTATGTCGTTGGTGTGTGGAAGTGTGTGTGTGTGAGTGAGACAGCGAGAGAAGGGAAGGGGAGGCGGGGAGCAACAGAGTAGTGCTTCCTTGAACATTGAAGATTGCAGAGTAAATAAATAAGCAGGCATAGCAGTCAATAGAACCCAAGATTGTGTAATGATTCTCATTTGAAACTCAGCTTGGATAAATCTGAAGATGAGAGGAGTGGACTTAAGTAACGCTGGGAGAAGTAAGGGTCAGGAGGGATGAAGGCCGATGGGGAAGGGCGGTGGGGGTAGAAATGGTGGGAAAGGGAGAGAGAGCAAAAGGAAAAGAGTTCTTGTCTTTGCAGAACAAGAAAATCACTTCTGTCTCTTGGGGTCTTTGTTCACATCTCTCTTCTTCTCTCTCATTCATTTAGCTGTCCATCTTTTTATTGGACAGCCTCTTACTCTTACCGACAGTTAACTCAGTCTTTAGAAGTAACTTGTCCGCTCTCTTTCCTCTGTGGAACAGATGTACTGTATCTGCCTCTGCGTCTCTCATATTCACTCTCTTCTGGATGCTTCTCATCTTCCCATGACTGGATTAACAGAATCCAACAGAGGGATAATGAGTTTTGGGCCCCCACTGACCCCACGCTATTCCCGCTGTCTGTACATTGTGGATCTAACCAGTTATGTGGTAACTACTATGTATTCTACCATTTTGGCCAGGTCTCTCCTGTGAAAGAGATAGTCAAGAGAAGTCCTTGACAATTTTGTAGGAGACTACACCTGCCAGCCTCATTTTATTTAACCAAAATATCACCACTTTATGCCCTTTAGTTGGCATTGTGATTTACTGACACCTATTCCTAAACTAATTTGCATTAAGTCAGATTACCAGAAACCATCTGACACACAGTAAACTGGCAATCAAGGTCTGGGACTGCAGGATAGTTTCCCGCTTTGCCCGCTCTGTTTGGAGATCCAGCCTTGCATCAGTGTGTCATTATTGCTGCAAAGTTAGAATGAGTTTAGCTTTTTCTGTCTTCTTCAGCAAGTGACCTTTTCTCATTGTTTGTTTGTGCATTGCAGGTGTTTTCTTGCAATTTAAGATAAACTTGACAGGGCACATGATCTGTTAAATTCATTGGCCTCTATCAACAAGCAAAGCCCCTGACCTGCCCTTCAGCCCAAACTGATTGAAACTCTTCCAAGTAAAGGTCTGGTTGCATCGGAAATCATTTAAAAAACAAACCATCTTTGCAAGTTTTCTTTCCCCCCAATATTTTAGCAGTGAGTCTGTGAAAGCTGCACTCAAAATTGAAAGTCCAACACTGCAAAAATGGCTAAAGAGATAACTTGTCTGTGCAGAAAAACTAACCGTGTCTCATATCAAGTGTTTTTATCTTCAGACTTGTTTTATCTTAATACTAATAAGTTGCTTTATTTTATCTGAAGGGTGATGTCTTCTTTGTGCCTTTTTCTTAAATGTAGCCACTTGTTTTTAGGAAAATATCTGCAGAAATTGAAACAGCTTTTTCAAATATGTTGAGTGATCCCAAGCATTTGGTGGATTTTTGGATTTGTTTGGATGAACAACACAATATAATGTGATACTGAAGCAAATTAGCTGGTGTAAAAAGTTGGCTTTGTTTGCGGTGTGTATTTTTTTTTTTAGTCATGCTTTTCTTTGTGTCTGTCTTTCCCCGTCTCCTTTGTCTTTCCCTCACTCCTCTCCCACTGATTCCCTTGCCTTTCCCTTCACGTATCTTGCCCTTTGCCTCGTTCACTCCCACTCTACCTCTTCATCAAAAGAGACCTGTTCTAAATAGAAATTCCCTCTCTGCCTCCGTAGATCTTTCTTGATGACAACCCCAGTCGACCACAGAGAGTATAGTCATCCCCTACGGCAACGTGCTCTCTCTTGCTTTATATCCACAACCCCAGTTTCTTTTCTATTTTTCTGTCTTTTTTCTGAAAACATAACTTTTTCCCCCTCCTTCTTTCTGTGTGGTATTTTAGGCACCGAGTCAGTCCGTGTGAGCTCAGTCCCCTACAGCATTAATATCAACTTGTGTGTCCATTTACATGTTTTATACATCATTTTATTGTCTTTCATCTTTCCTTTTGTTGTGTTTGTTCTTTCTTTTGTTCTGTATCTCTGAAATCAAAGTTTTTTCAATCATTTCTTTTCTGTGTTCACAGATCTTTCTAGACGCCAACACCATCAGGCTGGGCAACATTCCCCTCGGCAGCGCTGTGGACCCCCTGGAGGGGGCGCCAGCAGGCACCACCTACACCAAACAGACTGTGTACGAGCTTTGTGCCTGCGCTAACGGCAAGCTCTACCTGTCTCCGGCTGAGAAAGGCTCTACCTGCCAAACCACCAGTAACTTTTGCCTCTGGAGCTGAAAGTGGGAGGACGACAGACACCCGGGACATATGGACCATTAGAGTTTGAAGCTAATGCTAGCCAACTGACTGAATCAACGCGGATTATGGCTTGGTGGGAAGCTAATGCCTGCTTACAGACCGAATCAACATGGATTGTAGCATGGCAAGAAGTACATGTCTGTTAAACAATCGAATTATATGGATTACAGCTTGGCAGGAAGCTAAAGCTTGCTAACAGACCAAATTAACATGGACTGTGGCTTGGTGTGAAGCTAATGCCAGCTAAAGGACTGAGTCAATGCGGACTAAAGCTTGGTGAGAAGCTATTGTCAGCTTGCCAACCAAATTAATATGGATTGGTCAGTTGCTAATGCTAGTCAAGAGGATGGATGAATTGGCGGGAAGCAAAAGCAAAGGTTAGCTGGTGGGTATGATGCTATGATGACTCATGGACATGGAGGGACAGTCTCACTCTCGGGCTGTCGTTGGCTGTCTTTGCCATCGTCGAATTGCTGCCAAGACGGATTGTGAAAGTCACAAGGATTGCATTTGGAGGTTTCCTGTGAACAGCAAACTCTCTTACAGTAAAAGTTGAGTAGTGTGTTCACTGTATGAACAAATCATCGTGGAAAACCTGCTCCTGCTTTTGTTAGGATCTACAGATATGGTGAAGGACTGCAACTCGCCAGCAGGGACTTGGACAAGGACTCAGATGGCTAACAGACATCAGCGTGGACATTGGTTTAGCCCTGCGGGTAGCTAACAAATAAATCAGACAACGGTTTAGTCTAGTGGGAAGCTAAGGCTAGCTAACGGACCAATCTATACCAGAAAGGCCTTCCCCCTCCTCCCCCTCTAGTCTTTCAACCCAAACGTTGATGTGTGACCCTTCTGCATTAATCTGCACCTGATAGTGAATATTCTCTCCGACCCCACTTTTATTAGGATGACTAATGCAAATAATTGTGCTTCAACCTTGCATTCACCAGCTTTTTCCCCATCTATTTTTAAAATTTTCACATCTGCCTTTATTTTCTTTTACTTTCTTTTCTTCGGTTCAAACATTTTACTTGTTACCTCTCTGTATCCAGTTCTCCTTCCTTGTAATTCTTTATCTTTTCATATTTTCCTGCTGCTCTCTTTTAGCTTTCCTCCATGCTCTAGTTATTTTGTTCTGTCTATGCACCTACATGCAGTGGACTGGTAAAGAAAACGTCGTTCTACCTATCCACTGTCTTCCATCGGTCTGGTTAAAAAATGAAATATTGTTCTATCTGCTCTCTTCCACTGGACTGGTTAAAAACCATTTTTACTACCCATCAGTATCAGATTCAGGGTTTCTCCCCCTCACAGTCTATTCCCACGTGTTTTGGTTTCCGTCTCTCTGTAGTCATTCTATCTGGGCATGATGCTCTCTCATCAGAGACAGAAAGCAAATGGAAACAGAATAGGAAAGTGAGTGAAGTCTTACGTTAAATTAAGCCTCAGGTAGGTGCTATAGCAGACCGACCATTTTATGGTATGAGGCCAAACCTCCAGTCAGGCAGAGGCAGCAGTGGGGCGACGGCCAGACCAATTTTGTCCTTGTTATGGAGCATTATACATCATCCTGCGTTCCATGTCTGTCAGACTTTTTTTTTTTTACTCTCTTTGCATGACCTTTCTGCTCTTCTTGCCAAGCCCTCTTCCTTCTCAGTCATGTCGCTTTTCTGTGTCATTGAAAAAGGTTCTACTCTTTGCTCTCACTCTCATTTTTGTTCCTTCTTCAGATTCTCTTTACTGCAGTATTTTTACTTCCCATTACTCCTACATTTTCACTGTTTTATTTTCAGCAGTTCAGTTTCTGAATATGGTCTTATCTTGTCTTTTGTCTCTTACCCATCACTCCACCAATGACATGTCTTGATGTTTTCTCCACATCTTGTTATTTCTGCACTCTTTTAATCTCCTTTGGCCATCCCAAACTCAAATATCAGGAAAAAGTCCCTTCACTCTTACACTTTGCCCCCTTTCAAAAGCTCTGCAACCTAAGCAAGAAAAGTCAAGAAGGTCCAAAATATTATTTAAGGGGTTATTTTTGATATTTTAAATCAGTCTAAGATGGGGGGATGTGAATGGCCTCGAGCTTGCTAACCTAGCGCCCAACCTCTGCCATGGCTGGAAATCAGCAGATTTGTGTGGCAGAAATACCCCTGGAAGAAATTGTGGATGGATTTGGTTGTGTGTGTATGAACTGGATTAAGGCCCTGAGGCGTACTTTCTTTTTTTAAAACAAAGTGATACACAGGTGCCTTTGCTGCTGTTGGTAAAAGCACATCACAGTCTGAACGTTCACACTACCCTCAGTGGACCATCTGCAAGTGTCTCTGGAAAAAAAACTATATATTTATCAATCTACCTATCTATCTATTTAGTTTTCTGTCTTTTTTACTCCCCTTCTCTCCTGGTTTTGTAGAACTCTCAGTATATCCAGCTGAAAAAAGAACAATTCAATCCTGGTTTAGAGTTTAATTTTCTGATGTGTTCCCTTCTGGTTTTATTCTTGATAATAAAAAAAGCACAAATTATGCCATGTATATAACAATACCAATAAATAACAAAATAAAATAATATTGTTTTTAAAAAGAATCTCTGGAGTCTTAAGTGTTGTGAAAATTGTAATTAGTACATTTATGTCTCTGTGTTCCTGAGAGAAAGGAACAATGCTTCCCTGATGATCACAACCTAAATAGCTTTATATGTTACAGAAAACTTGTCGTGATTTCATTTCATTTTTTTAACTTTTGTTGGCTTTTGAGGTGACCTTGCAATTAACATACAAAACATTCTAAATATTCAATA
>JAPZEB010000020.1:21249031-21262059 GCA_029783705.1 Chaetodon striatus | reverse complement strand
GCAGCAGTGTAGGTGGCTTGATTGGGAGATGTGGAACAGGTGAGTGATTAGAGCAGGTGTGCAGCTTGATCCCAGTAGACCTCCTGACTCCGCCCCAGCTACAGACAGACACAGACAGACCAGACACACCCACAAAAAGAAGAGGACAAAGGGAAACACAGGGAGAAGACACAGGGCCGTGACACTTTGGCTACATATTCACCATTGCATCTTATTTCTTCAGCTCCCTGACTGTCATGGGGAGGTGGGGCTCCAGGCCCTGCCTTTGGGCCTGCTTAAGTACGTTATGTTTTAAGTATTTCCCATAATATAGCTGATCGGGGTCCAGCAGTTTTTGCAAATTGTTTTGCTTTGTCAGTTTCCTTTTCACTAGCGTCATTTTATGAAATGGGAAAAACTGAAATGCTGCCACACAGCGGTCGATGGAACATCTGCAATCTTATGTTCGATGTTGTTGTTTGTCACCATGTTCATCTTCTTCATTTGCCATCCTCCCATTGTGTTCGTGTCTCTGTAAAGGCATTATCAGCACTTTGCTCACACACGAAAGTTGTCTGAAGCCTATAGCTTTCGATTAAGAGAGAGTAGAATGCAGCTATAACAGTAGCCATGTAATATCCTGGTAGATTTTGTCTGACAACATCATAACTATATATATGTATAGTTACAGAGAAATATATGTAATTAAATTTATTAAATTACAGTTGTTATCAAAATGTTGGTGATTACATAGAGGAGTATCTATATATTATTTTCTGATACAAAATAAAATAAATACATAAATAACTGAATATATATATATATATATATATGTGTGTGTGTGTGTGTGTGTGTGTAAATGTAGATTTGTTTTGTTTTGTTTTGTTTTTTGCATTGGTCCAATGTCTTCACCGTGTGGCAGAAAACAAACATTTCAGTGAGGAAAAAGAACATCCACTGTAGTTTATTCCTTTTCTTGTTTATAACTGTTGGCAACAGGAACAGCGTATCTGCGGACCAACTCAAACCCAAAGGTGGCAGCAAGGGGAATTTGTGTAACAGATTGCGTTTCTTGTCGGGCATTAGGATTGTGTGAGTTTACCTGTGTGTGTGTGTGTGTGTGTGTGTGTGTGTGTGCACAATCTCACCTGGATTTGTGTGTCCTCTTTCCAGAGTAAAGCGCCCTGCCTGTCAGGGAAATTTGATCAACGTGGACACCATATGGTGAAGCTAATGATTAATGTTCATCTGGTGATTAATGTACACACACGTATCTAGACACACATCAACGCAGATATCAACAGACACTGAAGCTTACACACTGGAACATACACGTACGTGTTTTCAAGCACAAAAATACACAAATTCCCTTCAACCTGCTGCGTCCAGTAAACACAGTCCATCTCAAATGGGATTTTATTCACTTTGTGTTGGCGAGCGAAGTGCTGACTGCAGACTGAGAAAATAATGCAAAAATACTGTCGTACTGAGCCATTCTCTGGTGATGTACTGTGAGCTAGAACACGCCGTCCAAGGAAAAGTCCAGGGTTATTCGCTACATTTTAGAATATCTTTGATTATACCAGCAGCCACTGCAGGAGTTTGTTTATCCTGCACATTTTGTTCTAATATCACATCACATTCTACACAGCCAGCATAGGCAGAGTTTGCTTTTTGTTCCTGCTTTCACCTTGGTTTCCTCCCACGGAGTAAAGACAAGTGAGGTGGACAAGAGGCTCTAATTAGCCAGTACATGTGAATGGGAAGGGTGTCCTCCAGTGAATATCTGCTGGGAAAGGCTCCAGTAGCCTGGCAGTTTGGCAAAGGATCAATAAATACTGATAATTAATAAATTAATGGCAGAGAGGTGCAGGCAGTGCAGGGCTTAGTCTGTGGTTTTTCACGAAAATGTCAAACAAGAGAGTCCAAAGTCCAGCCTAAAAGAGATGCAAATGTGTTATCTGAAAACAACCTCTTTAGTCCCTAAATGTGCACTTTGTAATACTACCTACTTGATATTTCTCTCAGAGGGAATATTCTATTCACACCTGAGCATGTTCCTGCTTTCTCCATGGCCTTAGCAGAGGTACTTGTAACAGGTTAGCAGTGCTTGAGAAGAGTTGACCTCACTGACTTCAAGAGCACACGCGTCATCACTCTGTATTATTTTCGGCATTATATCATTCTCCACTTTGTTTTTCTTTTCCAAGCTTAAAACTGAAATGACTGACCTCCTTAACCTCATCCACCTCCTCATCCACACTCCTTCACTTCTACCTGCAGCGTTATAAAACACACACATCCACGCGCTCACACACATTCTCATATTGAGGGCGATGAGAGGTTGCCTTCCATTTGCATGTGTTTTATGCTAAGCTGAAAATTGCATTTGTTGATGTTCCGGGATTAGCTTATTCAGGATTTACTGGAAAGCAGTGGGTTTTCTAAACAAGCCAGAGAGGATTTGGGCTGTGGAGGGACTGCGTGTGTGCGTGAGTGTGTGTGTGTGTGTTTGTGTGGGTGCATATGCATTTCCAACTACATGTGCAATGATGTGCATATGTTTACCTTGCTAAGTTTGCTCTCTTTGAGTTTGCCTTTGTGTACGAGTGTGTCTCTGTTTGTGCATTTGTGCATGAGTGTATTTGCATGTGAGCGATAATGTGTGTACGTGTAAGAGAATTAAAGTGTATATTGTGTGTCTAAGGGTGTGTGTGCCAGCATATCTTTTTATATGTGTTGGCAAATGACGCAAACAAACAACAGCAGTAGAGAATTTGGCCTCGTCACGCACCAATTTCCCCAATGTCGGCACACTTCGAACTCCCATAATCCTCTGTTAACATTCCCTAACACTGTCAGCAGGGGCTGTGCAGGCATTGGTTTAAATCCAGCAAGTTATTGCAATTGCTATAGTGGTCACAGCACAGCAGTTTGTACATGTATCCCTAAATATATAATTCATGTGGCCATCTACATCTTTGTGTGCATTGATATCTTTTTTTAAGGTGTGACCATTAAAATGTTTCCCTCTTAAACCGTCCTTTACCAATGAAGACTTTTATTGCTCATAAAAAAAAACCCTAACATTAAAATTACAGTTATTAAAATTATGTTGAGAGTTTGCTGTTTTTTTTTCCTGGGGATATCAAACATCTTTCTGTCTCTCTGGCCAGATAGATAGGCAGATAGACAACCAAGCCAAACCTTAATCGAATATATGGAAAACACGCCCTCACCACCTGCCTACATGGTTGTAATTCAGCCAAGTTGCCAAAAGAAAATGTTGGCATTGTATGTTTCTGCTAACCATGCATATGTTATGTTTGTACATTTTGTACGTATGATATCAACATTTTTAAAGTGATATAGTATGAGCTGAGCTTGTCATCAGAAGGTGGAGGGAGCCCGGACTCAGTTGTCAAAAGTCGTAAATTCTGAGCTTGGGCAGTGACTTGCGGCGTCAGAAACCAACAAAAAAAGGCATCCTATAACATCAGCATGATATGCAGCTGATGGCCTGGTGGTGTCAAGGGGAAACGCAGTGGGACAAGGCCGAAAGTTAATGCGGTGAAAGTCTGAGTGGGCGTCAGAAGGAGTGGTAGATGGCTCCAACAAACACCAACTTTCACCCAGGGGAGCAGTGTTTGCGTCCCATAATATATAAAGCCAAACCCTGTTCTTTTTGCCTGAACTTAACCGTGTGTTTTTGTTGTTTAAGGAAAAAAATGTCAATTCACAGCATTGTACCAACGTAGTGCCTTATTTTGAAAGAGACTGTATATAAACAGCACTGTCAGCAAGAGGGTTCCCGGTTTGATCCCGGGCGCGGGAGCCTTTCTGTGTGGAGTTTGCATGTTCTCCCTGTGTCAGCAAGAGTTTTCTCGGGGGTACTCTGGCTTCCTCCCACAGTCCGAAGACATGCAGATTGGGGATAGGTTAATTGGTGACTCTATACTGCCCGTGGGTGTGAATGTCTGGCGACCTGTCTAGGGTGTACCCTGCCTCTCGCCCAATGTCTGCTGAGATAGGCTCCAGCCCCCCCGTGACCCCAGAGAGGATAAGCAGTTAGAATATGGATGGATGGATGTTAATGGTGGTATGTAAATTTCCTGTGAAGATGTAAATGTATCTTGAAAGAAGACAACGCATGTAACAAGCGGAACTTGACACGGTGTCCCAGAACGTCAGCAACCAACCTTGCACTTTGTATGTGGACGTGGAAAGTCGATGACCAAACAACCTGCTGTAGCAGTATAAAGCAATGGATTTATACCTAAATACTGCTGCATTTCCTGTTGGGATTGTGCCACCAACAGCGGGTATTTTAAGCCAAAACCTAAGCAAATGTTTACCACAGCATTGCTGAAACATAAAGAAAAGCAAAGTTTCAATGTATCCACTGCATAATAACATACAAATGTAATGTATCCCCGGTTTGCAGCAATGTACAATGCCAACATTTATTCTGGTGATTGGGTTGTGTAACCACTTGTTATAGCACATAGCACTGTAAAGCTGAGAAAGCTGATGTGTTACCATGGCAGGTGTATTATTTGGCTGAACATTCAAGTAGCAGATATATTCCACTTTCCTACTTTGTAATGCAGGCACACAAAACAGATCCTGTTTCCAGTGCTATACTGTCGCCATCCTTTGAATCTATGGAAGATATCTCTGCGTCAGGGGACCTGTTTGTGATTGACAAACACACATAAATGCACACATGCACAGACATACACACACACACAAAGAGAGTCAGTGAATGTTAAATAATGTAAAATGTGATCAGAAGCGTACTGGTAGTTGGGTTCACTTGTATGCATGATTTATTCGCACATCTCCCTCTCTCTTTTGACAGAGTTATGTAAGGTGAGAGACAGACTTTGTTTCTTCAGCCAAGATGAGGAAGAGAAGGAGGATGAACTGGCAGCAGGAGAAAACAAGTTAAGCAGAGAAGAAGAGGTGGGGAAGGCGGGGATAGAGGACAGATGAGGAGCCTCTCAATTACAGTGCTCTCTTCTGGAGGATGTGAAAGAGATGTCCCTAAATGGAAATAGACCCACAGGACTGAACTAAACCCAAACAACACTTCCACCCAGGTGCACAGACACACACATTAAGCTTTATACTTTCTTAATTGCTAGTCTGAAGGATTCCTGGCTTGACACTGTGATTCACCATACAATGGGTAGGTGGCAGGTGATATTCAAAGTGGTACATCACTGGTAGATGCTAGTCTTCATACAAAGCTGTCATTTGGAGCCCAGTCTCACTCTGAAGCCCAAATCTGGTGCTTGGGCAGCGACTTGTGGTGTCTAAACCCAACGAAAAAAGGTGTCCATTAACATCGGCATGATGCACGGACAGTTTACCGGCTCTTGGCGGCATCTGGGAGAAACGCAGCGGGACAAAGACAAAAGTTAAGGTGGTGAAAGTCAGAGTGGGGCCTCAATAATGTGTGTTTGTTGTTGAAGGTAAAAAAAAAAGTCAATTCACGGTGTTGTACCAACGTAAATTTCGTGTGAAAACAGAAAGAAGACAATGCAAGTAACAGGCAGAACTTTACACGGTGACCCAGAATGTCAACAACCAACGCACTCAGGGTACCTTGCACGTCATATATCGACATGGAAAGCCACGGCCAAAATGTCAATATGTGACAAGGTCGGAGTGAGCATGTGTTGCCATTTGAACTAATTCCTTCCTGATTGCTAAGCGGGCAATCCCAAGCTAAAAGCTAGCCCGTAAAGGCCATCCTGATCTAGCGAGTACTGCACCAACATGGCCACTTTTAAGTTAAATTTCTGGCATTTTGCTTTTCCTGTCTCAACTTTTCAGTTTTTGCCTTCTTTTTTTCCGTCCATTTTCAGCTGGAAAAGTAAAAAACATCAGTTATTGGCACAAAGTTAACACCCTCCATGAGGGAAAAACATCAGAGACTGTGAACTGAGAATTTATATTGTTCAAATTGCCTAAGTTCCTCAAATTTTCACCTTAGTTTTACTTTTAAACTTACTTTATATGTGATGGAAAAATAATTTTAAGTAATAAATTTTAAGTTTTACTGTCAATTTTAACAGTTAAGAATTGAGGACAGAACAGCACATTATCTGGGGAATAAGGCAGAGATAAAGCATGTTCAGTATTACAAAATTTCAATAGTGTCTGTCTCTTATTGACACTATCTGTATTGTGGATGTGTGTGTTCCTCTGGGTGTGTGTATACACCTGCATTGATTATCAGTGCAAATGATTGACAGTCAGCTGCTTGAGGAGGATGATAAGACACACTTCTCACTCTTACCATCTCTCTCTCAGTCTTCGTCATTTTTCTGTCTATACTTCAGCTTTTTCGTCCATTTCTTCCATTCTCCGTCTCTCTTGCTCTGCAGACTCGACAGCCATAGGGCCTTCAATCTGATGATAACACTGAATAACTTGAACATGATTTGATAAAATATGTGGACTGCTGCTCCAGCACTGGTAGTTGTTGTTTATCACTGTTGTACAACTTTTAAAATACAGTGTGGTGTTTTTATCAGCTGCTGTGGGGATAAAGAAGGGACTGATATCCAACAAAGATCCTCAGCCGCGGTGGAGATACTGCGGTTATGCACTTTATGCATCCCAGAGCTCATCTGGAGGAGGAGAGGCAGGAGGATTACATGTGCTCCTTTGCTGGTTTCCAGTTTGATCTTTAGAGCCTGCTAGCTAGTTAATGCATGACTAATGTTGTACTGATTTTTTCCCGTTTGTGTACTGCCAACCGATACTTGAGCCCTTAATCTCAAATCGTGGGTGGCCCTGTGCTTTGACCCCTCCACAGAAAATCAGTTTCATAAATATGAATGAAATCATGAGCATGAAATGCACGTGAAGGTGCACCCAAGACTATTTTGTTTCCCTTACAAGAGGCATACAGTGTGTTTTAGACTCAGCTGGATGATATGCTGTCTTTGTAGAAGAGGACGAGTAATTAATTAAATCACTTGTTTATTTGTCAGATATTAATATACAGATGCTCTGCTTATTGTTAGATATTCTGTACATGGGTGTGCCATTGACTATAACAGTTACTGAGAAATGTTTACTATGCTATTTCCCCAGACGAGGACCCGCTATCTCTTTCTGTATTGTTAAAGCCGCACTAGCAGCAAGTCGCTTCTCCACTTTAGGCAGGAATGAACTATGTCAACAACTATTGACTTATATCTAGTGCCATCAGCAGGTCAGATTTTTAATTTGTAAATTTATGGCACTGACAGAAGGGCCGTTTCAACATTGTTGCTAAAATAAGCTTGGCTTCCAGCAGTTTACCTCACTTTAATTCCCTCAGTCTCCTGTGATATTTTCAGTGAGGCTACAAAGTGATGTTACAGGTTTTTTTTGTTTGTTTGTTTGTTATTTGTTTTTCTTCAGTGAAAATAGGTGTCAGAATGGGGACGGATTGGCTTTTAAATTTAATATGGAACACATATTTTCACAACGATTGTTTGCTGAGTCGACAAGACTGGACTTTATAACAGCAACAAAGGTCATTCAACATTAAAATCATTAAAGCCATTATTGTGTATTATTGTGTATATTTTCTTGTCATTCTCATGAAATTATAACATTTGTTTCACAATTATGTGATATCACTAAACACGTACTGCAGTGTGTTGTACCATGCTCCATATAAAGATGGGCAGAATGTCAACTCCCCAAAAGTGAAGCCAAAACATCTAGATTGCCCCCTGGAGGCCGGCTGCAGTATAGGTCATAAACCCCGCCCCCTTCGGGACAAGGGTCAAAATAAAAACTCAAAGTACATGTCAAATACATTTTTCCTGAAGATGGTTTCTCTCGTTTTAGGTAGATCTTATCACACTGATGTATGTCTAAGTGTGTTGGTTTAGTCCAGTTATTTCATGCCATAAAAAGGGTTTGATGTAATGATTAACAGCTGAGTGAGCCAATCAATGTGCTCTTGATCAACAGTGCCGCTTGTTATTGGTTAGACTGGTGTATGGGTGGGAACTTGATACCACAGATACTGGTAATGTAGTTCTGAATGACATCACCGGCGCAAGATGGCAGTGACTGTATCTGGGATATTTTGGTTCATTTTTGTACAGTGTGAATTGTGTTGCACAGACAGGTTGCTTTTTCTACGTGCCTCTTACCTTGGTATCACATTATGCTGTACATTTACTCATTATCAGCACCTTTTACACAGCAGTAGCTCAGTCTTTTGAGATGTGGCTAAGGAACCACAGTGTAGTCTGTTTAAGTCCAGTACAGACCAGGTATGGAGTGTGTACTGGTGGACTTGAGAGGTGCCCGATCACCTCCTGAACTCAAGCCCCTAACTGCCCGTTGCACTGTGCTGACATCTCTCCACCATTAAGAAAATAATAACAGAACAAAAAACAAGTTTTCCCAAGATGACAAATGAAGTACATTATAAGTATTATTTTGCTCTTTTCTCTTTTTTTTTTAGTCACTCCTCGGCATCTGCTTTCAAATGCAGATGTGCTTCCATCAGCTGATTTGCAGTGCTAGACAAAAGGCTGTCCATTTTCCTGAGACACCTTCTGAATATATGAACAAAGGCAGCCTGCACGTAAACAGCCGAACAAGAGAGCAATTGTACATCACAAGCTGCCATCAGTATAATAGAAGCAAGGCAAGGTAATTATTTCTCATCATCCTTACATACACAGGTATTTCAGTCACCTTTAGCTCATGCATTGTGTGAAGCCATGACGTGCCTGGTCGGAGGTTCATGTTAGAGATCTATATTTCCTGTCTAGCATGTGAAAAGGAAATAAGAGTCACTTTGTCCCCTTACAGAAATAATAGCAATAGTTAATCTCACCACAGCTGAAGCTGGTGTCAACCTTTCAACATTTCCTGGTGCTGCTGTGAAACTTTCTCAATAAGGTTTGAAACTTGCCTGTGTTCTACAAAAGATTTGTATGGAGTCTTTCTTTCCTGATTTCTTTTCTTTTCCTTGGTTACAGAGGGTCGGTTATTTTTGTTTGAGTATTGAACAATGCAGTGTGTGTGTGTGTGTGTGTAAGAGAGAGAGACAGCATCTGGCATGTTGTTTTCATAGTACCACAGGCAGACATAACAAGGATAGATTACAGCAGTAGCAGAGATGAATAACCACTTTAGAGATCTAAACTAGAAAACACAATAGTTTCAACAAGCCTCTGAGTTAGAGTCGTATTTTTATTTTTTTCCCACCCTTTTTCCACATGATTTTGTGAACAGGACATGGCATCCTAATGTAAATGAGATGGATGAGAACTGTTTTAAAGATGGATTATGGCAGAGGATTACAATGTTCACAAATACATTCCCAAGGCAGGATGTAGGCAGATGGTGAAACTCAATAAAAAGCTGTACACCACTGGTCTATCTATAAGTAAGATAAAGAGGGGTAGTTGAAATTATGCAATACCATACTACTACTACTGATGAATATAATTTTAATTGTCATAATAATGATAATGGAGACTTAATTAAACTCTCTTAGCTTTTGTCCTCACTTCTAGAGGACCCAAAAGTTTTGGAAAGTATGGTAGATGTATTCTTTGTGCTGGTGTCGCAATGCAAAGCAAGTTACATTTCTATTTAAATCCCAGTTGTGTCATGTTGTCTTTGTCTTTTGCAGCTTTGATGTCTGAATCAAAACAGCTGAACTGGTCCCAGCAAGAGGAAGTCCCAAGCTACATCATGTCTGTGTTGTGTTGCTTTCTGAGAGCTTATTTATCACACAAAGTTCTGTGAAAGCACAACAAAATGTCTCATCTGTGTATTATACATCAGTGGTTCCCAGCTGGTGGGTCGCGGGCCAAAAGTTGGTGCATGGATCGCAAGTGGGTGCATGGATCGCAAGTTACTTGCGAATGTGTCAAGTTTGAAAAAACACACTTTAACCTTGAAGTACAGTAAATTTCTGGCGCAAGCTTTTATTTTGAAGTGCCTTTTCCTGCTGTAGAGGGATTGAATAATAGAGAGCTACTTAACAGAGACAGCAAACTACCTTGGCGACGTGACCAAACGCAAGTATGGCACTGAATATATTAAACTTTGTGGACCTTGAACTAATGACTAAGGAACAATCTGGAACCATCTGGGAACCACTGTTATACATTATAATCTATTTGGGTTATTCACAAAGGTCAGACAAGTAAAAGTAAGATTTAAAATAATAATAATAATAATACAGCTTTAATTTTCATAAAGCTTTTCAAGGGACCCTAGGATGCTTTACATGACGCCAGAAACAAATAACACACAAACAAAATTGGTGTTAGCAGTGTTTGCCAGGGATAAGAGGATTAAGTGAGGCTGTGGTGAACAGGTGGGTTTTCGGGAGTTTTTTGAAGATGTCAATACAGGCAGTATTACGAATGTCTGCTGAGACAGAGCTCCAGAGGGCGGAGGCTTCCACACTGAAGGCTCTGTCCTGGAAAGTTTGCAAATTGGTGTGGGGATTGGTGAGGAGACCCACGTCCGAGGATCTGAGATTCTTGGATAGGGTATCTGGGCGGAGGAGGTCTGATAAGCACTGGAGGGCGAGGGCATGTAGTGATTTGTAGGTGAGGAGGAGGATTTTGTATGAGATGCGGGACTTGACCAGGAGCCAGGGAAGGAGTGTGGGGGTGATGTGCTGCCACGGCTTGGTGTGAGTGAGAATCCTGGCAGCTGAGTTTTGTACAAACTGGAACCTGTCCAGGGCTTTGCTGAGCATCCCAGACAGGACTTCATTGCAATAATCCAGATGGGAGGTGATGAGGACAAGAATGAAGAGGAGTCACGTATCAGATCGGGTTTTGGTTTTGTCAAGAAACACACATGTTAGTGGGAACTCACTCAAATGACCAGCTGTGGTTTATAGTACACTGAAAACCAACATCGCCAAGGAAGTGGGCTTTGGCTCCAGAGAGCAGGAGGCCTTAGCTCTGGTGACCAGCTTCATTACATGTTGAGCATCCAAAGGCGAGACGGGGGAGCAGCAGAGCAGTCCGGCCGGCGTGCAGCCGTGGGAGCAATGCCCTGTGGCTGAGGTGTGTGAGGAGGGGGGAGGCAAGGTGCCAAGAGCTGCTGATGGATGGAATTCACTGTAGCCTGGAGGAAGTCCAGGAACTTTGATTAGAGGGTGGGGGCACCTGTAGGGGGGGAGGCATCAGGGGGGCGCAGTAGCCAGTTGAAGGTGGTGAACAGCATTCTCAGGTAGTTTACTGGTTGCCAAAAAGAGAGTAATATTGTGTCTCGGTCTGGGAGAAACCATTTTTATATGTCCTCATGTGGTCTTTAAAGGTCTGGAGAGTCAGTGGCACACAAGCAGGCAGGAAATGACAGATTTGTGACTGGGCACTTATGCATCAACTGTTACTCAGGTATGTGTGAGAAACAACACAACGCTGCCTTCATGAATAGTCAAAACCCTCTGCGTCAATTTTAATTACAGTTTTCATTTGTGCTAGCGCCAGGGACGTATTGTGTGCAATTTATCACAAAAATGGATAAACATATCCGTCAAATTAAAAAGGATTGGAGGAGGAGGTGTAAGCAGTGCCTTTGTAGAGATGAATCCCCTCGAAAACCTCCCCACTGTAATGTAGTGGATTTGGGTTTAATTACAACCTTGTTCACACACACGCACACGCGCGCACACACACAAAACATGGTTTGTACACACACATGCGCACACACTGTAGATAAGAAAAAAACACACTCCCTGTTTGCAGTGGAGTAAACAGAGACACACAAAAAGCAAATGTCGCCTCTATTTGCAAAGCAAGAGACATGAGGACGTGCATACAGAAGGACACACACAAACAGTTTTGGCACATGAAAATACAAACACAGTGAGAGTGTATAATAAATACTAAGAAAGAAATCCCGCAGACTTCTTGTCCATGGATCATCTAAAGGCAAGAAAGATTAAAAAAAAAAAAAACTTTTTCTATGTACTTTGTAGCAGATGAAAGAGACAAAGAAAGAATCCATAGGAATCATTTTTATTCTGAAATAGTTTTGTCACAGTGATATGATTTAAAGAATCGTATCTTTTGCCCTTGGTGTATCTGAAAGAATTTTGCATAACTCTAAAATAAATGCTTATATAACAAGGGTTTTCTGCCCATCTGTGCTCTGGGTCTGTGATAGAACACCTCATACTGTCAGCAGGGAGAGTGAGTGACCCTGAGTCTTACAAGGTGCTGTCAGTGAGGGATCATTAGAGGTGGAGGAATTCTCTATTCCAGTGTCTGCCCTATCTGAAATGAAACCAGAGAGAAGACATGATTTAAGAATTTACTAATTTAAGCTGCTAACTTCAAGCCAGTAGAGAAGCGCTCTGTCAGAGGAGAGGAGAGAGGAGAGAAATGAAAAAAACATAATGATGAGGGTTCTTGTTTTGGCAAAGTGTTTACCAGCAAGAATCATATACTGTACTTGCCTGTGATTGATTACAGTCCATGCCAACAAAGTCCGCTCTGTTTTTGTACCACACCACAAGTCATAAGATGGAAGCTGAGGTGGATGGTGAGAGTATAAAACGTACCAAAGACCAGAGTTCACATCCAGAGTTCCATTTGTGCTGAGGTTGGGCAACAAAACCATTTTGGTCAAGGAAAAAAAAAAAACAGTCAACTCCCCCACTCTCATGCTTCAAATCACTGTGAACTTGTTCAAGATTTAACCACAATCTTTATCTAACCTCAGCCAGGTGCTGTGAGCTTCTAAAATTAGGCCCAACTATAAAAATGTTTGGCTTTACAGATGCTGCAAGAGCAGATGTTGTAGGGAAGACAAATTAAATATGTTGGTGATGCCACATACGTTCGGTATCAACATTTTGAGACTCGGCAGATACGTTCGTTGACTACATTTTCTTTAAAGTAAAAAAATATATATATATATATATATGACAGTATGTCAAAACAGCACATTGATGTGCACTGGTGTAATAGTGCTGCTACTGAACTGCTACTTCAGTTGAAAGGTCTTTACACCAAGACAGATGGTAACTATAGGATAAAAAA
>JAPZEB010000020.1:21203068-21216024 GCA_029783705.1 Chaetodon striatus | reverse complement strand
ATGATTTCCTCCCACTGTGGAACTCCTGTGAGGACCCCTGGTTGAGAACCACAGATCTACATTATTATCAGATTTCAGTATTCTAATTCTTATTCTAACTAATAATTCTTGCAATAATTATTATTTCAATCAATCAGGTAATCACAATTGCTTGTTTTGAACTTTGCAACCAACTCTCTAAAAGCCAAAGATTTTCATTTCAAAACCACATATGACAAAGTGAAAACACAACTGTGCTCAGAATAAACCCTGAGTAACACATTCAAAACAACACTAAACCTGTATTATGTTTATACAACTCCAATGTGACAACACTTTGTTTGCTATACTATATGGCATGGCACTGTGCAGTGGTAAATCTTGTTATTCTGCAAGCAAGGAACTAGTACAAGCTGTTTAACAACCAAATGGTGTTGTTTAAAAAACTTATTTAAAAAAGTGCCCTGTGGAATTTTCTAACAACAGTTTGTATTCAGTGTTTCCCACCAAAACTCATTGTGTATATGTTTGAGGTCCAACAAACATGTTAAAACCATTTCCTTCTTCAAACATTTGCAAAGCTGTTTTTTT
This sequence comes from Chaetodon striatus, assembly GCA_029783705.1. Taxonomy (NCBI): domain Eukaryota; kingdom Metazoa; phylum Chordata; class Actinopteri; order Chaetodontiformes; family Chaetodontidae; genus Chaetodon; species Chaetodon striatus. Next base: position 21,215,454 of record JAPZEB010000020.1, on the reverse strand, counting down.
TTTTGTTAAAATTATACATTTTTCACACCCATGTTTGATAGCCTGCAGTCCTTTTTTTCCTTGCCTTTTGTCGATCAATAAATAGCGTAACACTGGGAGCAGGACGTGAATCACATCACATCACATGCTTGCTTGTACATATAACAAAAAACTCATTTGTAAAAACACTGCTCCATAGCACTACTTGTGGTCATCCTGTGAAGATTTTAACCACTTTGTGTCATGCACACATACAAGGACGCACATGTGTAATGCAGTACACTTTCCTGCCATGAGTTTAATGGTAATCCTCTGATTGGTGGCACTTACAGAAACACTCAGTACGTTTACATGCAGCTCGAGAAAATCAAATTACTGGCTTAGTCCGACTGATACTGGACTATCTGTAGCTCGACTAACACACCTAGATAATTCGACTGAAAATTGAACTCTTAAACTATTGCTTTTACGGGCTTTCACCTGGAAGAAGAAGGAGACGAAGTAGCAGCAGTTCAGTATATAGCAGTGCTGTAACTCCCAGAGAGAGAAACAAACAAACACCGTGGTGACCGAGAAGCAGAAGACGCGCTTCTGGACAGATGAGGAAACAACATCCATGCTCCGACAGCTAAAGGAGCTTCATTTGTTGTTAGCTTCCTCTTCGGGTCAACTGGAACTAGTTCAGTATGCGCTATATTAAAAAGGACACAGCGCCACCTATTGAGGCGGAGTCAGACGTAGTTGGTCAGAAATTCGATTTTCTCTCCTGCATGTATACTCAGACAAGACGAAAAGTCCAACTTGACTGATTAGCCAAGCTATGAGCTTAGCTCATCTACCGCGTGCATGTAAACATACTGAGTGATGCACCCTCAAAGGCAAGGACAAACAATAAGACTGCAAGCTAGTAAATATGGATGGAAAAAAAAAAAAAAAAACGCAATTCTTTACATATTCAAAAACCATTTGGAATGTATTTTAGGAAAAAGGAAATACATTCAGTACATTTGAATACCTCATGCATACACACACTTAATGTAAACTTAACTGCCAAACATTGTTTACAAGAAACTTCCCGGGGCAACTTTATTATGATAATGGTTTTCTTTTAAAGTTATTTAAATTATCTTCAGATTACTAGTGTGCAACAAAACACATTCAGCTTCAAAGCTAACGCATCCATTTACTTGTCAAACAGGTGTGTTCATTGCAATATGATGCAAAAAGTAATAACTGAAAAGCACTATCATATCTGTATTATGTATATTAGGCTTATAATATACTACAATATCTACACCACAGTGATGTTAGAAAGTGTTATTCCATTTGGTTTATTTTAATAACAGTTTAGCCTGACAAATAATAAGCAAATTCATCAATAACTGCTTTTTTACTTGCACAATACACTTAATCCTGCTTACCTTTCTTGACCTCTGCAATAACCCCATCTACTGCTGCAGCGGCTGCCCTCTTGGCCTCTCTGCTCTCCTGGTTGGCTCTGTCCTTCTGCTTCTTCTTACTGGTACTGGAGGACAAGTCTGAGCTGTTGTCCCTACCGCCGCCTCCTCCTCTCTGCTGAGCCCCACCGCGACGGCCCAGTGTCTCATTACCAGCCACACCGCTACCACCGCTGCTGGCCATCTTCGGGCACTTGGCACAAACAGGCCGCCCGTCGCTGGAATCACTACCGCTGCTGGGGTCTGGATCTGAGGTGTGCCTCTTCCTGCCTGGCCCGGCTATCTTGGCGATGATACTGGCCTGAACTCTCCCAGAACAGAATCAGGAAGGCTGGTGAGGGATGGGGACCTGAGGAAGAGGGCAGAGAGACATTTAATGGGCAAGTGGGGAAATTAATAAGTGTTCATATGCATCTGACATCAATATGTGCAAGGTTTAACAGTGTGGAGAAACAAGTCATGATCATGTCTTTTTTTTGTTTGTGTAATACACACATAAGACACACACACAAGAAGGAAGCGTGCTTCACTTTTTTAAACTAATTAGAGGCAGGTTTAAGATAACTACAACAATACTGAACTAGACATGGACATTGTGTCTTGCAAAGGGAAGTGTACAGCAGCCCATAACGTTAGCCAAACCACACCGACGTTGAGCCCTGCTTCGTTTCCTTAGCTTAGCAGCAAGTTGCTAGCTTGGACAGTCAAATGACAAACAAAGGACAACAGCTACATCAGCCATCTTATTCGGCGTTCAGTACAGCACATTTATTAAAACACGGGCGATGCTCATTAAGCTAGCTAGCAAGCTTAACAATGCAACTTCCAGTACCAGGAGTTGTTAGCATGGTTACTGGTTAAGTTAGCCGGCCGACTGCGGAGGTTCGTTCATTTTAAGGCACATATGTTTTGGACTGTCATGTGCCTCTCGATGGGACACATGCGTTGTATGTGCCGTTGGCGTTTAGCTATCGTTATTTTGTTGTAGATATGTTTTGATAACCTCATTTAGCGGAATTAACAAATTATATTTAGTCAAGACCATTAATATATTACCTAAATGGACCCGGTCCACACAAAGGAGTGTGGGATGATACAACTCATAGGCTGCACATTGAGGTTTAAAAATGTATTGTATCCACAATAACTGCCTTGACTTTACTGGACAGAAATCGCAGGCCACATTATCACAATATTATGTCAAAAGACATCTTGAAGCTCGTTTATCAGTACGATCGCTACACCTGATCTCCAATCGGAATCCAACAGAGCGCAGGACAGGTCACACAATCAAACGCTCCTACAGTCTTCGAGGAGCTAATGTCATTAGCCACATCAAGCTAACGCTAGCTCATAGGAAACGGTTAATATGGCTACGTCTTTTACACACCCAACACAACATGACATCCCGTGAGACCTGACGCCCGCTTGCGATTAAACACAAAGTTAATATTGACATTAAAAGGGGAGACTTACGGGGCGTCAATTTGGCGAGAAATGTATTCCGTGGCTGCTAAGCTCCTTCACGCCCGCGGGCCGCTTCGCTCCTGCCCGCACTCGAAACCCCGCAGTCCACGGTGTTTCTGGAATATTCTCTCCTTTATCCGGGACCCATTTCTGGTGAATTTAAACTATTTATTTCAGTGATTCAAACAAAAGACTACAACCGAAAAGCTCCTCGGTCTCTTGGTATCATGCAGCCACTGCGGGGTGAGTCCTACTTTGTTTGGAACAAATTACACTGCCGCCCGGCCATACGTGATGTGAAATGAGTGCGCGCATCGGCCAGACGGCCACTTCCTGGCTGGCGCGTTCACGTGATCTGTAGCCCTTCCTTTACCCCCCTCTCCTCTTTCTCTCACACACAGTCTGTTCAAACCAGGCTGAAATGATTTGGGTGCAAACATTTTACACGTACATTATATATTTTTTGCTGTATTTATTTATCAGGATTGGATTGTTAAGGGCGAAGTCAAGTTTCTTTATTCTATAAAGCTTTAATAACATATGATACAGAGTCTACTATAGGCTCAAGGCATGGAGACTAGATCTCCAAGAGGACATAGAAAAGACTGATTGGGAGAAGGCATGCCTTAAAGCTCAAAAACAATCAATCAATGCAGAATTAAATTACTGCAATAGAAATGGTTAATGAGAACTTACATTAGGCCAGTCAAGTTGAACTGTTGATCCCCTGACATCCCAGACACTTGTATTAAATGTTAAGAAGGAAAGGGGACTCTGTTCCGTTGTGTATGGGAGTGTCCAGAATTGCAAAAATACTGGAAAGCAGTTGTTGGGACTACATCTGAGACTGTTGGAATGAAGGTACCTTACCAGGCAAAACTGTGTGTACTCAGCATATGTCCAAAGAACTTTGCTACAAGTTCACAGCAGACAGCTTTAACTGGCCTTGGACTGCTGCAGACCAGGAGAGTGATAGCTCTATCTTGGAGAACAAAGGATATACCTTCAAGGGGCATGTGGGTGAGGGAGATGGCATTTTGTGTTGTTGGAAAGACTGACTTGTAAACCTAGAGGAAGGGCAGGAGAATCTGAAAAAATATGGAAACCTTTAATGGAATTTCTTGGGCATCAGGGTACACAATCATTATGAAATAGCTCTGTGTAGAGTGTACTTATGTTGTTGTCATCTTTCATTGTATCCTTTTTTAAAAAAAAAAAAATCTGATATGTTTCGTTTCATTTTGTTTGTTTGTTGTTACTTATTTATTTGACTTTAAATAGAGTTATTGTGAATGTTTGCTTTGTTGTCTATATGTGTGAAATTTGTAAAAAAAAAAAAACAAAAAAAAAAAACAATAAAAACATTGTTTAAAAAAAGTATGTAATGTGGCAATGGCCAACGATGTTTCTTTTCCTAAACCTAACCTACATAATCTTACTTGCCTAAACCTGACCCCTGTAACTTTACTTTAAATATACTTTATGCTATGTATATAACATGACGTCCCCCAACCATGTTTCTTTTTCTAAACCTTATCTATGTAACTCTACTTTCTTAAATGCAATCAACATAACCTCCTGTTATGTATGTGACTTTATCATTAGTATGTAACATGACCACTCCCAACCATGTTTCTTTTCCTTACCCTAACCTACGTAACTTTACTTTCCTAAACCTAACCTATGTAACTTCATGTTAAGTACACAACTTTATGCTAAGTACATAACGTGACAACGTCCAACCACATTTCTATTCCTGAACCAAATCTATATAACCTTACTTGCCTAAATCTAACCTATGTAACTTTACATTAAGTACATAATGTGATGACGCCATTAATGGAGCCATAATTCATTAGATATCATATCAACCATTGTTTGAGGATTCATTGCAACAGCCAGAGAAGAAAAGAATGAAAAAAGGAGGGAAATAGAGTTTGATGGCACGTGCATAGAGGAAAAAAAGAGTAAGGAGCAACAAGGGAATCAAGAGAGTAAACAAGGTAAAAAAAGAATGAGAGCGACGGGGAGGACAGTGGAGAGATAAAGAGAGGGGAGACAAGAAGAGGAGGGAGGTCCTGCATACTGGAGGAGTAAAACAAGAACATAGGAAAAAGGAGGAGAGAAGATGGGACAAGGAGGGAAACAGAGACAAATGGAAATGGAAGAGAAGGACAGGAGGGAAGAGAGGGATGCTGAGAAGAAATCTGAGCAGGAGCAAGATAAAGAAGAGAATACTGAGAGGTGGTCTGTCCTTGTGGAAACATGTCCTAGTCCTCCACATATGCAAACACACCAGATGTTAGGGGAAGTCCTTTTTTATATGTCATATTTTAGGAAAATTCACATATAATTTATTGAGCAATACCTCTACCTCCTCTTTCCCTTCTTTTTTCTTCTTTTGTTGTCTCTTTAGGTAGTATTAAAGAGAAATGTATCCTGGAAGACTTTGCCTTTGCAGGGACATGACAGTGCGGTAGATTTGTGTAGCACGTATTTCACAAAGGTGTTTAAACCCTATTTAAAAACAACATGATAAATTTAAATTTAAAAAAAATAATATAGAGCAAGAAGAAACTCCCACAGTTATCTTTCCTTCAGGTTCAAACTCCCCCAGATCTGGCACTGTAATAATAACTACCCATCTCCTGCAGACACTCCTCTGTCTCAGACTACATTTACTGTGTTTTATTGCCAGCTTAAGTGTCTTAACAGCTGCCCTGACCCTCACTAGAGTGACAAGAATACTGCTGACAAGACACAAACTTTATTCTTTCACACTTCTGGTCGTAAACTATACACCGGTAGCCCTTGCAAGTGTGGAGGGGGGCACACTCCTTCAGCAATGCAAAACATAACAAGGGGCCTTAGACACTGTATGAGCTATTTTAAATGGCAGCATTCGCCAAAAGCTTAAGGCCATATATTGTAACATCTTTGGTTCGATTATCTTCTCCTTCTCTACTGTCATTCTCCACGAGAGGCAAAATGGCCCCCAGCTGTTGTTTTTTTTTTTTAAGCAGAATCAGAATTAGCTTTAATGACCAAGTATGTGTGCACATACATGAATTTTATGTCTTGTATGTGCACACTAAAACTGTAATGGCACAATAAAACATTAAATATACCAAATATTACTACTAGTGTTTTAAATGAATGTTCAGTCAGCTGGGAGTTGACATTTAACTAGCCATAAGACAATATTATTACATTTTCCTTTTCACCATATCCTCACTGTGATCCCGAAGTCTCCAAACAGCTAAAGCCACGTTAAGCTGGGCCCCATACATATGATGCTCCAACTGGAAAGTAAAGTTTCAAGGACAAAAACAGGCATGTCTAGAGAGACAACCATTAACACCTACAGTGAATTTAGCATTGACCACATGTCTTTGGACTGCGTGAGTTGTCAGGAGCACCCCAAAGGTCCTGGATTTGAACCCAGAAAGAAAAATCAGGAATGATATCATACTGTGATCATGGAGTCTGATACCGTTTTGACATGTCCTGGAAAGTTCAAGTCAGAGCTGTGGTGGAAAATGTTTACAAATAAATTAAGAGGAAACTATCCCAAGAAATATTCCCCTTGATCAAACACTCCTTTGTTTATCCCAAACACAATACAAATAGGAAATAAAGCAAAAAAAAAGAAGAAGAAAGAGAAACCCAAGAGATCAATTGTGTGAGAAAGTCCTTAAATCCTGAGTGAAGTTTATTGCTGTTTATTGAAGTAACTTAAGGACCTGAGTCAAACTCGTCAAAAACTTTTAAACAAACTCTGTCTTACAGTAATGAGCACACTGGAACAAAAACACACATAATTCACGATTTACAAGTCTCCCCTTCATAATGAGCATAAATTCTTATTATTTCCTTCCATCATTCATCATTTGACATCCTTCTCTGTGGCATTAATAAGTCATGGACATGCTTTTTGGGCATAACGCCTCCCAGTACACTGGCAGGGGGGGCGGGCTGGTGAGAGAATGCGTGTACCCCCTGAAATATTTAACAGCCCTGTGTTCTGCAGCTGTTAACCTGCATGCACTGTGTGGAGACATACTGCGTGTGTGGAGAGAGAGAGAGAGAGTGTGTGTGTGTGTGTGTGTGTGTGATGTGTGTGCAGCATATAACCTGATTACAGCTCTGATTACCTGTTGGGATGGTATGAATATTTTAGATCCAACCAAATCAGGTCTGAAAGTCAGTGATGATGGAGATGTTAATGAGGATGATACTGGAGATAATGATGATGATGATATTTGTCTCCAATTATTTATTCCATTTGCTCCTGTTTCTTTTGGACTTCCTCAAAAGTTTTGACTGAATAAGGGAAATTACTTACTCAATGATTTACTCAAGGAAAAATAGTGAAACAAGTTGAGCTATATTGTTTCAGACCTCTAAATTCCTCCCCATTCTCCTATTTTTTTCCAGCATGATTTTCAGGCAGGATTTGTATTGAAAAATAAAACAATCTCCTAAGCTATGGTGTATCAATAGCTAAACCAGTTCTGGAAAAAAAAGTAGTCATAGCTAGTTTAGCTAGTTATTATTTGAACGGAAAAAAACTCCACTAGTTCACAGTTTTCTTTTTTTTCCCCCACTCAAACAGAATGGCTGATGACCATCCAACTGCCAGAAAAATCATTGGATTTGGTTGTTTCTGCAAACTGGGTATGTTATATTAGCATGCTATTATGCAGTGGATATCTTGAAACTTCACGTTTCAACAGTGCTGTGAAATATGTGGTTAGGTATAGGCACAAAAACCGCTTACATATGGTTAAGAAAAGATCATGTTTTGGATTAAAATACCCAGTTTTGGCAACACAGTCCCATCAGGAAAACCAGTGATGGCCTGGTAAAAAAAAACAACCTCTTTTCATGGCACTATGCCCACCAACAGGTCACTACAAAACACCCATGTTTAAAGCCTAAAAAGCCAATGAGAACACACTGATGGATCACTGAAAAACAGTTTGGAGCTTAAAAAGCCACTAGAAAAACACAGATAGGTCACTACAACACAGCCACATTTGGAGCCTAAAAAGCTGCTGGAAACACATTAATAGGTTGCTACAAAACAATCACGTTTGTAGCCTAAAATCTAGATGGGAACACAATTATAGGTCACTACAAAACACCAATTGGAGCCTAATAAAGCTAATGGAAAAACAGACAGTCTGCTAGAAAACAACCACATATGGACCCTAAAAAGCTGCTGGAAACACACTGTTGGGTTGCAACAAAACAACCATGTTTGGAGCCTAAAGAGCAGCTGGAAACACATTGATGGGTCACTACAAAACAGCCACATTTGTAGCCTAAAATCTAGATGGGAACACAATGATGGGTCACTACAAAACACCAATTGGAGCCTAATAAAGCCAATGGAAAAACAGACAGTTCGCTACAAAACACCCACATTTGGAGCCTAAAAAGCTGCTGGAAACACATTGACGTGTCACTACAAAACACCATTTGGAGCCTAAAATGCCACTGGAAAAACACAGATAGATTGCTTCAAAACAGCCATGTTTGGAGCCTAATAAAGGCAATTGAAAAACACAGACCAGCTGCTACAAAACACCTACATTTGGAGCCTAAAAAGCTGGTGGAAAAACAGATGGGTCACTACAAAACCAACCAACAGTAGGAGCCAAGCTGCCGGAAACACAGCAATGATCGGCTAAAACACAACTGGGGTTGTTTGTTGCTTTCAAACGGTGGTCCAGTGTAGTTCATTGTCCTCAGGTGAGTTCACACCCATAGTAGCAGCAGTAGAAATGTAAATTATGTAAAGATAATGTGTTTTTGTCCCTGTTCAAATCGATTGTTAAATTTTAAAACCAACTATTTTAACTGGAATGACATGTTGTGTCTGAACGACGGATCACTATTCTAGTCAACCTCCTGTTAAATTTCCTTGGGCATTGACACCAGAAAATATTTTGGGCAGCTTTACACGCCTGAATAAAAAAAAAAAATCTATTTCAGGTAAACAAAGGACCACAAACAAAAAGCATAGCAGGAGAGGAAACACAAAAAATGTACAAATGAATCATGACAATCTGACAAAAATCCTCTAAAGTCAGCCCAAGTCATTCAGAGGTTCCCTCTTTCCTGTTTTAAATGAGAATATCATTTTATGTATGGATAGATGAATGAGAGAAGGTTCTGTGCGGACACAGCAGGCCAGTCACTCCACCCAGACTTGTCAGATCAAATCAGAAATAAGAGGTTTACAGTCAGATAAAGCTCAAGGCTCTATGATGCAGAGCTTCCTGAACAAAGGCACACTGGCTGGGGAGAAAACAAGTTTCTCTCCAGCTTCAAATAACAAAAAAACACAAGTTGTTCCTCCTCTTAGTCATTTGAGCCCACTGAAACTATGTGAAATCGCATTTGCTGCAAAGTAAAATGTTGCTTTGAAAGCAGGACAGGCAGCAAGAGAATGGAGGAAAAACTAGCGGAGAGAGACGGGAAGAACAAGAGAGGCAAACTAATTAAGGAGAAAGTGGCAGAGGGAGAGACAGGGAAGAGAAGGAATTGAGTCAGACGGCTTTATTTGTCGGATGCGTGTGTGTTTGGACATGCTTGTCTAACTTCTAAATCCTCTGCAAAGTCAGAGGAGTCTTTCATTCCCAAGATGAGTAAACATTGGCCCACGTTCTGTCATCACGACTGCTGCACCTTCAACCAAAAACAGCCTGTTTGTTTCTCTTTCTCTCCCCGTGCCAAGAGCCCATTTCATAAAGAACAGATAGCAAGAGAAAAGGAGTGAGTGTTGCCAACAAAAAAACACTTTTTAAAAATTTAAATATTGTTCCTCACCCATCTGCTTAATGAGAAAATACAAAGAGAAGCAAGGAGATAATACATACGGGCCATAATGTTCACGCTCCCTCATACACACACACAGCTCTCACTGTATAGGATGCACAGTTTATGAATAATTCATGTTCCAGATGTGGTTATTATTAAAGACATGGTGATGATTTCTCATATTCTTACTATTCATATGCAAAGTTAGTGTTTGGTTAGCTGGTAGGATATCCTTTTTCATTTATTTTGCTTGGTGGGGTGAGTTTATCACCCATCCTCCCTCTGTCTTATCTTCTTATTCGCTCCCCAGCACCCAGTGGAATCTGCTGCAATGCTGCAGACACATCAGGAAACACATGTACCTTATACGTAGCCATTACCTGCTATATTTTCCAGTACAGCATGATACAGATACAGGAAACCCAGGGGAATATATCTCTCAATACACTATAAAAATCTTATCTACTTAGCTCCATATCCATCAAAGCTACACTGAAAGTTTATGGGACCAACAACTACAGTGTTATTCTTCATGACCTCATCCCAGCTCTCTACAGTGCTCTGGTGAATTGCCTGCTGCTGTTGGTTTGCAAGCCACCAGAGCGCAGGAGATACTGAGGTAAATATTGGCCTGCTGGACCCTCAGGGCAGTTGTTTGTCCATAAAACACAGCTCATGCTGCACAAGCTGTTTGGAAAAATTTGATGGAAATTGGATGCGTTTTGTGGAGCTGTAAAAAAAATGGCTGTAATATAGTAGAGGTCGCCTTGTTTATAGAGGACCATTTCAGAATCAAATGAGGACCCCATCCTTTATTCAAGCTACTATCTTGGCCTTAAACAAATACTGCAAACAAATACTGGGGTGCAGCAATGTTCATATTATTGTAATATTGAACACAACAAAGGCCAGAGGCTCTCTGTGTATAGTTTGTGGTGAGCTGAAACAGTAAGGATATTAAGGTGCCTTTTGCTTTGAACCTAAATCCTGAAGATATATACTGTATATATATGTGGTTTTTGTTTGTTTGTTTGTTTAATTTTTGCTCAGTTGTGCTCACTATAGGGGGATTTGTGCGGCAGACCCTACTCCCTAGCCTACACATGTCGCCTACAATGGTGTCTGTGACACTCTGCTGTTACACCTACAAAACAATGGTTGGCGGCGGAGTCTCTGTGAAGTGCTGTAAAGTTTAATTGATTGAGAACACACCTGAAGCACACTTTAAATATGCCTTAATAGTGGCTTAATTTTGAACTAAAGAACACAAATCCACTATATCTCGCAGCATTCACAGACAAAGCACTTGCACATGCTAATGTTTTTAAGCACAAGCCTATGGCATTTTGCATTGTATAAATTAGCCTAGCACCTAGCAGATGTTTCCCCTACCCATATGAAGTCAGGGACGACAGCAACATTTAACAACGGTAACGTTACAAAATTTGGCTCTGTTACAACTCACAAGGTTCACCGACAAAACTACTGTCCTATACTAAACATGCTCTCCAAACAAATATAATATGCTAACGTTTTTAGCACAAACCTATGGCATTTTACATTGTAGAAATTAGCCTAGCGATGAGCAGAGGTTGCCTCTGCTCATATGAAGCCAGGATAAATCCCCAAATATGAATCCCCAAAGGATAAATCTCACACAAGATGAAAAATGCTATTTTTGTGGAAGCTTTATTGTCTTCACAATTTATTGTTTCTTATATGTGAAATTAAAGTAAATAAAAGCTTTGTTTCCTCTGAGGGAAATTCAGCTTTTCAGCTTACAAAAACAGACAGGAGGTCTGCGTCGCGTTCTTCTCTTGACGACAATATCTCATCAAATTTGGCACAAACCTCTACCTAAACTCAGTGATGAATTGATTACATTTTGGTGATCAAAGGACAAAAGTCAAGGTCACAGTGACCTTGCAGCTATCTCTACGAAAGGATCTGGGCAGAAATGAATGTAACTGTAACTGCAACTTAAATGGTTCACAAAGGTATTCTAGTTTAGGTGATGTTATGTGTACCTGGAGCAGATTCTGAAATGAATTTCCATTTAATCAATGGGTAAACTGGGTAACCACGGATGAGGGGGGTGAGTTTGGGACAGCAGCCAATTTTTGCCTCGGGACTTCCTAGAAGGTTTTTCCATCCCTGGGCACCATAAATCCTAAAAAACATCAATACGGTTTTGAACAGAGATGCAGCTGCTGAGAGTTCAGATCAGCATGGACAGTGCAGTCGCCCTCCCACACCTTGGAGAGCAAAAACAGAGAGTGACAGAGAGAGAATGAAATGTGGTAAAAAATCAACAGATAGACTGTGTCACTGATAAAAAAAAGAAAGTTAGAGTTTAAGTAAAAATAACTATTAGTTTAATAATAATAGTAATAATAAACGTCAAATTTTTAACTCACCCAGCACCACATCCTGAGTGAAGGAACAGCTCCAGTGATATTATGTTTGTACATAGATTGTCAGATCATCCTCCTCAGTGCAACTCTTGACACAAGTTACCATATACACTCACTGGCCACATTATTAGGTACACCTTGCTAGTACCAGGTGCGTTATCCTACTGGAAGTAGCCATCAGAAGATGGGTACACTGTGGTCATAAAGGGATGGACACAGTCAGCAACAATACTCAGGTAGG
>JAPZEB010000020.1:21168965-21189718 GCA_029783705.1 Chaetodon striatus | reverse complement strand
CACATTCACACCTACGGACAATTTAGAGTCACCAATTAACCTGCATGTCTTTGGACTGTGGGAGGAAGCCGGAGTACTCAGAGAACCCAGAGAAAACCCACACTGACACGGGGAGAACATGCAAACTCTGCACAGAATAGCTCCCTCCTGGGATTGAACCAGTAACCCTCTTGCTTTGAGGCGACAGTGCTAACTGCTAACAGTGCTAACCTTATTGAAGCAGCATATAGGTGGAGTTGGGTGTTTTTGACTAGGGCCCCCCAGGATCCCAATACATTTGAACATTTAAAGAACACTAATTAAAACAGAAATATAAAACAATATTATGAAGTCATTAAGAACAAATTAATTGACAAAGTCATGGAAAATTAAAATGATTGGATGAATCACTGATATGACAGAAAGTATACCTTAGGGGAGTGCGGGTACCTCAGTCGGTGGGGTTGTCAAACTTTTTCAGCCACGACTCCAAGACATCCAAAGAGCATTGTATCGTCCTAAGTGGGTTACAGTCCAGTGATCCTATCAGCCCTGAGCGTGGAAGCTACCTCACGCTGCGCCAGCCACAACAAACCATTGTTCTCCAGCCAGTGGGAATAACTGCGCCTGACAGCACACTACACACGATCGCAATGAATGAGATGTGAACTGCTGAACTGTCTATAAAAAGGAGAGAGATTTTTATCCATTTCAACACAACTGGTTTTATTTTCTCTTTCTCTCCAGTGTAATCTAATAAAAATGGGTTACAGTCGCCTTCATTCTCCATCTCCGACTTTTGCACTGGACTGGGTAAAGGGGAACACACTGTACTGGGCATATTTGGAATCTGTCAAGGTTTTCGGTAAATTTAATTCCTGCAAGTGTTTTCAGATTTTCTGAAACAAGACAATGAATGCCTATTAGTGACCTCTGACCCTTCTGAAAGGACAGAAACAAAGTTCTACAGAAATCAATGAATTATTACATTGTTATGGTTTTTCTCTTAATGTTTTTTGTTGTTGTTTTTTGGAAAACTGATTTGGAATTTAGTCATTTATTAATCATGTAAATACAGGTGATTAAAGAAATATATTAAATGACACATTTAATAATAATATGCATCACTTTTTACACTTACAAAATATCCTTTTAGAATCAGCAAAAGAGTGAAAGCTCTCAGGAAAGGCCATAACTCATAGTATGTAACCAGTTCTACGTCAGTGATCTTATCACGCTCAGTGGGTCATGAGCACATTTCAACACTTTGAAAGTGACACCAGCTTCAATTTTCCTCAGTTAGCCTGAATTCCTCAGATAAAAAAAGGAGTTGTTGTATGACTCAGTCATCTTGAATAAATATCATCCATCTTCATCCGTGCAGACAGATCTGGAGCTTCTTTGATGGATTAAATGACTAATCACTCTGACTGAGGATCCTGTTTTAATGAGGCCCCACACTGAGAGACCTCGCTGTACCCCATCTACAAGTGGAGGAGAAAAGGTTTCAAGGTGACTCACGTTTACCTTTTCCTACACTTTGTTTCATCTTGTTACAGGCACCAGGCAGGAACAACTATATCGAACACAGTTGCAATGATGTAGGTTTTGTTTCAACATTAGGAGGGGCGGACACATATGAAATGGGGTTTAGGGGTCCTCGACAACACGTTCTCACTCCGACTTTGTCACATATCGACATATGGTCATGGACTTTCCACGTCCACATATGATGTGGAAGGCACCCTGGGTGTGTTGGTTGTTGACGCTCTGGGACATCGTGTCAAGTTCTGCCCGTTATATGCGTTGTCCTCTTTCTTTCATTATCTGGGTTTAGGCTTTAGAATCTTACGGGATGCAAACACCACTCTCCAAAGTGAAAGTCGGTGTTTGTTGGACCCATCCACCGTCTCTCCCACCCGCCTCACTCAGACATTCTGCCTTAACTTTCGTCCTTGTCTCACCACATTTCCCCCTGATGCCACCAGGCACCATTAAACTATAACGGCAACCGGCTGCTTATCATGCCGACATTCAAGGATGCTTTTTTTTGTTGATTTCTGATGCCGCAAGTCACTGCCCAAGTGCTGGATTTCGACGACTTCAGAGTGAGACCGGGCTCTCCTTGACCAGACAATTCTGAGTGTCATCCACATAATTTTCTGGATTTTAGTGAATTTCTATGCACCAATTTGTACATTTTATTTTGTCTTTTCTCTACTTCTTTCATTTTTATTGGGCGGGTAAATGCACATGTTCTGAATATTGAGGGGGACGTGCCTCCTGTGTCAACCCTGATATCTACGCCTATGCGCGGAGGTCATCATGCTCACTTACTTCCTCAAACTGAATCAGTTGAAAGGTGTTGTGATGGAATGAGTAATGACAGATTCTGCAGTTTACTCAGTTAACACTTGTTGCAGTGTATCAAAGAACATTGTTGTCTATTGTACTTAAGTGGAACAATACACGTGTTTGGATAAATTTAGCAAAGTTCAACCACGTGTGAATGAGGTCATTCGGGTAAAAAATAAAACTTTTCTGAGGAAATACAGAGCAGGAAAATGTTCAGCATGTCACTGGAGGAAAAGAACATATATTGGAATAGACTGCAACAATAAAAAATAAAAAAAAAACTGGTGGGATGTTTTAGGTAATCTGCATTTAATTTGAGCACCTTTCTTTTTTCACAACATATCCCCACTCGGTATCTACAGATTTAAGAGGAGAGGAAGAAGAGGGTTTTACTTGTCCACCGTCGCCTGTGTTATATTTAAACTAATTGCACCCTTAAGCAAAGAGAACAGACTAAAAGACAGTGGAGGCACACTGGGCCAGATAATCACTGCCAGATGGCTGCCGTCATGTTCTTTGTACATTAGTTAGCCTGGACTGTACATCAGGCTCCTGCAGCTTTTCTTATACATCAACATAAGCCAACCAGCAAACAAATAGGATTAGTGTTAAACAGAAATGCTGCTTTGTATTCTGAGGATTTGTCAACAGGGAAGTCAGAGGGTCTGTTATGGTGGTAGTGTGGGGTTAGCTGTGGTTGATTTTAGTTTTCTCCTCATCATATGCAGTGCAGGTTCACAATGTACTGCATGTAACACGGCAAAGAAAAGTACAACATGTTCTATTTAATGCGCCACTCAGTTGTTCATTCTTAAAGCGTGTGTGATAATCAGCCGGCGTTGTTAAAGTGTAACAAAAGGAATGCTAGTTGTGCAGTTGTTCCCCCTCTCTCTCGAGCCCTTCTTTATCATTATGCCTCTTATAATTCTTGGTCCTCTTTCAGACCACCTTTTACTTGGTGTGGGTGGCAGGCAGCCAGACATCAGAGTCTGATGACATGTCAGGTGTTTATAGTTGCTCCCGAACACAACACTGTCGGGCCATTTAGAGCGGTCCAGTTACCCAGTGGGCAGTGGCCACGCTCAACACAGTCTGTCATTGTTTAGCCACACTCAGTGGGATGGAAAGGTTTTTGGGACACGCTCACTGAGCAGGCAACAAGAGACAGACCGGAGTGCATTTTAACTTGGAGGAGAACACACACGCTCAATGCTGGTTATGTTAATTCTCATTAATTCTTCTCATGGGAATGTTTCTATGAATATTTATGTTTTAAATAAAGCCTGGTTTTAAAGGGGCATTCGTTCATGCATGTCTTGTACAACATAGATGAGAAAACACATAAATAGAAAATAGGAAATGCCATAGGCTCAGGTACGGTCATTGATCAGAGTGAAAGTATCGTCAAATTGAAGCACATGCATGGCCAGGACTGAGCCAGTCGCAACGCTCATCAATCCACTTACTTACTTATTGGCTTCTGGCAAAACAAGAACATGCTTTAATCTGTCTTTAATTGGTTGAATTTCATTGGTTTCAAAATATTTGATACCGGATAGACTTACTAAATGTATTCAGAGCCCCCAAGGGGAAATGAGTTGTTTAATCAATGAGTCAATCAAAAGCAGGGCCATGAAACATGAGTAGCTACAGCAACAGGACATGAGTCACAGCAGCATGAAGTGATGAGGGTTAAAAATAACAGTGCTAGTGCTAACCATAAGTTTTAGGCTTACTTTCACACTGCTTTGTATGACTGAAGACAGTTTTTCGAGGGGGGTCCATTTACTTACTCTGAAAAATATGAACTGAAATCCAGAAAACCTAGCTTTGTAAAAAGCACATAAGAAATGTTTGAAATAGACACAAAGTTTTAACTTGCTGAGAAACCAGATGTGAAGTGGAAAATTGTAGCTCTGAGTGCAGACAGCCGAAACAGCAACCTAAAATCATATGCTGAGTTATACTGCAACAGCTGTAAAAGAAAATTATACAGCACTGGTACAGTATATTGTGCCCTGCTCTAAGCATCACTGCAAGTGGCCTGCTGTCCTTGCCCAGCTGTGATCTGAGTCCAGGTTTGATGGATGAAAGCGGCAAGTGCAAATGAAGGATTGGCAAGTTAACCATCCATCCATCCATTTTCTAAGCTGCTTATCCCGTTCAGGGTCATGGAGGGCTGGAGCGTATCCCAGCAGACATTGGGCGAAAGGCAGGGTACACCAAGGTTGCCATTTTGTCACGGGACTAACACACACATACAGAGAGACAACCACACTCACACTCACATAGGGGAATGCTTTTTGAGAGGAGGGGGAGAATGTCAAAGAGGTGACATTTGATTCCAGAGAGGTCTGCATAGAAAGTTGGAGAGTTAAGACTGATGGAGTGTCACAGTTTTATAGAAATAAAAACTCGAAACGTGCATGATAGAAACATGGATGAGAGGAGGAAGAGTGGAGGGTCCACAGAGGACACTTATAGGGCACATAATTTGGTGCTACGCCCATGGTGGTGTTATCTGGTATATGCTTACATAATACCAAGGGCCACTTTACAATACATTACATTTGACATGTCTTTATTTTTTATCCTTGACACGTCTGTATTTTGACATTGTTATTGCTCATGCTTTATATGAGGAACACATTCCTTATCAATTTTTTAAGTACTTACTTTATCATTTACTCATATTTAAAAATGACTTGTTAAAATCACTCATGAGGACATTGCCAAAAACCAAGAATGAAGAAGATGTTATTTTATTTCAGTTGGTGTTTTTGTCATTTAATGTATCTGTTTTTATTTTATTAGTTCTAGCCTTTCTCTTATGGTTGTGTTTTTTGTAATATATTGTAACATTGCTATTTCTCTTTAGGAGGAAAGACACTGTGTGAAAACATAATTTTTTCATGCACTGGTCAATTTTGAGATTTTGGGCTATTTTTCTTTTATAACATGTCTTCTTTCAGACTAATCAAATAAAAAAATACACATTTAGCTGTTTATTATAGTTCAAATTTCTGCTCTGGAAATTTGTAAAAGCATGTATTTCATTGAATAAAGTCTCATATGTAAATTAAAATATAAGACTTCAGAACATTTGTAATACAAAAAAATGTATTGTCTTAATGTAAGTAATCAGCTTTGGAGAATTTCACTGTCATACCTCTTAGTTACAATTTTTGTGACTAAAAATGTGTGGAATTTTCCAGTCTATATCTTTGAGGGTCATTTCTCAAATTTAGTTTTATCTCCACTTCAGTTGCACTGACATACACCAAACATTCCAGGTTTATCTGTATTCTGAACATTTTTACAGAGGGGTATTGTCATATATCATTTATAGCCTGATTTATATAACTTTCTTCCTAGCGACAGTATTTTCAGATTTTGGGAGTGATAAAAAGAGATATCTAAAATTCCCTTTGTAAAAACCATTGATTCTAATGAGTGAATTTTGAAACTGCAATAGCCAATGTTCAGATTTCTGTTCTGAAAGTATATGCAAATCAGTGCATATTTAATTATATCATGTTCATTTGCATATTTAAAAAACTGAAATGCAAAAGATAATTGTCTCAGTGACAGTAATCAACTTGGGAGGCTTCATGGTGATCAGAATTAGATTCAGAATCAAAATCAGAAAAAAGATATTTTTTGCCAAGTAGGTTTTAAAAAGGAATTTTCCTTGGTTTTTGGTGCATAAGTAAAAAAAACACAATAAAAATATTAAGAGTAATAAAAAAGCAAAGTACTGCAAATCTTAAGAACTTAAATATAGAATAGAGGAATTGCAATAAAAATGCAAAGATCATTTTAAAAAGTACAATGGCATAACAAACGTGCAATATAGCTGTTTTCGGATAACAAAGCTGCACGGCTTTGTGCAGGATGTGCAAAAATAATAAGCAAGGCATGTGCAGACATTCATAGTAGAGCAAATATGTGCAGTGTGCAAGAAATTACACTTCCTATAATTGTTTTTTATTTATCTTTATTTATGATTTTATTTATGATCCACAAAGACATGAACCTCTATTGTTTAGTTTTTCTTTCAGCAGTCTCAGTGTCACATACAGTGTTATGTATGCTGCCAGGCAGTCTCATTAAATTATGTTGCATTCTCCTCTTGTTTGAAGTGAGCTGTGGTAATATTGTAATCAAGCATATTTTTGGGTGAGTTCTCAAAATAAAACTAAAAAGCCAAATGGAGGTTGCCTGTTCATTTGTTGAATCCTGAAATCCTCTAAACCAGGGGTGTCAAACATACGGCCTGGGGGCCAGAACCGGCCCACCAAAGGGTCCAGTCCGGCCCTCAAAATGACTTGCGACAGCTTATATTGGTGCACATGTGAAGGCTGAGAGGTTTCAGGAGCATTTTAAACAGTGAGCAGGTACTTCATGTAAAATACTGCCTTCGAGGCTTTTCCGCTCTGACCAGAATACAGCTCTTTGAAATAACAATAAGTACTTTCTATGGTCATATTTAAAGATATTGAACAAAATATTGTTAACCAGCAGCTTCAATCCGAAAGAATCTGTATCAGACTTCTATTTTAAAACAGTGTTAGTGGATTGGAGTAGATTATAAGGTAAGGGATGACTTAACCTGCTTCTTCAATAGCCTCCACTTTCATAGAAAATTATGAAAAAAGTCACATGTAATTTAAGTGAGTAGTCGATTGACTGAGTCTAGAGTGTGGAAAAACTACTGTTGAATTTGCATGTAATTTTTTTCCCTCTTTGTTTGGTAAATGGATGAACCTTTTCAGAATGAAAGAAAAATTTGAAGGGATTGATGGGTTATTATGCAGTGGCTTTACTGGTCCAACCCACTTGAGATCAAATTGGGCTGTATGTGGCCCCTGTACTGACATGAGTTTTACACCCCTGCTCTAAACTATATAGCATCTTCTAGTGTGATTTTTTTTCAATACTGAAGTTGTCCCAGGTTTATAATGATAATAATGGTTATTGATATATTAGTAAGTAGTATCATTAGCAGTGATATGATATTTCCCTACACCCTTGTTGAGCCTGGCAGTAATTGAAAAGAGGCACCACAGTGCATTGATGAGGTGTTGAGGTGCTGCTGGCCCTTTAAGACATGTTTTGACTCCGCACGTGCTTGCCTTATATGGGAGCAGCATCAAACGGTGACCGTTAGTTACCTCTGCTCCGCTCCGCATCGAGCAGCGCTATAAAACCCAGCTGGAGGAGAAAAAAACAGTTTTGTCAGACACTGAGACACAGAGCAGCGGAGATACTGTGGAGGAGTACACTTCATTCACCATTTATAACTTGTTCTGCACTAAACGTTTCAATTTATGAGAAGAGAAAGAGTGGATATTAACACCGTTCAGGAACAAGGTCGGTGAGTTTGGAGTTTTTTTTTCGGGGGGATGGGAGTTTGGGGGGTTTATGAGTTTCTTTGTTGTATTAACAAAGAGATGAAAGCCGCCGTGGTACAGTTAAAACATATTTTCATTTCACTGTGTCGTCATATGTTGTCAGCTCAGTCTTCTGTTTTGCTTGGAGTAAGTGAACATGTAGAAGGAAAACACATTTTGGTGTTGAATGTTAATTTCTGCTCGGTGTTATTTTTTCTGATTTTAACGTCGCTAAAATTAACACGAATTGCAATGTGCTGAATGGACATTATGTGTTTGAAGCAATGTCGTTGTTTGGGTGAAATGACAAGTACTGTCCTTGCTGGGTTTTGCACTTTTATCATGTATATCAGTATCCTCTTCCACCGTGTGTGAGGACCAGTGTCAAGGTAGCTAAAGTCAAAGACAGAGCTTCCGGTTAGGTATTAGAAAATAAAAGCCTCTTAGTGGCAATGTGTTTATTTGATACAAAATATACAGTTAAAGAAGAAAATGGGTTGTAGGAAGCAAAGGTCTAGCTTCTCTGTTAATGTTATTCAGTTTTAAACCACGATGCAATTTTTTTCAGGTCACAGAAAAGTATATATCAGTACCCAATGGCATTTTATTTTCAAGCCACAGTTGTTGCAGCTTAACGCTGAAAGCACACTCACCTCACTTGTGGTCTCATTTTGTCTGACTTGACGCTGCTTTTGGTCAGCATCGCGAAGCTGAATGACCGACAGTAACCTCATTTCAATAGAACAATGAAACACAAGTAACACAGGTATATCTCAGTCAGTCAGATGGTTAATTTTAACACCCTGTTATCGTGTTGACATTGGGTGGCAGTGGAAAAAAATGCTCCTTTATGACAATTAACAGCAGCCTGTTTTTTTTTTTTAAATTCCTTTCATGTTTCTGTGTTATTTTTTTTCACAATGTGTGTGGGGTCAGTGTGTTCATTTTTAGTGGATGTATTAATGTGGATGTCTGCAGTCATGGTGCAGCGTCGACGACATGCATTGTTTTTTGTTTTTTTTGTCATCATTTGTTGTTTGAAAAAGCAAAACATCTCTTTCATGACGGTCTTTTGTCGTCTCTTTGTCATGGAGAAAAAGAGAACTGTCCTTGTTTTGATTAGTTTTACATTTTAAATGAGATGTCAAGTATGTTTGGGAAACAATGACGACTATGGAGTTGAGACAAAAATCCTGTATAAATGCGATATGACACGTGAGCGAGGATTGATGGTAAACAAGTATCAAAATGAAGGTTTTATGTGTGTGTGCCGCTAGAGGCGCCCTGGCTCTGCACCATTTGGGCTGCTCAACAGTCACCACAGTCCCTCTTATTTCTGCATAGTACGATGTATTTTCACCACAGTGTTTGTCGAAATCAGAACATTCACTGAGGATAAACTCTGCAACAAAAACGTCTCAAGCTTCCCAGATAGTATGACTGCAGAAAGACTCACTAGAGTCAAGCTGATGTATGTTACATTAGAATCAGGTCTTTCACTGGGTAATAAACATGTAAACACGATGCCATGGTAAGAGATCAATCCCCAAATAAAGGTGGGAGAGTTTTGGAGACACGGTTTATTTCAGTAATCAAAACTGATGTTAAAAAATTGTGATTTAATGAGTAGAAAATAAGATAAAAATCCATTCATTGTGTTTCAGATGTGTATATTGTATGTGTTGTTGCCCAACCACGCACACAGCAACATTAGATCACAATATGGCAATGTGGGTGGTGTTCTCCCCCTAATTAATTTCATAGGGTTTGTGCAGCAGTGTGTTAGAATACATTCAGAAAAAAAAATCAACATCTACGCTAATGTAAAAGTAGATAAAAAGTGTATTTGTGAGTCAAGACAATCCTGTGCTGATGATTTTATTTTTTAAGTTTGCATCAATATAGGCATTAATGTTGTTCCCACTGGGCTGTAAAAGCGTGTGATACTGTGCCCTTGTTAAATCACCTGATCTGTTTCACATATTTATTCAGTGAAATGGTCAGTTGTTTATTCAGTGAATACCTGTTGGTTTTAATTATGTGTTACCGCAAGTCTAGGGCAGGTATTTTACATTGTTTGTCAATGATACAGCTGAATGTGTGCCGTGGCTGCTGCCATTAAATCAAGTGACTCATAGAGAAAACAGATGTATTAGTGCAGGAGATTTCGTACATGGCCGCTGTGTTGTTTGTCCATCCCAAAGGTCCTGTTGGTTTTATTGCAAAATGTCATACATTCCAGTAGATCTTGTTTTGATACTCACCGTGCTGTCTTTTTGGCCATCCTCGCTGGCAGTCATTCAGTGCTATAAGGCATGCGTTCTGGCACGCATGTTATAGATTTGTTTCACCCTGCCAGTAAGTGCAGACTCCTGGGGAAATGGTTAGTTGTGACTACGGTTCATTATTATGATTGCATTAGAATGAAATGTGGTGTAAAACTATAGACAACTGAATTAATTTGATTAGGGTGGTACTTTTTTTTTCAGCCCGCAAGCAAATGATCAACATCACTGTGTCCTTGACATTGTTGTGCTGTTGGAAAACTCTCAGTAACATTCAGTCAGCTTTATTCTGCACACAGGACATTCAGAATAATAAACACGATGGCCTTGGTCCTCTGTCTTAAGAACTTGAGGCAACAGCATAAAAAAATCATACTTTTAAGATGTTGTTTGGACTTAAGACAGTGAAGTAGCCATTGTCTTTATTAGCTCTTGTGAATATGAGAGTTTTTGCGGGAGCTGATGAATGTCACAGCTAAAACTTAAATGTAAAATTGCCTTAATACAACTTACCCTCTTTACATAAACACTGTTTAAGACGTAAGCCATATTTTCCTCATGTGCTGTAAAGCATGATGACCTTAATAAAGGAGTTAAGGGTCTTCTTAACTCCAGAATCGCTGACATAATTGTTGCTCATGGTGGCCAGGTGTATGCCTCAGAAAACAGGATTACAATATTAGCTGGATAACTCCTGATAACTCCATGTTTCTCTTTTGTGAGTTTTACTTAGCATCCAGATAACTTCTTTGAACAAAAAGACAAAATAACAAAATTGCCAAAAAATATTTTGTATATTTTGGCCTTCACTGCGGAGTCAAACAGTCCAAGCACTAATCCAAGGACTTGTGAATCTGCAAACAGAATTAAAAAAAAGGCATGAAAACGTGTGCTCTCCAGAAACATTTTCATATGAGATGAATCACATGCCCTTTAGTAAGTCTGACAAAGCCTAGTACCAAGCAAATTACTGTTAAAGTGTATCTGCTTATTAGATTACTTTGAGTAAGCCCACTAATGCTGTTTAATCAGTGGGTCGTTTTGTTTAGATTGAACAATGGGTGTGGGGATGTTTTCTTTCTTGTAACGTTGACATCAAATGTCATATCACATGAGATACTGAGGTGTTAATGGGGTGAAAATTGTGTGCGATAAAAGGATTACCACCAACTTTCACCACATGAAAACTCCCCGCCACCCACTCATCCTCCTAGTTTGTGTAGCTTGACCTTTGGACAGATGAGTCTACATCAAGTCGACCTGAATCTACAGTATATCGCAGCTTGCAGACCACTTCATTTGCAGTGTGTTGCTGTGCTTTTGGCTGGTCTGCGTTTCAGAGCAGTTTGTTCAAGAGGTGAACCGTTGTTATGATCATTTTCTGTCAGTCATAATTCTTTGTTTCTGATGGTAGTCTGCTGTATTTTAGTTTTTAATTGCTTTTTATGCCTTATTTTGGCACGATCAACTGGATGTTACAGCCATATATGGTATAGTTGCATGCACTTGGTAATGGCTTCTTTCTGTTCTGTTTTCACATCAGTTTTGTGCGTCAATGTATGTGGGATTTCATTTTTTGTAAGCCAAATCTTTTTCCACAGGACCAAAGCTGGACTGTAGAGGGTTAGGTAGCTGACTGTTTCATTTTTTTCACAGGAAGGAAAGTGTTTTTTTGTTGACTTTGTGAGCACTGGTTTTGCCTGTTGTAAATGTAAAGCTTGCAGTGGTTGACCCTCTCTTTGTGTTTTTGGGTCCACAGTGAGGAGCTGGAGCGTGCTCAGTGAGGTTGGGAAGACGTCAACATGGCAGTCTCCACTCAACTGGGTTTACTGCTTTGGAAGAACTTCACCTACCGACGGAGACAGACTGTAAGTAGGAGTCCTTGAAGCCACTGACTCATAAGAACAAAAACTGGATGAATATACATTCAAATTTTTATTTGGTTATTTGTTTTTATCTATTTATTGTGTGTGTGTGTTTTTTTTATTTTGATTTTTTTTTATGATCCACAAAAACATAAAGTTTCAGTATCACATACAGTATAATGTATGCTGCCAGACAGACTCATTAGCTCACGTTGCATCGTTCTCACATCTGAAGTTAGCTGTGCTAGAGTGCACAAACTAAGACTGTAAATCAAGATGGAGGGGTGCATGTTCTTTTGTGTAATTTTCACAACAGTTTGAATTTGAATTTTTACCACATGTCTGGTCATATGAGCATTACAAAGACTCTCTAGATTTGTATTACTTTCCTCATTGATATGCATTTTCTAATGCGTATGCAGCCCACAACAGAGGAAATGATGTAATTCTCCTCCGAGCCACTTGGACTGAAAGCATTACAGTTTACAGATCACTGTGAGTCAGTCAAAGATGTGCCGATGACAAATATACACGTGAGACCCATGATTGTTACCGTCTTGTGCTGGTTGATGCCCACACACTCAAAGTTATGTAGATTCAATTCAGTCCCAAGCTGTAGCAAAGTGGGTCTTTATATGTGATGAGGCTATCTGCATACAGTTAAGCCACAAAGCAGAAACTCTTCCTCAGAGTGACCGCTGTGGCTGCTTGACATTAAGTCCAATTATTCTCAACAAAGGGACACAGTACGTTTTCTAAGACAGTGTCTTTCTTTATCCCCGCGCTACATGTCTGTCATGCTGGTTAAGGCTGAGACAGAGGCAGCTGAAGTAGAGGGGCCATATGGAACAGATGGACATAGTCCTCTAAACCCTGCAGACCTCTCGCTCTGTCTCCCCTTATTAACCCATATACTTTACCCAGACTCGTGGTGGGATTAATGTTTACAAAGGACAACAGCTGATAGACCCCTCCACAAACACACGCACCCAACTCATGACTTTTTTTTCTTCCAGAGCAGCACAGACGACTGAAGTTGAATGGAAAATGTACAAAAAACTGCAAAGCACAAAGGAAAACTTGTCACTGTTTGGGGCTGATTAACTCATGTGTTTCACAAGTTTTTGTTTCCTAAACATGCAGCACCTTCTTTTATTTCCTTGATTAACTTCTGTCGTCATCGTCCTTTTTGTCTTCCTCTCTTAGATCCAACTGCTGATTGAGATAATCTGGCCCCTGTTCATCTTCTTCATCCTGATATCAGTCCGAATACATTACCCACCCTACGAGCAACATGAATGTAAGCAGACAGGGAGAGTGCGAGGGAGGGGAGGGGGGTACTCGACAGATTACTTTTTACTTTATTTAAATCTAATAGAAAAAATTGTTTCATTGCTTTTTGAGGCTTTCAGATTTCAATCATCTAATGTTTAAAAGAGATATCTGCACAGGTAGTGTTAAAAATTGACAGCTGAATTCCTCAAAATAATAAAATTCTACTCCAGAAAATTATGATTTTTTTATACCAATTTATGGCCATTTTATATTTATATATTTCATATAACACAACAGAATATGTTGAAACATTGTCTATTTTTAGCTATAATTTTTTTTTGCCTGTTGGTTCGATCACTATGTTAGTCATTCAAGGTTTCAGTGTCATTGCCACAACAAGATCGGTCAGATATGTCAACATTTGTTTGCACAGCGTGAACGCGTGATAGGACCTTTAACTGGAAAAGTTGGTTGCACAACTTTGGCCACGTTTCAATTCAGTAAGATTGTCACTGGTCAAAAGCACAAAAAAGTTATCAGAATTTCAAATTTGCTTTTTAATATTTTCTGCAGCAGACTTTTCACAAAAATATTCTCTGGTTTATTGAAATCCTACAGGTATCATCATGTGTACTTAATGGATTCAGATGGGTTTGATGCCTTCATTCTGCTCACGCAATCTTAGAAAAGTTTGTGCAGGATCATTCTTGTACACCAACAGACTTACACACAGATGCACTTGTTTTCTATCAAATAAAGTGTAGTTATGTAATCATTGTGAGCTTGCATGTGATCATTTTGTTGTCAGCTATACCAGTTCCCTATTTGTACAAAGAAATCATTGATAGAAATGTCTTGTCACAAGTCAGTCAGATCCTAGTTAACCCAGTAAACCCAAAAGAAGTGGGTCAGCCTTCTGACCCCCTTCTCGCCTTCTACACTTATCTCGTCAGTATACTAGCCAGTTAACCTCAGCAAATTCCAGCAGTAGCAGTTAAGTTAGCAGATAAGAGTACAAACACTTGTAAAGATAATGTCATTGCTTGAGACAGCTGCGTAATTATTTACACACAGTTGAATATTTTTGAGGTTTTTAGGTTCGTTTGGTGGAGAGTAAAGCGGAGGAGCTACTTACTGAGACACTTAAAGTGGAAACAGGCAACTTTTCAAGCCTTTTGAGCTTTAATTTTCCCAAAAGATCATACCTGGGCGGCAGACAAAATCTCAAATAGTGCGATTATATGGACGTGAATAACTCGTTTATGAGGCCCATCCTGGCTATGGTAATATTTGGGATATGGTATTTACATGAGTACAGAGAAATCGCTCAAACACATAAACAGGGTACTTCAAAAACCCAATTTTAAACGGGTTATTCATGTCCATGTGAACACACTCATTGTGAAAGCAAGGCTTACAGGGAACCAATCTGGACACCAGTGGTGTCATTATTCTATACATCATGCAATCAGCATTTACTTCAAAGTGATAAATTGAAGCAAAAATCAAAGGATTCACCTAAATTTTAAGAACAACAAATATCCTATTTGTTATCAGTATAACTCAATGAGACCCACTGATGTCTGTAAACTTAGACAGTTTTCTGTTTTAATGATATTTTGGTCCAAATTTAAAACTTAACATAAAAAGTACATTCTGTCCTTTTCCCTTTCAGGCCATTTACCCAACAAAGCTATGCCCTCAGCGGGTACCCTTCCCTGGGTACAAGGCATCATCTGTAACGCCAACAACCCCTGCTTCCGTAATCCTACCCCAGGCGAGAGTCCCGCGGTGGTGGGAAACTTCAATGATTCTATGTGAGTAACATGGCCTGAACTTAACATTGCTGATTCATAGTTCAGTCATTGCACTGTGCAAATGAAAATGTGTCACTGTGTATTAATATTAATTAAAATTTTTGTCAACACAATAGCTCTGACTCAGTCACAGAATGTATTATTTCAGAAAATTGAGAAAAGTTCCTCTCAGGTTTTGATTTCTCAGGAGATGTAAAACGGTGTGTCTGATTTTGCTCTTCCTCTTAACATCACCAGAATCTCCCGTCTGTTCATCGATGCCAAGAAAATCCTGCTGTATACTCAGAATGATAAAAGCTACGAAGGCTACAAGGGACTGTTGAGGGCCCTCAGGAAGATGCAGAAGAACACTGCTCGTAAGGACAAACCTTTGATTCCTTTTTTCCCCTTAATATTAAGTGTTTGAATGGCCAGCTGATTGATCACCTCAGTCACCTGCCCATTCACATAGATCACCCATTCATCCATTTTTCTTGGCTGTATGCTCGTTTGAACAGAAAAGAACACTCCTACACAACTACACATGCAGATATGATTTAACCGTGTCAGTGACTCACACCTACAGTTTATTCACACATTGCTGTTGAAGCTGCTGAGCTTTAGCTCGGGGAAAAATTCATGGAAACATATTGTTTACCAAAGAAGCAATGGGTAGTTTTTGTCAGGATATTTAATCTTGATGATGATCTTTTAATCCTTTTATTGAAAACAAAATAAATTATATTTATTTTAGCCTACTGATAATTCAGCTACCTGAAATGGAGGTCTCACAAAATGGAGGTCCTCTCTCCACTCTACACCTGTCTTACATGTTGAAATACTTCATGATGTAATGTTTGCAAAAATGCCAGTGTTACCGATTTATTAAGTGAAAGATACTTGTTTCCAATGTCATTTTCATTGATTAGGATTTAGATTGTGAGGCTTGCCACTCAATTAGTACAAAGTGAATGAAGCTTTATCATAGCAGATCAATAAATCAACAAAAACTAAAATGCAACATGTTAAAACTAGATGAAGTCACTGCTCAAGGTCCCTTTTGCAGTATAGCAGCTGACTGAGCTGATGTTAGCTCGCAGTTTTCAGAGCAGCATTCAGAGTACAATATGTCCCTTCCTTATCACTGCCTGCCAGCCGTGGTGGGCCCCTCTCCCAGAAGCCAGTGGGTGTTTCACTGCTCTGTTATGACATGCCAGCGGCGGTGATACAAGACAGGAAAAGCAGAAAATTGTGCACCACCCTGACAATCATTATAGAATCACTGCACAGATCTGGTAGAAATGCAGAGTTTTTTCTAACTGGAATGTTGCTGCTTCCTGTGTACGAGTGGCGTCGGTCATAGATGTGATTCTGCCGTCTCTGCTGCCAGTTTTACCTATGCATTTAATCATTATCTTAAATATTGGTGCTAAGGTTTGTGGAAGAACATTTCAAAAAAGAAATACGGAGAGATATTTATCTCCCTGACCTTGGCTGTTTTGGAGCAGAGAAAGGTCATCTTTCTAAAATAACATCTTGTTGATGACTCCACTGTGCTGACTCGGTCAACGCAACCTGAAAATAGGAAAGGGGGTCGTGTTGAGCTCTGCACTTACTTTACCGCGCTTGAATAGAAGTCAACACAGTGACTTTGATTTTTTTCATTTCAATTCAGTACCCATTCGTCTGACGTGAGAGACCTGCTGGGAGCAATCTTTGTTTTTCCAGGCGGCCATGTTGACATAGACAACCAGGACAAAAACAAAATGGAAAACATGTAATGACATTATGGAAAAAAAAAACAGTAAAACTGTATAAAATGGAGGATAATAACACAACAAAGGACACTACAGGGCAGAGTGAAAGAACAGTAAACAGCAGTGACGCAACAACTGACCTCAGTTAATTGCTACGGTTAAATGAGGGAGTCTAATTAGACTGGGTGTCCTTCTGTTTGTTCCATTAGTGTTGCTTTGCTACAGCACTGTTTCTCTGATACACAGTTAGTTTCTATAAATAAAGGGGCTCAAGCTTGGTTTCACATCAGACACAAATGTAAGGGTAAATTAAGCAGCGTGTGCCATCAGAAATTGTGCAACAAGGCAGAACAATCAAGGTTCTTGTGTTTTTGGCTACAGTCTAGTTTACTAGCCCAGAGGTACACTATGTTATGCAATGGCCTCACAAAGCATAGCATGACCTGGAAAAGAGATCATACATCAGAGCAAATGAAAAAAGCTTCTATTCATTTTTAATTGTAAAAAAGTCTCTCAGTTTGATTGTGTGGTATGGGATGTCCTTTTCTTTTTTGTGTCTATCCTGTCCATCTTGTTAGCAGCATACATTCGCTCAGTACATTATAACTGGATTTTTTTCTATTCAGGCTTTTTTTTTCCAGCGCATCTGAGCACTTTATCACAATTGATTTCTAAATGCACAGCTCAATCCCATATTCCATTCTGTATTTGTCCGTAATCCACGTGAGGGAATGCACCGATGTAACACGGGGACTGTCATGCATGATGCAGGAGGAGGTAAAATAGAGCGCTACAGCTGCAGAGTGATGCTTTAGGAAAAACAGCATGGATCAAAGACCTGAGAGTCGAGACCCTCACGTGTCCGTTAATAATTCAGCGACCGACGGGGGTCAGCAATGAGATTTACACTGACAGGGAAGGGGCGCAGTGAAGGGTCAGGGAGAAGGATGAGCCTTTTTCCCATAGGATAACAACATTAATCACTCAGCACACACTCTTTTAGATGAGGTCTAATGCACCCCTGCTTTATAAGATAGTGCACAATGAAAAAGAAAAAAGTTAAGATGAGAAACTTTTTCAATATCCAATAGATAAATGATTTAGAGATAACTGTGGTCTGATTGTCAGTGTTGAGCTTTTTAATGTGCAGTGTTTTTTTTCTTATCTTCCCACCTGTCTGTCTTCACAAAAGTGAAGCTGAAACTGGATTTGCATAATAGAGGAGAACATCCTCGCCTTTTTCGGCTTTCAACACCTTCATGTTTTATCTGGCTGGCTGCTTTACAAGACTCCATTTGATTCAAAGGCTTGACGTGTCTGAGCCTGATATTATAAAATGGAGACTGTGCAGCTTTATATCTTGAATATATGTATAACTTAAATTTGCATAGATACACTCACATATTGCATTCATTCCTTATCACCTTAACTGTAAACATCAGCTTGACATTTAACAGCTCAACCCTAACTATAACCTTTAACCTAATTTCTTTGTAAAACAAGGTCCTCCCAAAATAGCTCACTAGGGAAGAGAGAAACAACATAACCTCACAGAAATATCCAGATTTTGGACGTCTTACAAACAGCTCACAGAGTCAGATGTGCTCAGATACAGTCCAACAAGTTAGTGCTTCTCCAGCTGTCTACAGGAAAATAGGACTTAACTCAGCTGTTTTGTGAGTTGATTTCACTGCTGTCAGAATTTGATCCAACCATCTTTTCTTGGTCAGAAGTCACTGGGCATTAAGGAATGTTACTTCATGCTTGGCAGCCAAGTATCAGTAGATTTGAGAACATGTGCTTCCACAGAGATCCCAGCCTGTTTATGGACCAGTTTGACCAGTGAAGTCACTGGTTGTTCAGTGTGTGATGTCAGTATTATCAAATTTAAACCAGGCACCGCCTGGAGCAAGCACAGACTTGTGTAAGTGTTAATGTAGGGCTTGCCCTTGGATGTAGCTGGCTCTAACATAGGAAAAACAAACACGAACAAGGTTTGTCGCTTCTTTTGTTGTCTTACTTCAAAAAAACCTCTCTGCTACTGATAACTCAGAGGATTTAAACCACTTAGGCAGTGCAAACAAAGACAAACACACAGATAAGATAAAAAAAAAGGAAATTAAATTCAAACACGCAAGCACCTTTGCTGACTGCAGAACCTACTGCGAGACTTTCCATGCAGTCTGGTTTGTCCTCAGGGGCCTTTGGATGCAGTGCACCATGGGAGCTGTGATTTCCTACTGGGACACTGATTAGACCTTATTAGCACTCCCTGGTTGTTCACCCCCGAGAGTTGAGGTCACACACATGCATACACAGGCACAGGTGCACAATTACACACACACATGCACAGAGGCCCATGGAGAGCAGTGATAGTCAAAATGTATGTGTAACACAAACTCATACCTCAAAACTTAAATAGCACACACTCTGGTGCACAGCCATGGAGGCAGTAAGGGAGAGCGACATCACACATGTGGCCCCTGAACACACAGAGACACACTGTTCTGTTTCACTTCCTCCCAGGGGAGGTTCAGTTCAGTTCAGTAGAAGCAAAGTGTTTCCTGTTTGTATGTGTGTGTATGTAAGTGTGCGAGTGCATCTGATAGCTTTAAAAGAGGGCAAGTCATAAAAGATAGACTGGAGATGAAGGGAAGGGAAGACAAGAGGGAGGGGGAGTAAGGAGATACTTTAACATATACAACAAAAATTCAACTCAGCATTATTAAGCTGTGAACGGATTATAAGAGAGCAGAGCTGGTATCATTTATTCCTCGTAATATTTTTCTTTCTGTTAATCCATGCTAGTAAAAGATTGTGTAAACCTCAGTGTGAGAAATAATCAGTCAGGTTTATGCTAACATTAAAGTGTGTAGTTGCACAACAGATACAAACAGTGCTGTTAAAAGCCAAAATAACAGCCTGCGGGCTGCAGCAGCTATTCCTGTTCTGTCTGCATGATTTCCCCCAGTGTCACCCAAAGTCCAGGACAAGTTCTGGTACAACTTGTGAGTGGTTGAAGGTAAATTGGTCAAGGAATGGCTCCAGTGTACAGAAAAGTAGGTGAACGGTAAAGAGAGAAATTTAGAAAAGAAGAGAGTGAGTGACAGGAAAATTGGTAGGCACTATCTGGATCAGAGTGGAATGCCCTATAGTAACCCCGGTGAACAAAACTCAGCGCTGAGGAGAAGAGAACAGTGTGTGTGCGCGTGCAAAAACGCTCAGCTGACTCAGGCCAGTTTCAGAAATGGTTTGACTTCTTTGGAATGCAGAAAAAGTACAAAAAGTCCTCAGAGTGTCGACACGACTGTTTGGAATTCGATATATTTTCTGGATGTCTCTGAATGTAGAGGCATTTTATTAACAGTCACTTTACAAGTTTACACAAGGAGGCGTTTTATAACTTGTTTCACATGGTCTTAGGCTGTGAAAGTTGTCTGCTTAACTTTATAGTGTAAAATAAATGGAGTTTTACTGTGTGTCGTGCTGCTGTGAGACCTGGTATTATTAACCACTGAATCACAATGTGTTTCGTCTTTTATCGTAGAGAGCTTTGTGTCTTATAGTATGCTGATGCACTGCTTCCCTGATGTTTTTCTTTTTTTAGGTTTCAAGCTAAAGGACTTTCTGCGAGACAATGAGACCCTTTCCCACTTCCTGCACCACAACGCTTCACTTCCTCATCACGCGCTGAAGCAGATAGTGGAGGCTGACGTCAATCTGGAGAAGGTATGATATTACAATGTTTCAGTGAACTGATACAGAATGACGAATACACAGAATGATCTCAAAGACACACACACACACACAAAGAAAAAAAACAGGAACTTTGCTGATTTGAGCCCCCCTCCCCTGTTGTCAGCTATCGCCACACATAAATTCCAAATCTGTGGGAAACACTTCAAATATTTCAAAGTTTATTCATAAATCCTGCTCTCCCGACCTCAACATTTCCCCGTCAGTAAATGACAGTGATTTACTTACTGGTTTGAGATTCAGTAACACAATAAATACTGAATTGCTCTAAATTAAATTATTTAACCACATG
>JAPZEB010000020.1:21150999-21168865 GCA_029783705.1 Chaetodon striatus | reverse complement strand
TCACAGGCCTCCACCAGTATCAGCTGCCCATATTGCCCATAGCAGACAACAGTACAGTATTATTTTGTGTGCACCCTTTTTGTTTGACCCTTTTCACATGTGATAATCATACTCCCCTGGCCACAGTGCGCGTGCATAAATACAATGACCTTGGCTTGACAGCATCTGGTGGGCCGCAGGACTCTGCTGTGGCACAGCTAAGCCCTTAATACCCAACAGAAAATCACTGTGGGTGAGGGGTAGCTGGGCAAAGAGGCTGTTGGACATCAAAGGCCCCCCTCCTGTATGTCTCTTTGTTATATTTCTTTTTCCCATAACAAAAATCAAATTCTCTTTCAGACAAGGGTCTATCAGTTGATTAATGTTTCTAGCCTCTTCCCAGTTTCATTTTTCTGGTTTCCATATTTCACACTCAAGTCTCCTCTTCCTGAGTTATTGTTCTCTCCTCTGCTCAGTTTCATTTCTCTCCTCATGTGCATCATTTTTCCCTAGCTGACATGATGATCTATTTCCCAGCAGCCACACACACACACACACACACCTCTCCCCTTAAAATCAAGTGGGTTTGTATAACCCAATATCATGCATATACGTCGACAGATTCCGCTACCTACATCCACCTCAACAACAGCTCCCAACCCGGCCCACCACATTATCCCTGCTTTGCCATTGGAGGGCTGGCATCACGTGACTGCTCCTCTCCCCTCTTCCCTCCCCCCAATCTCTCCTCACGTGCAGAGACAGAGGCTCAAAGACAAACTCACGTTACACCAACTGATTCCCCTCTACCCATCCCTTTTTCCCATACATCTATTTATCAGAGAGGATGACCATCCATTAGTCTGTGAAGGTCATTCGGAACATTACTTTAAGAGAGGAAGGAAATTTAAGGAAAGCTTATGATTGCTGTTCCCCTTGTTATATGGGATGTTAGTCATTAAGTCAGTTGCTGATAGCAAGCAATGAGATGCATGAGAGCAAACACATAAATAGATTATCTTAAAAATCTCTTAGGGAAATATGTGTTTTGAGCTCCCCATCAAACATTGAGTATGATTCCCTCTCCTCCAAACTTACCGCTGTAAGCCCTGATGTTTTTCTGGTGAAAAGATTACCAGCTGTTTGCGACTGTGTGTGTGTGTATGTGTGTGTGTGTACAGTTTGTAGTCTGACAGACATGATGGCATAACACAGACTGGTCAAGGACATCTAGATGATAAGTCGGTGTCCTCCCTCTCGCTCTCACTCACGCACACACACTCACTCAAAGACACACACTCATATGTGAACATCTTGACTCTGACAGAAAACAGAGTCTCCGTCCAGTCCTTGAACGCTCTGATGTCCCAGAAAGAGGACGTTCTGTTACTCCGCCTGGACAGGCACAGCTGTGCTTCCTCTTCCAAATGTGTTAAATCCCTTTTGAAAAATGAGGGAAGAATTTTTTAAATGACAAAGATGTTTTTATCATAAAAAATGTGTCAGTGTTTTATGAGTCAGATGAGTTTCTTGGAGTAGAGTTATACTTGGATTACATCTCTTGTCAAGAAGTCCTTGGCAAGCCCTACCGCTGACATTCATAACATTTCTGTTCCTACTGGTTGCTCAGTAACATCTTTCAGTGAGCATCATTGTTTTGTTCTCATACATAGCTACATAACAGTCTGTAAAGAGTCAGGACAAAGCATCTAGGGTATTCTGTTGGAACACAAACAGTCGCACTCACTTTGCATTACTACAGTATTACTCTTGAAGTCAAAGTATCCCAAGCATGATGTAAAAATAATTCTCTACATCTTTGTGTTTGCTTTGTGAAAGAGATTTTTATGTTGATGGAAGGGAAATAGAAATGATTGTGTGGGTCGTCACTAAATAATTATTGGCAGGATGCTCGGCTCTTCTGTTGTTTGTTTTAAGTTTCAAAGTAAAACAATTATTTTATAGTATTTATTCACACCGTAGAGTTGGCATATAATGAATCCAACCTGAAGGAGATCAATCCCTTGTGCCACTATGCCACAAGAAAATTTGTCCCAAACTAAGTCAGACGTATTTACTTTTAAATATATTTCTCTCCCCCTCAATCCTCATATAGTTCTGAGCACACACGTGATTTTATAATTCTGTACTCTTTCTTACTCTCTTTTTTTTCTCTGTCCAGGTGCTGACAAAAGGTTTTGGCTTCCACCTCAGAGACCTCTGTAACACCACGCCCCTGGAGGAGTTTGTCCACATTGCTGACCACAACGTGTCCCGTATGACCCAAGAAATTATATGCAAGTCCTCCAGTGATTGGTTAAACAAGGCGCAGAGCCACTTCCTGTCAAACTTGGACTTCCTCAAACCAATTCGGGTAAGTTGCGATTTTACGTCTGATTTGAATTTTAACACCACAATCAAAACCCACTTTCTAACTCAAAATAGAATAAATGTTCCTACCAAAATGGCAATCAGACAACACAGTAAATGTCACAGTAATGATCAAACCAACAAAATAAAGACCACACTATGAAAAGATGGTCAGGTTGGCTGTCAGTTGTGTTGACATGTTTCACCAGGTCTTGGTATGTTCCCCTCTGTCAACCAAAAAGACATTCTCTTCCCATTTTAACTGGAAATCACATAATGTCATCACTGACCTGTGTTGCGTCACTGCACAATTGGGTGTCCACCAAAATAGGCATCATTAGGGTGCATTAGTGCCGATATTCCCAGAAAATGCAATATTCGTCAGTCAGCTGGGAGTCATATATTGTTTGGGAAACAACAGATGTGTCCTCTGTTTAACAGGCAGAAATATTTGTTTTCCATTTAACAACTTGGGTGTTTACTGAATATGAACTAGGACATCATGAACAAGTACACACACCCCACACAAAGATGGAAACACACACCCACAATGCAGAGACTGATTGTAATGGCCCTTTGAGGTCATTTTATTGTGTCTTCTAAATGGGAGCCATTGACTGTGACACTAACATTATGTGACAAGGGGAATCTCCAGTCAAAGCCAGACCCCCTTATTCACCCATTATTGTAAATTCTTGTTCCCTTAGTTTTTTCTGTTCACTGTGAAACTATGGGCTGTCTGTATTCCCTTGTTTTCTTAACTTGTTTTCCCGTCAGCCTCTCATCCTCCCTCCACCCTCCCCAGTACTGCGTCAGCTCTCCTCTGCCTGTATCTTACCCCCTCTCCCAAAAAACCCATGACCCAAATGTGAGTCACGATGGGGAAGGTTGACAAGAGGTGAAGAAAACATTGTGTTCTGTAGTGCTGATCTTTGGTGGGAGAGACAGACAAAGGAAGAGAGGCAAAGTGCCATTATTGAGTCAGCAATTCTCAATAACCTAGAGCCTGTAGAGCTGTGTTTTCTCTCCTGTTGAAGAGATTAGAGTAGCTGCTCTCTTGTCTCTTGATATGAGAGTGTTATCATTTCCTGGCTTACTGTGAACCAGATTAACCCAAAACTCACTACTTTGTTCGTCTTCTTTAGAGAAACTCACTCTCCAAAATGATGATGCAAGAATGTTAATTCCTTTCCAAAAGTAACAAAATTGTGCAAAAAGTGAGGGCAAGAACTCTTGCATAAGTCAACGTCCTTCTGTTAGTTGCTCAGTGTGTGGGCGTATGTGTGTGTAAGAGAGAGAGAGGGATAGAAATCGTTAGGTAAAGAGAAAACGAGAAAAAGGAGTAAGCAAAAACGAGAAAGAGAGAACGTACTAGAAAGTATCTTTCTCTTTTGCTAGACGGCTGTTCTGTCTTCAGCGACACCTGTGCTTTATCAAGTGTCAGCCTTTCCAGCAGCTGACAGTTTGGTGTGATAGACGAGAACACACACACACACACACACACACACACACACGCTTACACTCACAGTTTGACAGACAGGAACATAAGAGGTCAAAGCTACACTGACCTGTTGTTTTTTCTCGACTCCCCTCTCCCTTAACCTTTGACCCCAATATTTTTCCTCTTCTTTTTCTCCCACCTCTCCTTCACCAGAGCTTATTTTACTTTCTAACTTTAAATTTAATATTAAAATGAATAAATGAATAAAAATGGAATATAATGTAGCTGTTAATACAGTAATACATGATAAATAACAACTAAAAACTTAATTAAGATGATTAAAAATTAGCTTAATTTTAAGCAAGAATTGGAAAATAAATCTAAAAAGTAATAATTCAGAAGGTGAAGACAATAGGCACTTAAATGATACTAAATCACATTAATTTTCTACAATTTCCAGATTATTATAGCCTGCCCTTTACTATTTGTGTTTACTGTATGTTAGTTGTGCATAGAAACAAAAAATACGGTGTAAAATCTCTGCAACAAGGTAAAGATGACTTTTCTCTCTAACAGAAGGATGTGAGGTCGGATCCCACATTCGTCCAGGAAGTCTCAGCTGCAACCGACAATCTTCTGGAGAGCCTGGGAGCATTGGCCGTGGAGGTAGATATACCAAACACACACAAAGAGAACACAACCCACACACGTTATATCATGCAGGCCTACTGAAATATTTACTTCCAAAGTTCAGGCAATGTTTAAAATCAATTCTTACTGAGAATCAGCTCTCTGTGGAGTAATTTAATTGCACACGGGTCACATGCAGTAGTAGTGCAAGTTGGGTCAGTTGGGTCAGGGCCATATTGACGATACTAACACATATATGTGTGCGCAAACTGATTCATGGAATTTCACTGAGTCATGCAAAGAGGTAAGTGCCCGAAGGCCCTAAGGGGTTAACAGGTGCAAAGAGCAAAGCAGAAAAAAATGATTTTTAGAGAAGCTGCTGACATGGTTGCATGAAAATATGCAATACTGACGCATATTAACTATACACTGCTGCTCCTCAGGGTCACCGGCCACTGTGTATCCATATGGGTCATGCCAATATTCAACCATGTTAGAAGAGGCTTTGTTCCACCACAGTGGGCTCTGACTTTCTGTGGATCCTATCCACCTCCTTATTTTTTTTCAGTGACGTAGGTTCCACCTCAGAATACTTTGCTGCATAAAGATGACTAATAATTAATTTCAGTCTAAATCAGAAGGTCTGCAAAAATAGCTTTCTCAAGCTTAAATAAGAACAAGCGGTGTGAAACGTGTGTGAAAAGAGCCTTACTCAGCCAACAACCAGGTGCACTGTCTTCACTGTCTTACATACACACACAGTATAGGATCACGGGCACGCACATCCGCACACTCTCGTGCCAACCCTGAGCTTATGTAACCCAGCCGGAGCTGCAGTCAGCGGTGCAAAGACACGCGCACAACACAACCCCCTTTCTCTCAGGCGCCTTCTGTGCTGAGTTGACAAAACATAAAGATCCAGCTGGGTGTGCACGAGTGTGTACATTTGCGGGGTTTGACAGCACTTCCTGTCAAAGCAGCTGTAGGAACATCAATGAACTTGTCTGTTCACCTATCCTGTTTTCCCTTTCTACCATATCAAGTTGGTTTTTTTTTGCTTAGCACTGTGTGTGAGGGAAATTATTAACATACATGAACTCATGAAGAATTTAAAAGACAAAACTGAAAGAATGTTTACCAAAATCACTCTTGCACAACTTCCTCCGGGGTTTCACCATGTTTGTGTTTGTGTCAGAACCAGCTTTTGTACTCCTTGTGCTTGCTTTAGGCTGCTGCTACTTCAGGTATGGCATGTCAACACGCCGTGGCATATTCACTGAAAGAGCATCTATTGAATCACTGATTATTTTGTTACTAACAGAACCCATTCCTCTTCAGTGTGTATTATTTAGTTCGAAGCAGATTATATGGGTTTACTTAGCTGGTTGGTAGATGAGGTAAGCGGCTGGCAGAATGGAGACATGCACTCATGTAACCTCTACTTCCTAACCAGTAATCATCTGCAGGCTGTGCCTCAATCCAGGGCTTATCACTGTTGGAAGGCAAAAAGAACCACAGTGATAATGTATTTTCAAAATGTCTTTTCAGTGGTCAAGAAAAAGCTCATTTTCACATTGTGAGCCATGTGACGAGCCACACGAAAATTCTGCCAGTGGAGCGAATACGTAAAAATACAATTTGTATGCACTTTGACAGGCCTGTTCTTGGAATTTTCCAGAATGAGTGTCAAGGAAAAGACAATCCAAGAAAGTCTAAAAACAAATATAGTTGCGCTTTAAAAAGCGGCAGATTTCCCTGCTTTTCCTCATCAGTAGTGCTCACCAGCCACGCTCTTGATTTATTGTTGTTGAATCCTAATTAATTTTGGTATTCTCCTTAACCCTTTTTCTGTTTGTAAGTAGCTTATTTTGTTTAGCTCAGAAGGCTGGCACTGCAGAGATTTGGAGTCCTAATAATCTGAACTCCCACTCATTCCCAGATTAGTTAGTTAGACAAGTTATACAAAACCCTTCATTATGAGTGCTGGTATTAAAAGAAAAATGGTAATTAATTTCCCCTATTACAAGCCCAAAAAATGCCTACTCTTTTGAATAATTTACTCTAACTTAAATAGACACGCTTCTCGGAAACATTAGTGACATTTATCTTCTTTGTATTGTTTGCCCTAAGTAGCTTAAGCGGTTGCTTAGCAAAGCGATCGAGAGTTTGTGAATAAACTCTAGTAACCTCTCTGTTCTTAAACCTGATCACTGTCATGGAGAAATCTACAACCTGATATCTGCACCGGAGATTGATCAGAGTCTCTAAATTCAGCTGAACCTCACAGAGAGCTGAAAGTTGATGTGGTCAGAATACAAAGATATGTTATTGCACTGAAGGCTTTACACAGATGCTAATCATTAATATTTTGAGACGCATTTGCTTTCTGCTTTTTTACATGAAGCAGAGTATCAGTGCTTTTAATTTGAGTTTGTTGGATAGAGCAGTGGTTGACTCTACTCTAAAGTCTCGTAATATCCAGGTCACAACCTGGTTTAGATGTACAGTAGTTAAAATGTATCATTTCATGTTAAAAAATAATTTATGATTGGCCCCTGAGCTGCTGTAGCTGTGTGCTGGAGTGGAAATTTGAACTTTAGTAACCTCGCACAGGCTCAGCTACGAGGTTACTCTGGGACGATCCTCTTCCGCTGCCTGCCCATCTGTGTGTGTGTGTGCGTGTGTGTATGTGTGTGTCTCACCTAGTCACCCAAGTTAACATGGGCATCATCCCTCTAGGGAAATGGCACACATACTCAGCCACACAAAAGCGTTTTCAGCACAGGCAAATGAATACTCAGTCGCACAGACCAACACAAATTTTTCGCAGGCATAGTCACACACACACACACACACACACAGACGTCAAACAGAAACCTACTTTAGAAGACAGTGGTTTTTGTGTGTGTGAAAGCATTTGACACCAGAACAGGAGCGACAAAATGGTGTCTGAGGTTTCTGTCAGTCATTGCTCTGTTTTTGCAGCTCCCGTAGCCTCAGGCAACGAAGACACAGACTTACATTTACAAGTGCATATGCAACACACACACACCCCGAGACCTTTTTAATGCATGAACAGCCACAGACAGTTACACAAGAAAACCACCAACACCAAGACCCAGATATGCTCCAAGTCCATCACAACACACACACACACACACACACACACATACAGTTTGTTGCGTGTGAAAGAGCAGGAAGGAGACGATGTGATGTGGCTGCAGCTCAGCTGCAAAGCAACCGCATACAGAACGTACTCAGGGAGGGCTTGTGTGTGTGTGTGTGTGTGTGTGTGTGTGTGTGTGTGTGTGTGTGTGTGTGTGCGCGCGCACTGGTGATTTGAGACGCAACAGTTCTCTCAGTCTCACTTTCGCTTTGCTGGAAAACAGTGTTGAATATCTTGTTGAGGGGCAGAATACGAATTACATGCTGTAGACTGGACAACACCAGTTGATTTAAAATTACACAGTAGACCCAGAAAACAGTGTTATTTGTTGTGAAACAGCCATGCATGCCGTGTCCGCCCGCTAATGTGTTTGTGCGCGCATGTGTGTTTGTATGTCAGTGAGTGTGTACTCAGCAACAATTGTCAGTATAATAACGCTCTACTTGTGGCGCCTGCGGAGGTTTGCCTATTAGGAGAACGACCGATAGTAACCTCTCTTTGTTCTCTGCCATCCAGCCTTCTGCGCTCATTTCCACCTCTGCTCTGCTCTAACCCCATATGGTTTCTTTCTTTCTTTCTTGTTTAATGTCTCTTTGTCTTTCTATCTTCCTTCCTTTCTGAGTTTCTTTTTCTGTCTCTCTGTCTTCCCAAATCCACCTCAGGAAAAGGTGTGATTTACTCAGCTTCCATCCCTCGCACTCGGAGCTCGAGCTTATCGTAAGCCCAAGCCACCTCCTGCAGTTCACGCTTAGGAAACAAAAGCTCCCCTCTTCTTCCTCCCATTCTTTGTTTTACTTGCACGTAAAAAAAACACAAAACCCCTCCTTTCATTCCTTCCCTATCACGAGTTGCTGACATAATTGCATGTGCAGTTGACCAGTTTGGAGACATCAACAGGGAACTTGTGGCGACTTGTCTCTTGACCTATAGTAACCTCTGTGTGAACCAAAATGAACTCCATGCTCTCTTCAGCATTATGTAACACCGGCTTCGCTGCTGATGTTGATAGAATATAGAGGGAAGTTTCTTAGTAGATAAGAGGGAAAAGTTTAGTAGGTATGGCCACAGAAGTTTATGTTAAAGTTTGTGCAAGAAAATGAAACAAATATGAGATCTGTTTAGACTTAACTGGGTAGATATACCTGAACAGCAGGGAAAAAAGGAGAGAAATATGTGTGTCGTGTTGTTTTAACTGAAAAAAATATTTTCCTCTCAAGTGAGCATGCTTTGTGCATTAGTGTGGAAGACTAATACTGACACTTATGTAGTTAAGCTCATCTTACTCCACCAAAAATACTTAATTTACAGGAGACTTGGTGGTATAGTTTCATAAAAACCACAGTTGGGCTTTAACCTTTTATTGATGACATTGCGAACAACTCTGAACTATTACAGGATTGTTAATAGTATCTGAGGAGCAACAACACTGCACTGCCCCCAAGGCTTCAGCATTCACTATTTATTGACAACGAAGCAGCTGCACAGTGGAGATGTAAACAAATTAACACCAGTGACTATATTTACATACTTAACAAAACTCCACGAACATGCAACGTAGTTGCTTTTCATGTAAGAAACAGTGTGATAACATGTAACACTCCAAATGACGTGCTATATGCTATCTGACCTTTCATCTAGAGAGAAATACACGCACATACACACACATGGGGGGGGGGGATAGGACCCGGAACAGCAGTTAAATTTATCTTAGTCAGGCAGACGGCTAAGTGCTAAGTGTCTCCACCCAGCAGCGCAGCACTTGACTCCCATGTCTAGAATACCACTCATAGTGCAGATGATAACCTTCAGTAGATCCAAACCTACAGCGTCACGCACAGCACACTCACACACACACAGGGGGTTCATATAAGCTGCCTTTGTTGTGACAGGTGATAGCCTTTCTAATGTAGATGTAGACGTATTCATTTCACTTTTCACACTGTGAGTTACAGTATATGTGACATGAGAGATTCCCTGAAGGAAGAAGCATGCACACAACAAGTTGAAGCACAGCTGTGATGACACATGGAGCAGATATGACATGCAGTGCATTTAGCAGACTCGTGAACAGCACAGAGAGACCTTGTTCTGTCGCTGGAGGCTGATGTCATTTAGGGCTCATTTCACAAACATGGATCTATGTAATTCCCAGATAAAAATCATTTTCTACAGAGCAAAAAAGTGTGACCATAAAATAACTTCCAGCAACACATCACAAAGTGAGAGTATTAATGATATAAATATTAGATTATGTAATACTAGGAGGCAATGTTTGTCAACTGAAATGGGCTACATGGCTCTTGAAGATGTGTCTGAATGTATTTTTGTCCCCTTGAAATGATACACTCCACATATACTATGTATATACATTATGTACCATCGGCCAGCCATCATCATGCTAATGTTTCTGTTTGGGTCTCTCAGTCCAGCTTGCCAGTATGAAGAGTTGGAAGGACATGCGTAAGGAGATCCTGTATCTAACTGCCAATGCCACAGGCTCTCCAAACCAGATGTACCAGGCTGTGTCACGTATCGTATGTGGACACCCCGAGGGAGGCGGCCTCAAAATTAAGTCTCTCAACTGGTATGAAGACAACAACTACAAGGCACTGTTCGGAAACCATGGCAACGACAGCGACAATGAGCCTCTCTCTGCTTATGACAACTCTTCCAGTAAGTGTCCAAACCACCTGAAGCAATCTTTTTTTTTTTTTTTTACTTTGATCAATCTTGTTTTGTCCGAGATCAGTAATTTACAATGGGAGACAGACAAGGTTCAAGACTCATATTATAT
This sequence comes from Chaetodon striatus, assembly GCA_029783705.1. Classification (NCBI taxonomy): domain Eukaryota; kingdom Metazoa; phylum Chordata; class Actinopteri; order Chaetodontiformes; family Chaetodontidae; genus Chaetodon; species Chaetodon striatus. Next base: position 21,158,485 of record JAPZEB010000020.1, on the reverse strand, counting down.
TTATATTCCAGCTCCGTACTGTAACAACATGATGCGGAGCCTGGAGTCCAGCCCCATATCCAGGATGATCTGGAGAGCTCTTAAGCCTCTGCTCATGGGGAAGATCCTGTACACCCCAGACACTCCAGCCACACAGAGGATCATCCACGAGGTACAAAAGGCCCCTCTCATCTTTGTAATCCCCGTCAGAATCATGAATGAAGCCCCGCTGAATGAGACTGAGCGTGTTTGCGTGTGTTGCAGGTTAATAAGACCTTCCAGGAGCTCGGCGTGCTCAGGGATCTTGGAGGGATGTGGGAGGAGATGAAGCCCAAAGTTTGGAACTTCATGGAGAATGGCGAGGAAATGGACATGGTCAGGGTGAGTGGAATGCACACACACACACATACAGAGGTGTGTTCTCAGTCTTCTTCCTGTTTACATGAGGGGGTCTGAAGGCAGTAATCTGTGCATCCCTGTGACATAAACATAATTATGTGACGTCGGAAGAACCATTCAACTTCTGAAGAGGTCTGCAGAGGTCCCCACCCAGACTGCGCTAGTACAGATCCACGTAGTGATTATATTAACAGCATATCTGACTGCCCTGGATGTCACATAATGACTTGATCCTCTTGTTGGCTCTGCACGGGATGATTAAAGAACTTGCAACTATGAAGAATGAGGACACAAACAAAGACATGTAAATTTTTCATACTCGCCGGTGTCTTCTGAAATGCAAGAGCGAGAAAAATGAGTGACTAATATACAGACAGAAAATTCACCCAGAAGGGCCAAAGAGTTTAGGTCAGCCATAAAACTTGACTAATTAAAACATGGAACAGAGGAATAGTCAACATGGTAATAAAATGCAGGTCTTGCAGCAGTGTGAAACCATAAACATGGCCTCATTTAAACCATTTGTTGTCACTCTGTTCACATCAAACGGAGACAAGCACACAAAGTGTTGCGTGCACTCAGGACTACATGATCTGTATTGATAAATACAGTAGGTATAAAATTACTGTCACTCTGCCAGAATGAGCCATTTGCTGCCGTGTTCTAATGCAAAAAGTCTGTATCAGATAACATGCAGTCATTAACACGGCTCTTCCTGCCGAGAAATGTGCTTCACTCCTGGTTTCATATATAAATTGCATAAGCACCACTTCCACCTAGTGGCAAAAGGTGATACTGTGAAATACAATACATTGTATATTTAAAGCCCCGGACCTTTAAATAACAATTTAATGCATTTTTTTAAACATTAAAAAAGTTGTTTTTCTGTCTGATGAACAACCATTTGTAATACTAACATTTAATTTTTGTATAGTCTGTCTCTGCTATTGTAGTCAGTGTCTGTCACGCAATAGTTGTCTCTGCATGGGGAACAGGAAATGGCTGTGATAATAGAGATAATGAATTTTAATAAAGCCTGGAAAAGGTGTACCAAAAATTCTAATGACAGTAAAATAGGTCACAAACCACACAACGAGATACACAAACACACAGCGATAATAAAGGTCATAGAACCAAACAACCCTAAAGACATACAGTGATTATTCATTGTTTATGTTTATCTCTGTTGGATGACCTTCATTTTATAGCTGACGAAGAAGTAGGTTAATAAGGAAAGTCTTCTGACAGGAAGACTCAGAGCCACCTGTAAATGTTTATCTGTGTCCTGTTTTGGGTTTTGGGTCTTCTTTATTGTAAAGGTAATTGTACATTGACTCTCTATAATAAACAACATAAACCTTCCTTTTGCAGACCCTGCTCCAGAATAACGCCAGTGCTGCGTTCTTTAATGCCCAGCTCAGTGGGACTGAGTGGCGTGTGTCAGATGTGTCGGCCTTCCTGTCTAAGGTCTCAGAGGACCAAAGACCAGCAGGATCCGCCTATACCTGGAGAGACGTCTTCAATGAAACCGACCAAGCCATACAGACAATCTCACGCTTCATGGAGGTCAGTGAATTTGTGCAGCATGAGTCACACATATAATGACCGAGTTTGTCCGTTTTTCCAGGAAACATATTAAGTGCATAAAATGCCAAACCGAAGTTGACCTTAAAGACAAAGAATGTAGAGCGTAAATAAATCCACATTTGTGTGGGTCGCAAGTTGTGCCTGTAAAATAGCCATTATCTAGTATCTTCCATTTAGGTCAAGATGCAAGAAAACCTAGTGGGAAATAGGTTAAATACTATTTTCCCATATAGATAATTGCATTAAAAGATTCAAAATTGTTTTTTAATGCGTTTAGATCCAACACAACTATTAAAAGCCTTGAAATCAAATGTTCTCTCCCCTTCCTTCCTTCACCAAATCAAATCATCGCCGTGCTGAGTGTCTCACTGTTCCCCGCCTCCGTATTATGGGTCACTATGACAGAGCCAAGCCGATACGATAAACAACCACCACTTCACTCCGGCCAAATGCTAATCGATTGTTTGTGCCCTAGTGAATTGTTGTCTTACTTATCTGTGTCAGGGTCATTCCTCATTGAGATGCCTATAATATTAGCATCAAGGTTTAGTGGTAAATGTGAACTATAGCCTTGTGATGGACCTCTGATATATAATGATGTAATCTGTAATGATCAGATTATCTAAATGAGTAATGATGTCCTCCATGCCGCAGTCTGATGATGTAGACAAAATAAAATAAAATGATGATCTTCCAGCTGATTTCATTGTGGGTTTGAATCCACCTCGTGATTGTAGACTTTCCTATGTCTCCAGTCACTAGTGTGGATAATTTAATAAAATGCACAAGCGCCATAATAATCATTTAGAAAGAACAAATTTAAACCATAACTTGAGGTCAATTAGGTATCACGTAAAGTCATAATACCATGAAATTTCTTAGACTGTCTAGCAACGCTGCAAACAATCTACTGACCTACTGACTGTGCCTAACCCTTTAAGGAGATCAGATAACGTGTGTTAACCGACATTTCTTACATTAAAAACTATGTCAAGGCGTCACACAGCCATAAATGTCTGTCATGCCTGCATTAGGGGTGCTCCTGCTGTATTTTCATTATGCTCCATGAACTCATTGGCACACAGTGTGAGGCAAGAAGGTATAAGTCAGCTTATGTCAGCTATGTGAAAGGCTAATCTGTAGGAGGTCTCAACAAATTGGTTGAACAACTCTGGTGTGGTTACTCAGTGACCACACAAGGCACATGAGAGGGTATAGAGTTCATTGTAATTATCAGCTTTTAAACAATACGTCTGAGAACCGCACGTGATTGTGTGAAAGGAGTTGATTATTTTGTTTGGGGCAGACACCCAAAATGTCTGAAAAGGCCGTAATTAATTCTAACCATAAGCTTGCCATTAAGAGCATTTTATGTTAACATTTACGCTACTTAAAAGAAAAAAGCTTGAAAAAACACAAGTGGTAAAGGCATAACACTTTCATGAAGGGCATTCATCTTTTCTAGAGATAAAGCTTGACACTCTTTTACTTGTGTCTTTCTTGTTTTCTTTTTCCATCCCTCTGTAAGTGGTTGACACAGACCTTCACACACCACTGAGACCCCACAACACCTCATGCAAATGCTGTGTCTCAGAGTAAAATAACCCGTCTCTTTTCCTTACAGTGTGTGAACCTGGACAAGCTGGAGCCAGTAGCCAATGAGGAGAGACTGGTCAACAAGTCCATGGGTCTCCTTAACAACCAGAAGTTCTGGGCTGGAATCGTGTTTCCTGACATCGCCCATAGCAACAGCACCGACTTGCCTCCCAACGTCAACTACAAGATCCGCATGGACATTGATAATGTGGAGAGGACGAACAAGATTAAAGATGGGTAAGAAGCTGTTATTCAGTTGCAGACCCTTTGCTGATTTTTGAAAATGTTTTCATGAGCTAACTGATTTCATCTTGCTTTGCAGCTATTGGGACCCTGGTCCCAGGGCAGACCCCTTCGAGGACCTTAGGTACGTCTGGGGCGGATTTTCTTACCTGCAGGACGTCATTGAGCAAGGAATCATCAGAGCCGTCACCGGCAGCAAAGAGAAGACAGGCATCTACATTCAGCAGATGCCCTACCCCTGCTATGTTGATGACATGTAAGTTACTGCTGTGCAGATTTACAGACCAGCTGCACCCTCCGCTGTCCAGGTAGTGTGAACTGTATAACTATTTTTCTTTTTTCGTCACAGTTTCCTGCGGGTGATGAGTCGGTCAATGCCTCTCTTCATGACCTTGGCGTGGATGTACTCAGTAGCCATCATCATCAAAGGCGTGGTATACGAGAAGGAGGCCCGGCTCAAAGAGACCATGAGGATCATGGGACTGAACAACGGCATCTTGTGGCTCAGCTGGTTCATCAGCAGTTTAATCCCACTCCTGATCAGTGCTGGCTTGTTGGTGATGTTATTGAAGGTATGTGCACACACACATACATGTGAACGCACTTTGTCATCATGCAGGAATGTCATCAAATTTAGAAAACAAATGACCATACTCATACTGATCATTGCTGATGTTTATACTCAACATTTAACTCGATAGTCACTCTGTTTATCCGTTATCACAACACCTCATTCACCAGAAATGTCATCGACTTGTGGAAAACAAGTGATGTCATGCTGCTGTAACCAGGAAACTATTTCATTTTCTTTCTTTTGTCTCCCGTCACCCCTCTCAGATGGGAAACCTGCTGCCTTACAGTGACCCAGGTGTGGTGTTCCTTTTCCTGGGATCCTTCGGTGTCGTGACCATCATGCAGTGTTTCCTCATCAGCACCCTGTTCTCTCGTGCCAACTTGGCAGCTGCTTGCGGTGGGATTATTTACTTCACGCTCTACCTGCCCTACGTGTTGTGTGTCGCCTGGCAAGACTACGTGGGCTTTGGGGCGAAAATAGTAGTGGTGTGTGCAATAATTTTATACATATGAATACATACAATATTTTGTGTTGAGTGTTGTATTCAGTCTTATTTTTTTCTCTCAGCTAAACTCGGGCTTCTCTCTTCTTCTACCAGAGTCTTTTGTCTCCTGTGGCTTTTGGTTTCGGCTGTGAGTACTTTGCCCTGTTTGAGGAACAAGGGGTGTGCATCCAGTGGTCTAACCTGCTGGCCAGCCCTCTGGAGGAAGACAGCTACAATCTGACCACCTCCATCTGCCTAATGCTGTTTGACGCCGTGCTCTATGGAATAATGACCTGGTACATCGAAGCTGTGTTCCCTGGTAAGTTGTGGATAAGGTTTACGATTGTGGTATTTTTTCCACCATAACTAATGTACCATTAAAAGGTCGTTTTAGTGTGTTTCACTGAAAACAAACCAATTCACTGTATTCCAGGTCAGTATGGGATCCCCAGGCCTTGGTATTTCCCTTTCACCAGGACATACTGGTGTGGAGAAAAAGAGAACAACAACATCTCCACTCCTCTGTCAAAGAAGGGCAACGCTGAAGGTACAAATCATTATTACTTTTTATTTATCTTTATGTTTACTGAGAAATGATCAGATAATAAACTATCAGCAAAACATTGTCACAAGTTTAAAGTGCAGCTGGATGATCCCTCCCTTTATGCGTCTTTTCAAACCTCAGCTGACATAACTGCTATAATGTCTTCATTGTTTTTATTTTATCCACAGCTGTGTGTAGTGAGGAGGAGCCGAGCCACATTGAGCCAGGTGTTTACATCGAGAATCTGGTGAAGGTCTACAGCCATGGAAACAAGCTGGCTGTAGACGGACTGTCACTGAAGTTCTATAAGGGGCAGATAACCTCCTTCCTCGGCCACAATGGAGCGGGCAAGACCACAACTATGTAAGATTACACACAATTATCTGCAGTACATTTGAAGCATCTGAAACTAGTTGAAAGTTTTTAAAATCTTCTCAGTTGAGATGGCAGTTGATGGTAACAGTCGCCTTCCTGCCTGCTTTCTGACAGGTCAATCCTGACAGGCTTGTTTCCACCCACATCGGGCACAGCCTATATCCACGGCAAGGACATCCGCACTGAGCTCAGCACCATCCGGCAGAATCTGGGCGTCTGTCCCCAGCACAACGTACTCTTCAGCATGTACGTATACAGCATCAAGAACTAAATCCATTGCTCACTTGTAGCCTCTTGTGTTTTTGTTGATGTGTGAGTTGTTGGTTTGCTGTAATGCAGGCTGACGGTGGAGGAACACATCTGGTTCTACGCCCGTCTGAAGGGGCTGCCGGAGGAGAAGGTGAAGGCTGAGATGGAACAAATTGTGAATGACGTCGGGCTGCCTCACAAACGTCGTTCCCGCACTAGCACGCTGTCCGGTCAGTTTCATTATTTTGAATTTCGTTACCTTTTGATAAGTAATGCTTTACAGAGGGCTTCCATATAGGTCGTGGTTTTTAAAATGGTCTTTTCTTCCTGTTGTCTTTGTAGGAGGGATGCAGAGGAAGCTGTCAGTAGCCCTGGCTTTTGTTGGGGGCTCAAAGGTTGTGATCCTGGATGAACCTACTGCCGGGGTTGATCCTTACGCACGCAGGGGCATCTGGGACCTGCTGCTTAAGTACAGACAAGGTAAACACAACTGATAGTCAGTCAGTAACAGTAGTTATTGATTATATTCAATATTTGATCTAAATAATTCTATAGTTCGTAAGCTGAATGTGTATGTCCCCCTGTTCCTCTGTCAGGCCGTACCATCATCCTGTCCACTCATCACATGGACGAGGCAGACATCCTGGGTGACCGCATTGCCATCATTTCTCACGGCAAGCTGTGTTGCGTAGGCTCCTCGCTCTTCCTGAAGACCCACCTGGGCACAGGCTACTACCTGACCCTGGTCAAGAGAGACTACGACTTGACTCTTCAGTCCTGCAGGAATTCAGCCAGCACCGTCTCCTACAGCAAGAAGACTGAGAAGGTAAGAGAGATGTTGTGAAGAACAAGTTATCTCACTTTCAGTGTTGTTAAAGGGACTTTTAACAATTTGCAATTTTTCTTCTTTGTCTTTGGTTCAGGAGGACAGTGTATCAGAGAGCAGCTCAGATGCCGGTCTTGGTAGCGAACCAGAGAGTGAAACCACCACTATTGGTAAGAAGTGACACACACAGACTATTTCAGAGGCGGACAAATGTATTCTTTTTAAATTACCTTTGCAAGGCATATAAGACATTGATGTTTTATAATTCCCACTCACCAGCTTCTCACCCTTTCTGCTGCTTTCTTTCCTACAGATGTGTCCCTCATCTCCAATGTGATATTCAAGCATGTCCCCGAGGCTCGTCTTGTTGAGGACCTTGGCCATGAAATCACCTATGTCCTGCCCTACCAGTCAGCTAAAGACGGAGCTTTTGTGGAGCTCTTCCACGAGCTGGATGACCGTCTCACTGACCTGGGAATATCCAGCTATGGAATATCTGATACCACCCTAGAGGAGGTAAGGGACAGTTAGGAACTTCAACACCTTTTTGCCTGGGCTAATTTGAGCTCTCATAGTAAAAATGATCAAAAGTAGGATGGAACTGATATAAAATATACTTTGTGTGGATGG
>JAPZEB010000020.1:21117528-21135239 GCA_029783705.1 Chaetodon striatus | reverse complement strand
TCTTATTTCCTGTTGCATCTCAAATCTATAAACTCAGTTTTTATAGTCTGTTTCCAGACATGTAACCACCCACACCTCTGTTTTTTTTCCCCGAAAATCAAATCAGTCTGTTTAGCTTGTTGACACCTGTTTCCTGGAACAACAACAAAGCCAATTGGAGCTCTGTAGGCGGGATTAATAATGGCAGCAGTGGAAAGTAACCAAGAACATTTACTTCAGTGCTGTACTGTAAGGAACAGTGTGTAGGATTTAGTGGCATCTGGTGGTGAGGTTGCAGATTGCAACCAACTGAATACCCCTTGGCTTACTCCTACCTATGGGGGGGGTGATGTCAAAATGTGAGAGGCTCTATTCAGAGCCAGGGTTTGGTTTGTCCTTTCCAGGCTACTGTAGAAACATGGCAGTGCAAAGTGGTAGACCTTGTGGAAGAGGACCCGCTCCCCATGCAGATGTAAAAGGCTCACTCTAAGGACACATTCACACTGGCAATATTTGGTCCGCTTTAAACGAACCCTGGTCCACTTCCACAGATTCCACTTTCAAGCAGCCAGTTAGCTTAGCTTAGCATAAAGATAAAGCCAGGCTAGCTGTTTCCCCCTGTTACCAGCCTTTGTGCTAAGCTAAGCTAACAAGCTGCTAGTGTTAGCTTTATTACCAAAATGCTGAACATTTGAAACTATTCCTTCTAAATTTAACCTTGCTTAGCGGCTGTGCCTGTTTTAACAGTTGTTGCACTTTATGGTGAGCATACATTGTAATTGCTGTCTGTAAACCATAGCACAGATCACGTCTTATTATTCATCTGTCTCCTTCTTCTTCCTCAGTCTCATATTTTTCTGTGATGTGTAACTGAGAGCTGCTGCTCCTCCTCCCCCTCCTCAGGCTTTGGAGGATTTGGAGGACATCAGGCTCAGTTGGTTTCTGGCTCCATCTCCTTTATCTTGTTTTTGAAGCCTTCAGCCTCTGCAGAGCTGCAGCAGCTGCCACACACTCATCCTGCTCGTCATCCATGTTTAAAGTTTTCCAGGCAGGTTAATGTTCTTTGACCCTCTTAAGCAGAGGGTTAAGTACAGGGCACTTTGCACACCGCAGTGAAAGTGCAAAACCCAACTGTGCTCACAGACCTCAAACCACTCAGCAGTATATCTGATGGAAACATCAAGCAGGACTCTAAAATGCTGCTTTTGAGCTGCTGGAAAGCTTCTGCTTTATCAGCTATCCACAGGATTTACAGTCAGGGCTCTGCTTCAATTATTGCAGCAGATTATATCAGATTTACAGAGACACTGTTATCACAGAAGCAAGTATCAGAATCTGACAAAATTATTTCCAGGATTAAAAAAAGACTTCCTGTGCTTTGGCAGTGATGCGACTGCAGCTCTGAAACACCACTGTGAGTTTTAATTTAAAAGGAAGTACTGCGGTCTGTAAAGGGAAGGTTCACAATTTTTAAGTCTTATGTATTGAACATTAAAACAGTTTTTGTGCCTCTGCGCTGGTGACAGCTGAAGCTGGAGGCATTACGTTTTCAGGCTGTCTGTCTGTGCATCTGTCTCATTCATGTGAACGTGACATCTTAGGAACACATCGAGGGAATTTCTTCAAATTTGACACAGATGTCCACAAATACTGACCAAAATTCAAAGGTCACTGTGACCATGTAATTGGTCGTAACTCAAGAATTCATACATTAATTATGATAAAATTTCACACACATGTCAAACAAGATAAAGATAATGAAGTGGTGGAATTTTTTTATCTAAAAGGTCAAAGGTCAGCTTCACTGTGACATCATCATGTTTTGCTTTGGCAGTTAGTCAGTGTCATAACTGAGGAACAGAAGGGAAGCCATGTGGTCAGATACTGAATGGACACTAATCTTGGGTGTCCACCTTGAAATTGTGCTGATTGTATAGATCAAGGATCGGCAACCTTTACTTTATCAAAAAACAAAAAAAACAAACAAAAAACATTTTGTCCCAAAAAAAAAGAGACAAAATCTATCTTGAGACACGAAACGACTTTTCACCACTGCAGCTTTCACAAGGTCACTGAACACATCTGACACATGAGTCTCAATGAAAAGATAATATTCAGAGAAAAAGAAAGGAAAGGGCAAACAGTGAGAGGAATGGCTGGACCCCTCAGGAGGTACATTCTGTTCACAGGCTGCTTCTAACGCACACTTTACGCCTGTTTCTGTTTAACATGCTGATTATGGCAGCAGCAGGAGTCTCTTCAGAGGTAGAGATCAGGGAGGATGTCAGAGTTTCACAGAGAACAAAAGATGTGAAACAGAAAACAGATCATTAAACTGGTACAAGCACCTCATGCTTGGTGTTCTGTGTTCTTATTTTCCTCTGTAAATTTCACCCTCTGTATTGAACTGATTGGAGGAGTCAATCCCTCCCTGCTAACACCTCAAATCCCTCAGTGTGTTCAGAGAGCAGTGGTGTTTTTGCACACGTCCTGGAGTATTTAATGATGCATTTGGATTTGTTTGTGTTGTAGATTCATTTGTCTAGTCATGATAGCCATGCTAACTGTGCATTTCTTTCAATGATTACAAACAAGTTTTTCCCAGGAAATAGGTCACAAGATTTCTTTAAAGGTCCAGTGTGTGGGGTTTAGGGAGATATATTGACAGAAATGTAATATAATAGGAATGTTTTCTTTAGTGTTTAATCATCTGAAAATAAGAATCTTTTTGTTTTTTGTCGCCTTGAAATGAGCTGTTTATATCTACACAGGGAGCAGGGCCTTGTTTATGGAAATCACCATGTTGCACCCCCACATTTCTGCAGCCCAGATTGGACAAACCAAACACTGGCTCTAGATAGGGACATTCATTTTTTTGTGTCAGCCACTGTAGTTAGCAGCTTTTCCTTGACGAGAGCATCAGAAAAACAGCTTTTTTTTTTAAAAAAAAAAAAAGGGAAACTGCTTTATTCTGTGTTATTAGGCAAAAACAGTGAGCATACATTAGCAGGTGCTGGGCTAGCTGCCTGTCTCCGTCATGCCAAACAGCATTAGAGCAACACTGATTTGTAACATGAAACAGCTTTATTAGGTGTTTTACACTGGCTGTTTGTTTTGTGGAGAAGGAGACCTCTGTGAATTATTCAGCTCCCAGAAAATTCCTCCTGAACAATGAACACTGAAGGAATTCTAACCAGGAGAAGTTTCAGCTGGTTGCAGTCTCTAATCCTCTGACACACTGTTCATGTGGATATCGTGGAAGAACAAAAAGCAGTAGGACGTGATGATCTGGAAAGAAAAGCCAACAGTCCTGTTGTTGTTAGTTGTTGTTATCATCATCATACAGAATCTATGTTCTCTCCACGTTTCATGTTGCCTCTTGCCTGCGAAACTCATTTAAACCCCACTGACACTGGTGATTAAAGGGTTAATCAGCTGCACCAGTGGAGTGTGGAGGCAGAATATTGTTGGCATGATGAAACATGAACGGTGCCTCTCTGTGAACGCACTGCAGGCGGAGGACTGGATCTTTATATCAATGCTCTGCAGCCTGAACTCAGAGAGAGAAATCAAACTTTCTGCCTCCTGCTGTGATGTCAAAGACAAACGCCATGCAGGAGAAAATCAAATGTAAAATTCAGAGAGCTTCAGTACTTTGGTTCACTGGCTCACAGTAAAGTGAGGCATGGTCTTTTCTTTTGATCATTTTAGGTTCTTGCTTTGATTTAATGAACTACAGAAAAAAGACCCACACATTTTGCCCTCGATCAGAAAGGGAATCACTGCAGACAGAAACACAGAGAAGGAGCTAAAAGTTCAGAGAAACTTCACAATATTTCTGACTCAAAGTTTAACAACAAATAACGCAGATTTCTGATGCGATCATCGTGTGATTGAAGGGTGTCGTAGTGGTCCAAAGAAGTATGTTTAGGGACAAAGAGTGTAGAGCAAGAAAAGACTTAAGTGCAGACTCAAACACACTCATGAGGGGGACTGAAGGGAAAAACACATCTCAACAACACTGACATTACCGAGAGGGATTGGACTGGGAGAGGATTTATACTGGGACTAATGACTGATAGGTAGCAGGTGAGTAACAGGTGACAGGTGTGTAACAGGTCAGGTGATGAGACACACTGAGGACACCTGGTGAGCAGGTGAGGCATAGCTGTGTCTGTCATTACAGACTGCAGAGAGTCAGAAACAGATTCATTTGAGGCTCTGTAGGAGGCAGTTTGTGTAAAGTCTTTTATGACTCATGATAAATTCTGTGGACTTCATGTTTTTAAGCTCATATATAGTGTGTGGGACTCCTGATGACAGAATCTGCCATCGGCTGTGTTTTCTTTAGTAACGGCCTTTATTTGCTGAGCTTGCCTCCAGACGTTGGACTGTGTTTAGAGTCAAAGCTAAATGATTTAGGAAAGTGTTCTTATTGACTCATGTGCTGTTAAATGTGGATATTTCAGCTGTGAACTGGGACAACGGGCTGGAATGGAGCCCCCTGAGCCACTGGGCACCCTGGTTTTAGGAGCATTCTTTGGATATGTATACGGCGCATTTGGAAAATGTGTCTCAATTAGGGCTTTTTCACTGTTTGAGACACATGACCTCTCATCTGTTCACAGACAGCTGTGTGTCAAAGACAAAGCAACTAGCCAACAGTTTGCAGGGCTGTGGTAATGATGCATGCTCAAAAGAAACTCACACTTCAGGTCAGAAGAAGAAAAACACCTATTTTAAAACATTATCAAAGACTTGGATTTCAACAGGTTTTTGGATGTGCACAAATGTCGTGACACCTACCTTTTCAAGAAGGTGGTTGCAGGAATGAAAGCGGGAGACATATTGACACAGTCCAACAAGTTCAACACTAGCAGGAAATGGAAAAAATCATATTTTGATGCAAAGTAGAAAAAAAAAAATATCACTCAAACATCTAGAGACATGAAAATAACAAAAGACACAACAGGTATTAAATCGTTTTCTAAAAAAAAGTAAATACGCATAAATCCATCAAGAGTTAAACTTGAGAAGCTTAGAAGGAATAAAGACTGATATGTTTAGGTCTGGTTGTGGCTTATCACAGAAATGACACTAATAACTAGATATTCAGAAATTAATTACCGAAAATGAACCCCCAAAGGTATTTAATGGATCAGTTTATGTGCACAGTGATCATGATGATGAGGAGGCAGAGAGTCTCTTTGTTTGTGTGACAGCCCAGCCCGTCACTGCAGCTGCACACTGTAATTACACTGCAGGAAAAACAGCTTTACTCTCTGACAGACGTGTTGAACTTACATTAAAATTCATAAGATAAATTTAATTTTCACAGACTGTGATTCAATGCTTTTTTATTTGTTGCACCACATAGACCTAAATACGCTTTCAGCTGTCATTATAACTCTTGTCTTTATTGTCTAAGTACTTCAGCCGGGTTTTTAGAAGTCCTAATGATAATTTATCTGTCCTCAAACAGCCACCCAACGTCTGGCAGGTGCAGGACACACACAGTTTTAATGAAGCACACAAACAAGAAAACTACACCGAGGCAGGCCTCCAGACGTCACTTCTACTTTGACTCACTCAGTTAAACTGTGAGGACATTGCAGTAATTGGCTTCAGAGACACAGTGGCCTCCTCCTCTGCAGCTCCTCATTACAGCTCCCTCAGTACAGTCGTAGAAAACATCCCTAACCATTGATGCTTGAACCCAAAATAGCCTCTCAATTAACGGGTCAGACAACAATTTCTGTTCATCCGATATAAGTGGAGGACGGTGCTCAGTGTCTCTGACTCAGTTTGATAAATTGACCACAAGAGCCCTCTCTCCACCAGCCGCACTTTCTCACTGAGATGAAAGTCTCAGCATACTTCCTGACTCTGTGCTCCTCTGAGAACTCGCCTAAATCAATCTGGGACTGCTTCTCTGGATCTTTAGTTTAAGCTGAAAGCTCCCTGAGAGTGTTCACACAGAATATGTGAATACAGCCCGAGCTGGATCTTAAAGGTGTATTTCACCCCCAAAGTAGGAGCAAAACTATATCAAAAGGGGTGTTCAGGGCACATCATAGGGCAGATCCAGAACACACTGGAGGGATTACAAATCTCATCTGGACTGGGAACACCTCGGGGTCCGCCAGGAGGAGCTGGAAAGTGTTGCTGGAGAGAGGGACGTCTGGAGTACTTTGCTCAGCCTGCTGCCCCCCAGACCTGGCCTCAGATAAGTGGATGAAAATGGATGGATGGATGGGTGGATGGATGGATGGATGGATGGATGGATGGATGGATACATTCCCTAACAGATGTATTGTAACACAGGGTGAGTAACTGAAGAATTCCTTCAAAATGGGCTTTTAACAAAGGTCATCTGAAGTTATGCAGCACATGTCAGACGGCACATGAAACAACTTCAGCACCACTGTATTGTTTTTTTTTTTAGTTTTTTTTTTTACATAACTTCATTTTCAGCTTCATCTCTGTAATTTCTAATTAAATCATAAGTAGTACCAAAATGATTTTGTTGCTTGAGTTATGATATCTGGTCTTTCACCTGCGGGGAGGAGTTAATCTCTGCTGACCATCAGCAGCGTCTGGACCTCAGAGGTGGTCGAAATGTGTCCTGTGTAAACTCTGCTGCTGCTGTTCCCAATACACTCTTGTGTAGATAACTACTTCAAACACTGCTTTGAAATATTAACCTCACATATCTCTGACGCAGCATTTACCAAGAGGATAAACTCCTGGGGAGGTCTGGCAGAGTCTGATGCTTGATCGCTGTTGGAGTTCTGATGTTTTGAGTCGTTATTGCAACAGACACACTGTCACTGTTGCCTCAATGAGCCGAACTGACGGAGGCTCAGCTGAGGAGACAAACTTGAAGTTAGGAATCCTCATTCATGATGCTGACTTCATTTTTCATAATGCAACATACAAAATGTTGCAAAAAGAAGCATAAACCACACATGCTGTGATAACCTGTACTTTACACTCATTTTCAAACAGCATCTGAAAATCACTCTCTGACGGTGGGAATGGTGGAGGCTGCATCCAACACCTCCTGCACCTGTCAGGGACAGACAATCTGTGAAAACACCCTCTTTATGCAGTGATTAGCCATTCACAATACCAAAGACAGTTCCTACACATTAAAGATATGCAGGAACTGTCCAATGCTGCTTGTAAACAGTATCACCAGCAAAAGTCAACCCCGGATTCAGGGCACAGCTTATTTGCATATTTGCCTCTTGTTCACTATCATTTAATGCGAGCGAAGAACCGAATAAAACATCTGCTTCTGGTGGCAAAGCAAATGTGCACCTTCACATCATGTGGAGTTCAACTTTGCTGAACTCTGACCAGCAGCCTCAACCAATAGCAAAAAAGATGTGTGGAGGAAACACTGATTGTTGCCATGTTTAACCAGCTGATATCGTGTGATTTTGGACATAAATGCCCCACATGAGAGACGCTGCCTGGCTGGCAGCGGGTCAGTAAACAGGCATGGAACCTATGAAAATAGAAAATGTACCACTAAATCACATTTTGCGGTTTTTATTAGCAAGCTAGCTAACATTAACCATACATTGAAAATAATGGACGTAGCTACCGTGACATCACATATTGGTTTGTGGACTCCCCTTTTTCAGTCCTTGAGTTCAGCATTTTGGCCATCGTCATCTTGGTATTTGGGAGCCAGAAGTTTTGTTGAGACTAGACTTAAGACTAGAAAGACACTATACAAGTGCACCTCCATTTACCATTTTATCTACCTAAAAGTAAGGTTATTGTCCACCGGCAATCCCTGGGGACCTTCATGCTGCCATGCTGACATTGCCAGAAAATGGTGGCGCACCGAGCTCTAGAGACCTGGGGCTGACAACGGGCAGGGCGGCAGCAGGTGTCAGATCTGTGCAGAGCACCTGAACAAAACACTGGCAGTATGACAACAACGTCCAGAAAACAAGTTTCACTCTCGATGGTTTCTGTGACATGAGAAATACTCTCAAAAGAAGTCATCACACCATGCCATTATTTTCAATGCAGCGTGTTTGGGGAAAATAAGAAGATACGTTCCAGTGTGTCCTCAGGAGGCACTGATAACAAGTTCACTACATCCTTTCAGATTTTTATGCATCAGAATTGCAGGACACATAGCTAGTGACATCACTGGTCACTGCTTTTTGGGAAGATCCTCAGCTCATTGGTTTTGTACCATTTTGAACCATCCACCAAAATAACAAACATGACTGTAACGGCACTGAGGTAACATAACCACTATCGTGCTGGTGGTGCCAGACACATAAAGAACACAGTGGGCAAAGAAACAGAGGTAGTTTTCTCTTAAAAAAAACAAACCTCTTTATTGCATCATTTACTGTATGTGATTGCAATGAGGGAGCAACAGTGTGATATTATGTGAGGAGAGAGAACTTTGCTGCAGCTCCCACGGTGCAGTCTGACCTCATGCTGGCTGTCCCTCGTTATGTTTCTACGTTCCATTATGAAATAGATATCTGTGTACACGTGCAGACAGTATTTGAACTTATTTTCACAGACCTATAACTGGAGGTTCAATTTGTCTGTAACTTGTGATAAAATGTCGCAGCGAGAACATTTCGTCCTCCTGTCTCTGACACCGACCACAACAACCTGCACCGTCTCCAACAAGATAAAAAGTTTTAGTCCTTTCCTCCCTCAGAGTTGGTGTGGGAAGTTTCATGAATCATGCCTAAAGCTGGGACCTCTTAAAACCCTCTGAGAATATTCTCAGTGTGTGAATTCAGCCTCAGGTGGAGCTTCTCAGCAAAGGTCATATCAGGCAGCAGGCAACAGATTCCTGAGGACACGTGAGGTCTCTTTGGATCATGAGTCAGGAACACTGCTTCAACTTCTACTTCTTGTATTTGCATTAAACAATTAGGCCTTGTGAGAAAACACACTTCATGGTGTTGGAGAAAATTAAAACTTCTGCTTTCCTGTCTCTCTCTGTAGTGCTGCTGTTTGAAAGCCTGCAGCTCTTTAACATGGGGCTTTCTTCCTTCAGGTGTGAGATTTGATTTGGACATCTGGCGCCCAGAGGTGGTGGAAATGTGTTCTGTGTAAACGAGGGCCCTGCTGGTGTTCCCTGAGATAACATCTTCAAACGCTGCTTTGAAATATTGATCTCACATAGCCTGGAAGCATTGTTCACCCGGAGGATACACTCCTGGGGAGGTCTGGCAGAGTCTGATGCTGTTGGAGTTTTGGGGTTTTGATAATAGCAACATACATGCTGTCAATGCTGGACTGTGCCTATGAGCAATGTGTAAGACAGAACAGCACCTCATAAAAAAAGTTATTATGCAACCAACAGGAAATCGCCGCTCACATCGTAAAGGTCCAGTGTGTTACACCGGATTTATACTTGTGTGTCGAAATTGAAGCCGTAACCTACGCCGTAGCCTGATGTGCACCTCCCCAGAAATGTAACCACATGTCGCAGCAACGCAGACCTTTTTTCTGTCAGCTGAAACCATTTCCCTCAGCAGAAACAAAACTTTTATTTACTTTAATTTCACAGATAAGAAACAATAAATTGTAAAGACAATAAAGCCTCCTCGAAAAATAGCACATTAAGTTGTTTGTGTGATTTATCCTGGCTTCATATGAGCAGAGGAAATCTCTGCTAGCTGCTAGGCTACTTTATACAATGTAAAATGCCATAGGCTTGTGCTAATAACATTAGCATGCTGTATTTGTGGGGAAAATGTGTCCAGATAAAGACAAGTGTTTGTCTGTGAATGCTGCGAGTATAGTGAAGCCAATTTGTGTACTTGTGTTGGAAATTGACGCTATTTATTCATGTTTAACGTGTGTTTAATGTGTGTTTTGAATCAACTAAACTTTACAGCACTTCCCATAAACCCTGCTGGCGACTAGTGTTTTGGAGTTGTAACTGCAGAGTGACACAGACACACCACTGTACAAGTATAAGTGCTCGCAACAATGTAGGCTACTGTGTAGGGTGTGCTGCACAACTATAAATCCCGTTTTAGGCCCAGTAGGCCCATTCAGTGATCCATCCATCCAAGATTCAATAATTAGTATCAAACCTTCACAAATCAACATCTCAACAAAACCTCAGACACCTTTTAGTGGAAGACTACTAAACATGTTTGCAGAGAAACATTTTACTCAGCCATTACATTTGTTAAATAGTGGCCATGTAAAAATATTACAAGAGATATGCATGGATGGATCTGCATACGTTGTATTGTCCTATACACAGAAAAGATTAGTTTTGAGATGGAATAGAACAATAATAAAACAACAGCACAGTCACACTACACGAGTAAAATATGAAAACATATCTTCTGTATTTTCTCTTTAGGCTACCTGATTGTCCATTTTGTCCACTTCCTGATTGCTCTGGTTTTCGTCTATCTGCTGGTTCTTCCCATACAGCATGGAAGAGCACTGAGTATGCTCAGCCACCTGGGGCTTGTACTGTAAGGCTGTTTTCTGTGGGGTTGTGAATATATGACTGCATGTGAATTGATGGTTAGATTGACACATGGACATGTTGGTTGATTGATTTTGACCTTTCTCCTGTGTCTTTCAGTCTGACCATCGCTCTGGTCATCGCCCTGTATGTTCTCCAGGTAGGCCTGGTTCAGATCTTCTTCCTTCAGGACAAAATGTCTCCAACTGATAAGCAGAAACCTCTGGCTCTCAACAACAGGTTGGTATATTTCAATATGGATATAATGTAAGCGCAGACTATAAGACTGTCAAACCCAGGTCCTCTATTTGGCAGCAAACACTGACCACTGAAAAGGGAACTGCTGGTTATAAAGGCCATAACAGAAATTAAATTATTTGCTGTGGACTGTTTGAGGACATAATGTGCTGGTGATGCGCTTTCTCACTTAATCAATGGTGTGAAGCAGCTTCAGTGACTTGCTGACACAAGCAGATAAAGAATAAATATGTTGCAGTGTTTTACAGTGTGGAAAATACTTCTAAAATACTCCTATGTGTTAGACAACTGAATGTCATTTAAAGTAAAACTGTAGTAGCTGTAAATCACAGTCTCTCTTCCCTCTCTTCAGGAAGGCGTTCCACTGCTTCAACTACTTCTTCTTTTTCTACAACGTGGTGATGGGAATCAGCAACTGCATAGTGAGGCTGCTATTCAGCATTGTGACAGGAACGTGGCTGGTGTCCCGCATAGACCGGACTATTATGCAGAGAGGATATGAAACCTTGGATGCTGGTAAGCTTAAGTTCAACCCATACTCATGTGAGACAAAACTTAAATATTGGTTCAAGGAGTTAAGACGGTAAATGTCACAGCCAGACCTTTAAGACTTTCATTCATCTTTGAAGATTCTTTTCTTCCAGGAGGTGGCAGCATTTTACAAAACATCAGAGGAGTTTTTTTCAACACATATTGTTAAATGTACTGTAAAATCAGTGCTATGTCTCAGATATGGTGTGCGTAGTGTGTGACAGTATTTCTTGCATGTTCCAGGCTATGGTACATGGATTGGGATGATCTTTGCTGACCATTACCATAACAATCCAGTCATGGTGTGTTTCTGCCAGCTGCTGGTCTACAACAAGCTGAAGAGCCACATTGTGTCTGCATATTCCACATTCAACAACATGCAATCCGGTCAGTGCTATGTGTGTGTGTTGGTGTGTATTTTTCTTACATGAACAATCCTCCACAAATTAACTACTACTGCTAACACCTGAACACAAACTAAGATACACCAAGCAACGAAACTAGTATATTTTTCTTCAAATTAGGTCTCGAATTGCACTTTATTGCATTTATGCATTTTTGTTTGTGTGTTTATGTGTGTTAGATTTTAGTTTATTAACTTTTAACTTCTTTTTGTTTTTACAGAATCTCATGTGAACAGCCGGGCTAGGAGGCGTTGGATGTTGTCTTATTCCTTACTGCGGAACCCTCATCTGATCCTGCTTAGGAAGCACCACCTCTCCTCATCTTCATCAGGACAGTCAGACACAGTGGTGCAGGCTTGTGTCATGGCCTCTCAATCAAAGAGAGTTTCACTACCAGAGATCATAGTCACTCCAGCAGAGGACTGTTAAAGAAACATTTCCATAGATTGTCATTATGTTGTGATCATGTGTCTTTTTTAGATGCTGTCATTTCAAGGAGCCTAGCTCTAATATCCGACTGACAAGTTATAATCTAGTTACTGAGATCCATTCATCCGTAGGACATTTGACTTAAAGAAACTGTGAGGAAACTGTACTGCAGACTGATTGTTTAAGTGTTTAAGTCAAGTTATGTTTTGAACTGCTGCACAGTATATGACACAGTCAAGGTTAATGGTGGACCTTTGTACATAGTCACAATAACCTCTGCTCCACGTATTCTACTAATGGATGTGGTGCACTACAGCCGGCTGCTTTTCCATCTTATAATGTTTAATTTATTAAAATCATGTGAGCCACCCCACAGAGCCATTCTGCTTGTTATTCTTGGTTTTTGTTATAAATGTAAATGGTAATAAATGTGTCTGCATAGCTGCTGTATATTCTGAATAAACATACAATTTGTGCTCTGCATACATTGGGCCTTAGCCTCCACTTGTTGTGAATATGTTGTTTACATGAAAAAAACAAATGGTAAAGCTGCATCAGTGTGAATGACTTAAAAGGTGATTCTTATTAATGTTTTGATAATTTATATTTTTTTAATTATTAGCTATATGAATCACTGTACAAATAAGGTGTGCTGAATGTTAATATTTCCGACACCACTTGAAAGCAGCATATTTGGACTATTTAGTTTTCCGCAAAATTGACTTGTGGATCATCTATAAGGCAATGCAATTAGCTTGTTAAATACTCGTAAGATAAATGTGTGGAACGTATAAGTTAAACATCACAAACTCATGCCAAATTTAGGCTAAAATAAATACATCGGTAGTGACCTTTTGAACTTGTAGGCCTAAACGTGCTTGTGATTTTGAACGCAACAATACTGAAGACACACGTAGCTTTTGGGCTAGCGATAGTGAAAAATTACAGGTAATGCAAACAGAGAAATGTGTAATCTGCTTTAACTTGGGCTAACGTCATTGCACATCGCAAATAACTTTGACTGGTTTGTAAAATGTCAGCGTTGGCCGAAACAACAAGCGTTACTTTAGGGCTAGCTGCTAACAAACAGTTAGCCGTTAACCACGCAGCTAACAGCCGTGTCAGTCGTCATAAAAACAGCATATTTGCGCTATGTAGCGAAAATATGCATATCCAACGACCGTTTTCCACACGATGGACTTGTCGATCACCTATAAGGCGATGCATTTAGCTCGTTAAACGCCCGTGAGATAAATGTGAGGATCACATAAGTTCAACATCACAAACCTATGTCTAATACAGGCTAACATGAACACACCGGTAGTGACCTGTTGAACTTGTGGGCGTAAACCTGCACGTGACTGAAAGCGACGATACTTGAAGACACCGTAGCAGTTTGGCTAGCGAGTGTCAGTGAAAATTACAGGTAATGTAAACATAGAAACATTTTTATCTGCCTTTAAACTTGAGCTGACGTGATTGCACATCGCAGATAACTTTGACAAGTTTGTAAAATGTCAGTCGTGGGTCGAAACAACAGCCTTTACATTACAGCTAGCTGCAAACGAACAGTTAGCCGTTAGCCGACCAGCTAACGGTCACATCGTCTAGCTAACCTATCGGTTAACGTTAATTTTGTTGAACCATACCTGTTGTCTTCGTGGAGATTGAATTCAGTCTGATAAGGACCTCCAACGTTTGAGGCTTGGCAGCATAGGCTAACGAAACTTTGCCATGTGGTTTTAGTAACTCCCAGTCTTCTGTGTAGCTCAGAAGGTGGCTGGAAATTGTGAAATTTAGCTAACAACTGTCTTTGACATTGTGGCAGACAGACCCAGTTGAGCTACAAGACTTCAAGACGAACTCTAGTGATATTGGAAGATATTAAAATTGTGTTGCATGCGCAGACACAGTAAACAAGAATGTTTATCCAATACAGCAACTTGAGCACTAATGTTTTGTTACATGTCAACAGTAAATCCAGCAAACAGGGTTGGTTTAAAATTTTTACTCTTTAGAACTTGTAGACAAAAATAAGGTCGAGTTAAAAATCCCCAGTCCATCCCTCCAAACTCTGTGGTTAAATGATGGTGTCTGAAGGTCCTTAAAAGGTCGAACAATGTATTACATTCATTTTTAATAGTAGGCCTTACAGTTCTTACATTTGAATTTGTGAGGTCATATTTTCCATAAACATTTCTAATTTCATTTATCCATTACAATTTATTTTCTTCAAAATGAGTCAAGCTCTTCTGTGTGAAAGTACACAACCCTGACGATACAAATCTTTAAACTGTTCACTGAATCTATATCTCTCACAACTTTATAGATGCAGTTACTATCGGCCAAATATAGATTGATAACCATATATCTGCATAAAAAGAGACCTTATACACCTTACCTGTTGACTAAGCCTGCAGTGCTTCAATACAAAATTAACAAATTGTCTTAAATTATCTCGAAAAGGTCTTAAAAGCATTCAATGTAAGTGTGTGATAGCTGTAGACAACCTGTATGTATGTCTTTAACTGATGCTGTACTGTGCTTGTGCATTTTTAACCCCACTGACTTTTAGGTCCGTGTTTCTTTTTCAGTGTGAATTCAGCAGGATGTCGGACAGCGAGTCCATAAAGAAAATGTTGCGGTCTGTGCTCCAGTCCAGCAAGACAGGTGTTTCTATCAACACACTCCAGTCAGAATATCGCTCACTGTGCGGAGAGGGTATCCCGCTGAGGAAGCTGGGCTACTCAAAACTGGAGGACTACCTCAGGAGCATCCCCTCTGTGGTCCACCTGGACAACCGCATGGGTGAGGTGAGGGCTGTCATTTTTATTTACCCAGGTTTAAGGCCACCGTCACCTGGTTGTTAATTTGCTTCCATATACTACTGCCTGAGGCCAGCTACCATGAGCACAGCACCGATAACTTCCATAACAAATTGTTTGTAGTTCATCAGATTCATTAAATGTGCCCTGTAGATCGTATGCTTTGCTGCGGTGTGTCAAGAGACAGCCCACATTGCTGAGCTGGTGGCCAGACAGAGGAGCCCCAAGAAATCTTGTCAGGCACAGTTTGTCAACTGCAAGATGAGATTCAAACCTTCCAACCCATACATGCTCAATGGTAGGATACACTTGTTACATTATTTTTAAATGTTGTGATTCTATCTCTTCATGGCTTTCGTGTTAATAGAATGGTAACAATTTTTTTTAAGAGCCTCCATCCTTGAATTAAAGTTGTTTTTTTTTTAAATTTATGAAGACAAGGAAGGAGAGGTGCAGATATTAACCTCTAAAATTTCTGCTGGTGGTTCCACATTATTTATCAAAGCTTTCTCTGTATCTCATCTCCTTTTATTCACCATAATCTGACCTATTGTCACCTTTAACATGCATTTAGTGAGGCCAAGGTCGTCTCTTCGCCAACCCTCAACTGGTAATATCTCAAACTGGACATACAACCATCCTCGACCCCATGGTGGCTACAGAGGAGGTTCCAGTGCCTCAGGGGACTACAGGTAAACATTAACAGTTTCCATCAAGTATTAACTTCTTCTATAGAAATAATAGCCCATCTACCACCCAGCAGCCTAATTATTCAATTGCTGTTGGGTTTTACCTTTTTTTTCCCCTACACATCAGTTTGTGGGATCCCAAGTGGTGTTGGTTTTCTATAATTGGCATTTTCTGTCACTCATGCTTTGAAGAGTATAATGGCATTTAATCTTCAGTTTCTGCTTCATGTCAAGAGACTTCCAAAGCGAATGAACCAACGCGTTTGCTCATGTTTTCCCCAAACAACAGGCTGTCGGACCCAAGGTTAAGCTCTGTTACCCCTGTAGTACAAGGACAATCAGCTCCTCAGCCAGCTCCTCCCTCCACTGTAAAGCAGTGTTTGATGCCTGACAGGTGAACATACACATGTGACAAACGTTAGCTACACTCAGCTCTTTTGAATCAATGATGTGGTTCCTCTATGCCCAGTATTCACTTCAGGCAATGATACATTTCCAGTTTATTAACCAAGTATAAAAGTTAGCATGCTAACATCACTTTTAATGGTATTTAACTCTGAAATAGTTCTCATGGCAATTATATTAATATATCAGAAGTGGTATTGTTACAACTATTCATAGTCAAGTCTCAAATTATGAATCACTTAACCAACCTGTATTAGCTTATTGTTTCATCGAGTACTGCAGCAGGATGTTTGTATTGAATGACAGCTTGTTGCTGTGAAAAGCACATTATGCTTAAAGATTGCTATGTACCAACAGGAAAGAGGAGAGCTTGGCAAACTGTCAGAAGATCAGAGGTACGTGGGACCGTCTTGGTGTGTGTCCATGTCAATTTCAAAATATTTTAATCGGTTCTTTTAAAATAAAATTAGGTTTTCAAAATTAGAAATTACATATTTTTGGACCCACTTGTTTCATATCTCTGTGTTTTTTATCCTTTGGGAATATTTGCCTTGGTCAACCACAAGTGGCAAGAGGGTGGGTGCATGAACCAGCTCTAAATTCATAACCAACAACGGTGTATTGATGCACCTTTCAGACAGATGGGTCAGTTAGTTAGAATTTTGAAATGCTTTTATATACAAAGATTAAAATAAATCTGTTCCCGATCACATTGAAATGTGTCCAAAACAATTTAGATAATGCATCTAACAACTTAATAGTTGTTTGACAATATAGCTAACATCTCAGTACAGTTTTTTTTTTTGACAACTAGGGGATCACACAGGGTAACAGTATTAGAAACAGTATTAGAAATTAATGCTGCTTTATATAGCTAATATTGAGCAATTAAAAAACAATTCTTTATTTCCAGCTATGATCCAGCTGATTAGCTCAGTTGTCACATCATCCTTTTACTGTCAAGAGGTTTTCTGAGGGGAAGTTAGACACAGATGCAGTCTAAACCTTTTTCCCTTACTGGAGATGTAATTTCACACAGGTGTATAATACCAACATTAGACAACACTTCCAAAACAAACAACCTGCAGAATCAGGGCCTGTACACATGCTTCATCTTTAACCACCTTAAAAATACGAGGTCAGGCGCTGGTTATTGCTCTTGTGCCTGTCTGTGCCAACTTTCAGGAGCGCGGAGGCAGGTTGTGTCTGAGGTTGCTAAGCGACCATAACCAGCACCATATCACAGCTTACCTACCAGAATCCTGACTGCCAAGCTGATCTTCATGCAGATGTTGTTTTGCAGTGCGTATTAGAATATTGCTTGTTGGATAGATGTAAAGCTCTGGGAAGCCCTGCAATGAAATGATCAACTTTTGCTCCATATTTACCATGGACTGATAGTTACGGAAGAAGGGAACGATATCTGCTGGCGGTGGTTGGTTTTTCCTTGTGATATGCAGTGCATGCTGCTGCTTTCTAAAAGTTGAACTCTTTTTATCTTGCAGCAAACGCTTACATGCCGCGACGGCATTGCTCTGGTTTTTGAGCATAGCTGCTGCACCTCCTATATAGAAAACAATGGATTTGAGGATGCAAAAAACATGGCATGTGTACAGCCCCTCAACCTGCTGCACAGTGTTTACTGATAATAGTACAAATAAACCTTTTCTTCTTTCTTTGCACAATTTTTTTTTACAGAGAACCC
>JAPZEB010000020.1:21104691-21117428 GCA_029783705.1 Chaetodon striatus | reverse complement strand
AGGAATTGGTGCCGAAAAGAGGTAACAGGAACTCCATTGTTTGGCACTGGTTTGGATTTAAAAAGGCAGACACCGACTAAAAAAATCTGCAATCTGACTAATCTGCAAAACATGCCGCCAACAAGTCGTTACTAGTGACTCGAACACGTCTAATCTTTTCTATCACTGAAAGAGGTCAATGTCCAAAGGCAGTGTCTATGACAAGCAGTCCCGCAGACACCACAAAATTAGAGATGCCATCTCGGGATATATATCGTTATCGGGATATAAAATCACCTATATTGGGATATAAATTTTTGTCCATATCGCACAGCACTAGCACTAATATATATATATATATAAATATATAAATAAATAAACTTGCTTTGGGGGAAGAAACAATGAAACTGATTTTAAGAAAAACAAAAAAAAAACATGGGGACATACTCGTAGTGATTAATCATGTGAATGTCCCCATGCAGTCTTGTCCGTTTGACGTGGAGCTGATGCAGAGCAGAATCACTCAGATCCTGGAGAAATACTGCAGTGGATTGTGGATGTCGAAACTGTCAGCAGTCTACAGAGAAATGTTTGGTCAGAGCCTCCACCCTCAGGTGCTCATAGATCTGGAAAAGTGGACGGACATCAGTATGGTAAGTCAGTTTTTGATGAGTCAGTAACATTTTTTTTGTACATTTACAAATAATTATACACCCAGATAAACAAAGCATCTTATTTAAGTACAGGTAGTTGTTAGGTTTTAGGTAGAAAAACTGTTTTCCAAATACAGTTGGAGGATCCATCAGAAGTTTAACAGCCTTAACGGGAACTGACAGGAGTTAAAATCTCTTTCCACAGGTGGAGCAAACACCGAGTGCCAACCGAGCCGACCGCCTTATCTACCCTCCCCTGCCTCCTAAGCCTTGTGTTTTCCCTGGAAATACCACCACCAGCACGCCTCCGACATCGCCCTCTGATTCAAGCAGTATCAACACACTCCTTTCTTTACGGCCATCAACTCCTGAACAACCCTCCAACCCTCTCTGTCCCTCTCCTGTCCCTAAACCAAGCCCCTTGGCTAAGCCCACCTTCATTTTTCATCCACAACTTGCCCACGACCCAGCTCCTGCTCCAACGAATCCCCCATGTGTTAATCCTGCTGTCAATGGTGGATGTAAAGATAATAACAACTTGCTTCTAGCCACCCTCAACCACAGCCAAAACACTCAGCCCTCAGCTTCTACCTGGAATTGGCCTGCATCAACCAGCGCTCCTCCACTGGCTTCCTCCATCCAACCCGACCCTGAAATTTTACCTCTTTTGAAAGTCACATTCTCTCCTAACTCCAATTCTGCCCCTAGTCCTCCATCAAAATCTTCTGCTGACGTTGTGTCAGCTGAGTTGCGTGAGAGAATAAAGGAGCTTCTGTGCAAGTACAGTCATGGTCTGTGGGCTCATGCTTTGCCCAAACTCTTTCTGGACACATACAAGTCACCATTCCCCGAACATGTTTTGGACAACTTGTCTCTTTTGCTGGACTTCTGCAATGTGGAGTACCCTGTTCCACATGACAAGAGGAAGGTAAGTGAATGAGATGACTCAATATATACCAAAGTTAACGCAATGTACAAGTTCAGTAAGTCCTCAAGAGTTGTGTGTACCTTATTCTCACATTTAATGCTCATTTAATTGTTTTTTTTTTCTAACAGAAAAATGATTTCTTCTGTACTGTCCCCTTAAACTCTTTGAAGAGCCCAGGGACATTCTTCCTGGTTACCTGCCGCTGAAATATATGTGTCTATTAATGTGTTTGTTGTTCATACGCTTTCCTGTGGTCAGGCCATCCTGTATTACTCCAGCAGAGCAGACATAGAAGCCAGAGACAACCAAGGCAGCCAGCGAGGCAAAAGCCATCCCCTTCCCTCTGGTCTGGAGGTCTTTGGTCCTCTAGTGCCTCCCAGTCTGGTTCTCCCCTCAGAGCAGTACCCCTCTGTGCTGATTACTGATGCCCAGAGCAGCAATGCTGTTACTGTAAGGTGAGACACACATTATTCTTGCAGACATGAATGAAATTCATGGGCTGTTCCTGAAGCATGAACAGCAATGTGTTTAACATAAATACGCACAACAGAAGAGTGGTTTATCTGCCAATGGAAATAATAATATAAACTTTGTGAGGATTTTTTTTTTTTTTTTAAATCTTGAAATATTTACATTTATGACTGATGTAGGTGACATGTACATCATGTATTAAACCTACAAGTATCTTCCAATGTAGGGTGGTTGCCTACTCTAAACCATGTTGTATTTAATTGTGTACTGCTGCAAAATGTTTGTACAACACAAGGAGAGATGGTTTTTGCTTAAAATGAAGAGCAATTATTAGAAACATCTTATTCACTTTCTCCACCTTGATCCGAAAGCACCAGGTAGCACACACATTGTCTAATTTCACTGAAAGTGCAGTAGACTGCAGCTGCAGGATCTGACCTTCTGTGTAGTGTGTCAGTGTTGTGCCAAGTTATTATTTTAAACTTCAAATTAATGTATGTTCCAGCTTATATTAACATTCATGTTGTTGACCTCTCCTTCCGCCTCCTTAGTATTTCTACTAGTATTTATGCTGTCAGGCCTACAAGAGTGTGCAGACTACTTTTAGAACAGCTTTATCTTGATATCTTAAGAGAGCAACATAAAAACAAAGTATGAGCAACCTCTTATGTTTGTTTAGTCAATGCAACATACAGGTTAGTCTTTTTGAAGACTACCTCGCTCAGACTGAGAAAAATCTTTCTGTTCAGGTATGTAGGTGGGAGCTACTCCAATGCCCAGGAGGCCATGGAGCAGGCCATGTGCTCCTTCTACAGCCAAAGCTCCACCCACCATCCTCTCTCTAAACCTGTTGTTGGTCAGCTGGTGGCAGTAAGAGGGGAGGATGGAGATGAGCTTGCAAGAGCTCAGGTCGTGGAGCTTGTGGCCCCCGACAAGGTCAAGGTAATCTGTTGTTTTTACTAAAAAAATATATTTTATGCTAATTGGTGTCGAAAAGCTTTATTTATGTATGTAAATCGTAATCTAAAACAAAACAACTCTGGGACACAGCGTGTGGTGATCCTCAGTTTGTTGGAGGAAGACATCTGGTAGCTACAGGATGATGTTAGTTTTTCTGTAGCAAAAAAGCCTTTATCTGTCTGTCTGTTTGCCAGGTATACTATGTGGACTATGGCTTCTCTGTGGAAACCAGTAAGACTAATCTGCTGGAGCTGCATCAGGACTTCCTCTCCCTGCCGTTCCAGGCTATCAGTGTCAGACTTGCAGGTATATAGAGAAAAATGAAACGATGTGAGGACTTTTTTTCTGTAACTGATGAACAGATGGGAACAAAGAACAGACACAACATTTACATTAGCCAGCAGATGTTCGGCATAGGCTCACAATCACTAATAATAGTGCTTCTCTTGTCCTTCCTCTGCCTCCTCCCTCTTCTTCTCATCTCTCTCTTCTCCTTTCCCCCAGGTCTCGAGGCATTCAGCTCCCATCCAGAGGTGCTGTCTTCATTGGACAAGTTGGCAGTCGAAAAGATCCTGCTTATGGAGACATTAGAGCCACATCAACAGAATAATACGCCCGTCGCAGTGCTGTACGACACTTCACAGGATGAAGACATCAACATCAACTCAGCCTGCCTGAAGGCTCTGCGAGATGTGACCATGAACAACCCTCTGACTGTGAGGATTATGGTGCAAACTACAAGTAGAGTGTAATGCATAATATGAAGGAGAGCCCTCTGTTAAAATAACAGTTAATGTATGTATTTAACAAACGTATGCATGTACAAAGTTTCTCATATTTGTGATTTCTCTTGACACCACAGCTCAGCTCTACAAGTGAGTGGTGCTATTGTACCATTGTCATATTGGCCTGTGTGTGTTTTGGGAGTTGTATTAATTTAAAGGGGTCTTATTCAGTTGGAATTTAAACCAGCAGCTGGTCAGCCATGATTGTTAGGTCCTCAGTGTTTATCCTTTGTGTGTTATCTAACATCAATCTCTGTTACCTGTAGGTAAATGTTACCTATCAGGATGTGTGTGTCACAAATGTGTGCGCAGATGGTATCATCTACTGCCAGCTGCCCTCCAGAGGAACCGCAAGACTCTGCAAGTTGCTGGAAGAGACAGAGTCTTTCTTTATTTCACAGGTAAATGAGACCTGCATATCCCCTATTTGTAATGGAAACATTTTGTTTTACAGTGATAGTATATCAAATACCAGCAGTTTAGTTATCAGGTGTCTGTTCAGTGGGCTGCTTGATGCAGAGAGGCTGTTTTCATCTCAAGATAATGCACAAATTCAGTGAATGCACTGTTTGAATGAACTTTTAATTAAATGTTATCATAACCACAGAAAGTTCACTGAAACATGTAGCACTTTCCAAAGCTCAACTTGCTTTGTGAAAATAGGCCTGTAAGTTGGGATCTACACCTTGTTTTTGTTAAGAGCCGTGAGCAGTGCTGACGGAGCAAGGCAAACGAGGTTTTACAGTCATTGAGTTGTGATGTGAGAAAGGGGAGGGATGACTATCCAAATATTTAGAGCAGGCATAAACCCACACTGAATCACAAACACAATACTGTCGCCACATATCGTTGAAACGCTTCGTTATGTGATGCCACATCCCAGGTTTTGGTGACGATTGGGATTTAGTTTTTGATAGTTGATGATCAGTCATGTGAAATCCATGACTTCAGTGTGGCCTCATAAAACTTTCAGTCAGGATTCCCAATGCATACATGCTGAATTCTTTGCTTTATTGGCATCCAGTGTGATAAACAAGCTTCAATACTCAACTTGAACCCATGTAATGGTTTGGCTTCTGAATACATTTTATTTCCATATCTGGTGAGGTTGATAGGATCCCCCCTTCAAGGATGATCTACCCCTTTGTGACAGTCATGGGCTGACTTGGCTTGGTTTGCTGTGGTTTGGCCTGTCAGCCCAGTACGGCAGAGATTTGCATCTCCATTACAACAGGACTCCCTGCTTGAAGATGTGTCTTCAACTGATAACAGCTTCTCTTGAGTGATGACATTTCAAAGCAGGAGGCTGATCCACGGCTTAAGTCTCTGTTATTTTTGCTGCACGTGTTTTTCCATCACACAGCATGGCAGGTAAAAGAAGTTTACCTGTTGGAGGTGAGCTGTTTGAAGGAAGAGCCTGTTGTCTGCAGCTCTTCATCTAACGTCTCACTGTGGCTGTTTCTGCTTTTACTTTCCTCCATCCCTGTAGTGTTAGTAGACCTGTTTTTATGAAAGAAAAACCGCTAACAAAGCTCCGCTAATGCAGTGATAAACACATTCCTATAGATTCTTAACAATAAAAGTCCCCCATTATTTTGTTATGTAAAAGCTTTCATTGTTAAGCAGCAATGTTGCAGGAAATGTTGGGTTTTTATCAGCAGTAACTTTAGACGACTCATAGGGCTCAAAGCAAACATGAAACAGTAAAATAAAGCAGATGTCTAAAGTAAGAGGTCTGTCTAGCTACTGTGTTTGACTTCACACAGAACTCGAAAATTCCTCTCAGGAAAGGTAAAGGGTCTTGATAACTGTTTTTGTGATTGTTCTCGTTAGATGACGTCTGAGTCCCTGGTATCCAGACCCTTCATTGGCAAGCTCTGTCTAGCCCGCTACAAAGGAATGTGGTCTAGAGCGGAGGTAAGGAAAGAATTGTTGAAAAGCTTTAAATTATTTTGGACATTAAACGTATGGTGATGTTGTATTGTTGATCAGAAGAGTTTGATGTCATATTTCTGTGACACCCACAGACATGTTGTTGCTCTTGTTTTCAGATAACCACCATGTATGGCAACAGAGTGATTGAGATCCTCTACATTGACTTGGGTGTCTCAGCAACTGTAGAGGTCACTGATCTTCGAGAGATTCCTCCGCTTTTCATCAAAAGCTTCATCGTCATCCCACCACTGGTTAGTTGTTTCTGTGTGTCTGTTGTGGGAGTAGATACACTATAATCTTTAATCAATCCTGTGACTGCAGTCATACTCCTTTTGATTTCTGGACAAAATTGGGCTGTCATTGTGTTTGCAGTGGTGTTTATTCAACCTCAGTATTTAGAAAATATTGAGTTTGAATCAAATCATCCATCATACATTTTCACTGCTTCAGTGTAAGACTAAGCCTAAGGAAGCTTAAGATTTGTGATAAATTGTAAATGTTAAATGCTGTTTTGTCGAACATGTCTGTCATTGGCTTGCACATCAACCAACGTTGTTTCTGAAGATGATAATGTTGTCAATGTAAATATAAAACTGGTTGATGAAGGTGTAAGTTTTTTGTCTGTCTCTTTAGGCTATCAAATGTCGCCTGGCTGACGTAACAGTTCCAGAGGGGGACTGGAGCCCAGAGGCTGTTCTGTGGGTGAAGGAGGCGGTCCTGGGTTCTGAAGACTGCAAAATGACGGTAACATACTGTAATACCCCTTTTCGACCAAAATTAGCACGTTTATGAGGGATTTTAAATGCGAGAAAATGCATTAAAAGTCGGCAGTAGATATTTCATTGCCAGAGCCATGTATAGCCACCCCACCCCCCACCTAACCCCATTGTGTCACATTTTGGTGTCAGTTTACACCAAGCATCAGAGTTAGGAAAAAATTTGATCTAAGTGACTTGGACTGTGGAGCAGTTGTTGGTGCCCCCTCATCCTGGCTGGCTCCACCAACACAACATTAGTCAGTGTACTCCAGTGGCCTCTGCAGTCACCAGATCTCAATCCAATAGAGCACCTTTGGCATGTGGTGGAACGGGAGATTTGCAGCATGAATGTTAAATCAGGTATTGCTGTTATTAAGTAACTAAAAGAGGACCCATCGGTGCTTTTATTTTGAAACACCCTGCTCATCTCAGGCAGTAAGTGTTGATGTTTTTGCTGTGAACTGGAAGCTTCTGGTCAATGTGAGAAAGTTAAAGTGGTTGCTGCTGCACAGTTAAACGTGAGGATTTATTAACTGTGAGCTTGAAACAAACTAACAGCTCTCCAGGTCATATATTAATAGTATTTGCAAGTCGCACTAGTGCTCCATGGTCTCATAATGCGACTAGATAGTCACGGTCTAGAGCCCTGCAGAAATGACACGGGCTTCACTATCTCACACACTATCACTCAGCAGAAAGTTTTCTGGCAGAGGAGTGTGTGACATATCACGTTTGTTAGTCTTTCTCTGTGTGTGTCTGCAAGAGGGAGAGAGCCACAGGAGGGAGCGAGAGAACTGAAATGCCAAAGTGAGTCTCACGCTGGTGACTTAAAAAAAGAGACGTGATAGTTTATACTCATTTGCAATACAGTAATTTTATACATCCAATGAGAAACATGCTGCGAGTACATTCTATGTTATATAGGCTTGACTGCCTGAAGCACAACTGTGTTGATCTAGTCCCACATATGCCACATATAAACACTGCAAATCAAGATTACTAGTAAGGCCCTGTTAGAGAATAGTCCCAAACAACAGTCACTTCACTGTCTCTGACAGTGTTTGTTTTCTCCCTTTGTTCCCTCATTTTAGATCTTGAAATTAGACCAGCACAAAGGGGACCAGCTGGTCTACATGCACCTCTTCATTGGTGCTGACAGTCAGGAGCTGGACAAGAGCATCAACCATCAGCTGGCCCAGTCAGAGCTATGGCAGAAACTCACAGCACTGAACAACAACAGCAGCGTGGATACAGGTAATAATGTACAAGACATCAGACACAAAGACCATTCCATACCATAGGTCTGGGATTACCCCTGTTAACAGTCAGCAGCTGTATACATGAGCTTCCCTGATTAGAGAGTTCTCCAACGTGTTCACCATGTGAAGTCAAGTTATCAGGACACTGAAACATCTTTTGTGCTGACTCAGCTTTAACTTGAAGGTGCTTTACATGTACCTCTGTTTTTACAAATTTCAAGGTCTCAGTGCTCTAGTGGAGAGGATGAGTCTGAGCAGCACCATCCCACAACCCATCGTCACAGCCTCAGCCCAACCTCTTCATGGAGCAGAGAACACTCTCTCTGCAGATACAGCCACTAAAGCGGAGATGCAGCCACTACCAATGCCTCCCCCGCTGGAGCTCCCCCTGGTAAGTGGAGATGGATAAAACTTTCTGTACAGGCTCACTTGTCATGGTGGTAGTTATAAGATATGTGCATCATGGCTTGTCTCCAGGCAACACGCAGTCATCTTTACCATGTTATGATTCATCATTTGTTGATAGATTTATATTCAAGAGCAAAATAACTTTAAGGTTGACTATGCAGGACTTTCCTAAAAAATGATGTATAGACTCATACAAAATCCCACTACATACAAGCTGTCTAGCTGCCTGTTCAAATGTTATGTTTGCCAACAGTAAGCAACAATAGTGCCTCATGGATGAAGTTTAAGCTTGTGTAACCACACACCTTATTTGAGGTATCTAACCAAAATCCCATAAAAGAAACCCATTGACTGTGAGACGAGGGAACCATGAGACGTAAAACACTTAATTCATTTTTGGGTTTTAGGACATATTCCTGGGGCATTCTAATGGATCAAGTCTAAAACAAAGCTTAGTCAAAACTGCCAGTTCATTTTTGTACTTGTGAGCTGTAAGTTATTCAGGTTGCTGTTGTGTGTAAGTAATGTGAAGTTTACAGTTTACAGTTTGTGGTTAAAAGCCTCAGTATAGTTCATTGTGTGAACCTTAGCATGCGAATATTAAACAGACCCTGTGGTAATACACACTCATTCTCCTCCCTGTCTTCTTTCAGCCTGGTCAGAATATGGATGTGTTTGTGCCAGTAGCCTGCCACCCCGGTTACTTTGTGATGCAGCTATGGCAGGACCTGCATAAACTGGTGGTGCTGATGGGGGAGATGATCCTCTATTACAACAAGACATGGAAGACCAACTCAGCCCCACCCATTCAGACAGGAGAGATCTATGCTGCCAAAATAGACAAGAAGTAGGTGATACATGTGTTTGCACCTGATTCAAATGTGACATTAGGCTCAGGCGGTATCACGGTATGAAGTTATAACAAGGTATTTAGGAATCCCGAGAGTATGATTTTCAATACTGTCAAATACAGAAGCTTCTTTTGCTTTTAAACTCATATGGAGATAATGTAGAGAGTATGTTTTGTATTGTAGAGCACAGCACATGCCACCAGAGGTCAGTTTCTCCTGGTGGAACAGGCTGCTGAGCTGAAAAACATAGCGACCACAAGTAGTGAAGATAATGTTAAAGGATTATAAACAGCCAGCCAGCAATAGCAGAGAGAGACTGCAGGGATAACAGCATATTTTCACATCTAAATCTGTGAATGAGGGGTTCATTTCAACATTTAAACATACTGTTGTATGTTTAATAAGGAAACAAGGTGTAAGAGCATTACCTGTCTTAACATTTGGTTTTGAGGGTATGAAAAACTCGAAATAGACACCACCAAAGCACTGTGGAATATGAAGTTCATATCAATAGCAATCCTGCACAGATAAAATATTTTGATTTAAATATGAGAATTGATATATAATGACAAAACACATGTTGGAAATGAGTGCATTATCTAGATTACTGTACTGGTTGTGTATATCACAGAGGCTATGGAAGATCCAGAGTCTGTTTTGTGCTGCTGTGATGAAGTAATGAAGAAACAAGAGCCTTCTATTGTCTGATGATTGGTGGTTTAACTGACACCTGCCTCTACCTAGCTGGCACCGCGTGCAGGTGAAGGGGATTCTGGCAAACGGGTTGGTTTCTGTCTTCGAGTTGGACCACGGCAAACACGAGCTGATCCGCAGTGCTTTCCTCCGACCTTTGATAGAGGAATTCAGACAGCTGCCCTTCCAGGCCATCACTGCACAGCTGGCAGGTGAGTTAGATCGTGGCTTTGTTGGTTGTTATACATGAAAGCTGTGTTATTTTACATGTAACAGGTAGTGTAAAAAAGTCCTGTTTGAAATTTAGCTACATTAAATTTTGAAATTATGCAATTACTTTGAGTCATCAGATTAAAGTTGTAATTACTTCACAATAATTTAACACCATCTCAAAGTGTATTGTGTATTTTCATTATAATTAATTTCTCAATGTTAAACAGGATGTCCTCATTTGATGCAAACAGTCCTTCGTTGTAACAATACATTGCTGTAAAACTAATTAGGCCTGCAACTAACAGTTCTTTTCCTTATGTAGTTCATCAGCTGATTGACTACATAAATCAGTTCCCACCTTGATGACACAAGGTAGAGCAGTTCAGGTTATCATTATGATTACTAATATCCTGTATGTCCTGCAGGTGTGACACGGCACCAGTGGTCAGAGGAGGCCTCCATGTTATTTAGGAACCATGTCGAGGAGCGAGCGCTGGTAGCCCAGGTGGAGAGTATGCCGGAGGTGAAAGAGGTTAAAGGTAAGCTGTGGGAATGCAAGTTGACAGTTTACCTGGTGGACACCACAGTGGACGACAGGGACCTTTGGATTCATTCCGTCATAGCCGATATCGACAGTGAACTTTCTTCAGCAGCCTAAAAAGTCTTCTCATGCATGCTGGTAAATGAACCAGCAAGTTGACTCTGGAACTGCAAGTTTGACAATAGCTCTTTTCCTGGTTCTTTTTTATTTTCTAAAATTGGTGAAAGTGCTCAGTGAACTTTGGAAGCCGAGTCACTGTCTCTGCCCTCGGTACATTTTCAGTGTTCTGGATCTTTCTCCCAGTCACAGACTTTAAAGGAGCACTTTTTATTTTTGGGGTCATAGTCAGGGGCAATGTCATGTTGAGACAGGAGATGTTTTGTTGAGTTAATCAAAAGGTTGTTAAATATATGTCAGAAGCACTACGGAGTGCAGTTGTACTCTGATTAATTAGGAAAAAGCTTGTTGCCAGTCTGACAAGTAAACCCACCTCAGTTTAATTCATCATTTTTTTGTTCTTTCAAGTTAAGTCACCTGCATGTTGCATGTTTTTTTGTTTGTGTTGTTTATTACTTTATTTCCCTGTCTAATTAGTTTTTCTTGCTGTGTCTTTATGCATGCAATTGTATGGCTCATTTTGCACTTAATTTAGTCTGTCTATGCATATGCTTTTACATTAATCAAACTTAAATGACTTAACTACATGAATCTACATAGGTGTGAAAACCAAACTGTTCGGAAGCTCTTGTTTAGTTTCATCCTTTGTTAACTGGCTGAAAAGATAGTTTCAACATGGAAAGCTGTTCACATGGATTTGTTCTATTAAATATGGAGCCAAACCAGGGTGTACTTTGAAAGTTTTTTTGTGTGTGTCCTCTTCTGTCAAAGAGGAATTAATGAATCAGTATGACCAGCTGGTAGTAAACGTGTTTTAAATTGGTCTTTCTGTCAGAAGAGACGACCAGCAGTTCAAATGTCAGATCGTTTTAGGTTTTCCTTACTTTTACATGACAGGCACCTGGCAGAATGAGCTATCCTCGCGTGACACCATGAACCTTCTTTTTAAGTACATTTTAATTTCATTGTGATAGCTATTTCCCACCTGGCAGGATAACAAAGGCTACCTCACTTCAAACACTTTATTTTACTGGTCTCATCCTGAGAGAGCGGCTGAAATTGTCAAAAAGAGGCAAGTAATTTAAGTGGAGTATGTCCATTACCAACACTGTACACGCACAGTCATATTTGCTGCATAAAGCTGTCTCCCAGTTTGTGTCAAAAGTGGGGGTCAGGGCGGCAGCATGAACATGGTTCAAGGCATAAAAGCAGATATGGCTGGGTGTCGCACAGATTCAGCACAATGACCAGTGGTGGAAAGAAACTAGATTTACCTCAGCACTGTTTAGGTGCTTGTGCTTAATGTCAGTATTTCCATTTTAGATTATTTTCCTCTTCTACTCCACTACATTTTCCCCATACATTTACTTGACAGATGGAGTTACTAATTACTTTTCATATTAAGATTTTCCCTTTTAAAAAATACACATTTGGCTTGTGATCCCTCACATATAAGTAGCATCTACTGATGGTGTCCTGTCGTGTTTTTGATGTCTGAGTTAACAGAAATAAATGTCCCTCAGATGGGTTCATTTAATTAAAAAACAAAGATTTGAGAAAGGTCCAAAAATAATTAAGATTCTGTAACAGAAGTGTGTTTTTGGTTCTTTCCTCGTCATTAATCATCTCATGACCCCCAAGATATATCTTGTGACCCATCCCATGGGCCCATTCCTCTGGCTGGGAACCACTGCTGGGAAACTACCTTAGAAGCTGACCAGCAACAACATGGACCTCAGGATACATCATAACTCAAGTATAGAAAAGTCCTACGTGCCACTGCTGAAGATACAGGATTAGGTGAAGTCCCACTGACACTGACAGTATAGACAAACTATGAAGACCCTCCAGGGCAGAAGTACAGTATAGAGCAGAGTGAGTGGAGGCTGAAGGAGCAGGCTCTTCAGGTGTCTCACTGAAATGCTGAAAGCAACCTCACTGCTAGATGCCACTAAATCCTACACACTAGACCAGAGATACTCAACTTGCTTTGACCGTGGGCCTCTTCATGCAAAATGACGGTAGTCTTGGGGCCAGTTAAATAAACAAACATTAATATTATATATATATATATATAAATAAATAAATTCCTGTTTTCAACCTTTCAGTGTTGGATGTTTGGCCTTTGATGGGGGATACTGCCCTTGCACTTTTTTTTTTTTTTTTTTTTTTTTTTTAATAAATAA
>JAPZEB010000020.1:21070147-21083195 GCA_029783705.1 Chaetodon striatus | reverse complement strand
GGCTGACACATAGAGACAGACAACCATTCACACTCACATTCACACCTACGGACAATTTAGAGTCACCAGTTAACCTACATGTCTTTGGACTGTGGGAGGAAGCTGGAGTACCCGGAGAAAACCCACACTGACACAGGGAGAACATGCAAAATCCGCACAGAAGAGCTCCCTCCTGGGATTGAACCAGGAACCGTCTTGCTTGAGCCTAACAGCTCGAGGCTACATTAGCCACTACTAGCATAACACAACTGAATCTCTGACCAAACTGTCAATGGTTGAGTTGGACTTCGACACGGAAGTACAATGCTTAGGATAAAATAGAGAATATCTCTGTTTTTCTGGATATTTTTAAGGGGACAGCCAAATTAGAGAACTCGCAGCAATTAAGGCAACATCCATAAGTTAAAATCTAGTTTTCAGGTAGTGTTGGCCCTTATTGTTTCAGTATATATTGTCTTTACCTGCTGCAGTTTGCTAAATAAAATTGTGCCCAATCAAGTTGCCACAAACTAATAAATGACGATCACTAAGGGTCAGGAGGGGCATGTTGGTGAAGATTCGTCATTCAGGTCATGGTAATCCTAAGTACTATGTCATTGGCAACTGGACTTGATTTAGTCTCTTGAAGGTGTCTCACCTCTCATCCAAGAGGCTTATTCAGTTTAGAACTGGGAAGATTTTGGGAAGACTGTCCTGTGACTGGTTTAAGAAGCCTCTTGGATGAGAGGTGAAATGACTTCAAGAAACTCAATCAAGTCCAGTTCCCTATGACATCGCACTTAAGGTAAGGAGGTGCCCACACCTCATGTTTGTCCCTGGGCCATAGTGTTATAATCCAGCTCTGCTCTTATCATTGTCTTACCTTTTTTTTCTCCAAGAGCTCCTGTCAAAACTTGAAGACAAAGTGCTGTAACTTGTATCTTTCTGTCCTGCTGTTTGAAGCTTGTGTCCTTCTTTCAGTTGCCTCACTTTTCTGAACTTGTGTGAAGCAAATAAAGCAGGCCCACTTTGCTCCGCTTGAGCTAAAGTTGTTGATGTGACGAACCACCGTCTTGCTTTCTGTTTTCCTAATTTTTTCCCCTCATATCCCTTCTCTCCTCATCCTTTCACCTCTTTTCTCTTCATCTATCATTGTCTCTCTTCCTGTATCCCTCCATCTACAGTAAGAAAGAGAATGCTTGTGGGAGGACCCATCTACCCTAAGTGTCGGACGAATGTGTAGAAACCAGGGCTACCCTCAACCCTCTGTTACCCTCGACCCCCGCCATCTTTCCAAACTCAGTCCTGTAATCCTCTCGGCCTCATACCTCCGATGGCCTACTCAGAAGACAACGCCCATCACGCCAGGTTCAGTTGTCTCTGAACTCTTTGTACTTTCCAGACTCTATTTTAGTAGATATTAAAGGATCCAATGGGATGAATCAGCAGTGTCATTCTGAGATTACAGTGCATGCAAAAGGTGACATTGTGAGCTTTTTTTTGTGCTCTGAAGTCTTGACTCAGGTTCCAGGGGTGAACATTTGCTGTTGCTCTGTGTACGAACTAACCAGACAAGGCATACTCTGTCATCATGAATCCTTTAACATCTCCTTAAGTGTCTAGATTCCTAAATAAAGGGGGCTGGAGGTCTGGTTTTGAACGAGGGCCTATTGGAAGGTGATGAGACACTTTTAGAAATCCCTGTTTCTATTGATGAGTTGAATTAATACTAAATATTATTATTATTGTTATGCTGTAAATGAGTTGTGCTGTCATTACTGTGGTTTCCAAAAGCTTCAGATGTTGCGTCAAGGTCAACATACAAGGTAATTTATTCCAATATTACACAAAAGCTAATGTCCCCTTTTGAATTAGGCAGACCTAAAAGAATCTCTGAAAATTACTGTGATATTGGACTTTGACCTGATCGGGAAAATCTGATATTAAAGCCTTTTTCTTATTTGGTTTAAACATTATTTGGTGACTCACAGTCCTCGGATACTAAGATATACAGTAAGGGACAGATTAATAAAGCTGGCTACTGTGAGAATTGTCGCTATATACAGAATATATTTATTTGTGACAGACCTGGGAAAGAGTAAGAAGCCATTCAAATACTTAATATGTTGGACTGACTGTGCTGGATAGTGTAATAACTTGTGTAAAATGTTTTCGTAAATGAAAATGTACACGTAATTACATTGTTATATTATCCAGCATGTAAATAAGCAGTCCCTGCAGAGCATTCCTGCTAGCTGGGAATGACAGCTGCCAGTTCAAGGTTATTTACTGGCGTTAAATTTTCTATAACCCAACTGTAAAATACCCTGTTGTTATATAGAATTTATTATCTACCATTCTATCCATTATGTACGTCAGACTGTATTAAGCTAAAGTGACTGCAAGTATTTGAATGGACCTCTGTTACTCTTTCAACCAGGTCTGGTTTGTTGATTGTTGTTTGTGTTAATTTGTATTTACTGGAGCTAAAACGTGTGGTTAATTACAAAATGGTTGGTACTGTTTTCTTACTGTTTGTTACAGGTTTCACATTAACGCCTCAATCCGGGGTTGGATTATTCCCGTAATGGATGGTGGCACAGATTTAAAAACACAGGAAACCTCTAATGTCTTTACAGCTGTCAGATTACACAAAGTCCATCACTTTTATTTACATTAAACAAATGTTAACAGCAGTTTAAAAATGCTTGTTAGCTGTGACGGGTCTTAAATCAACCACCGAACATCTGAAATACGGTTTTACACTCTGATACTGGATGGATCCTTTAAGAGTTCACAATGGCAATGTTCTTCTGTCTGTGGATACATCTTTATGTCCTTGTTAACAACTCCAACTACACATCTACATGCTGGTAACGATGAACTCTGCTGTGTATTTTGCGCCACTTAATGGAATTTCTTCTTTCAAATTAACAGCACAATGATAAAAAGGAGGGTTAGCTGCTATGTAACCAGGAACTAGAGCTAAAATGTTGCTGTCTGAAAATAAAACAGGTCCGGTAAAAACTGCTCAAGATGAAATGGGTCTGTGTTTTTCTGCTTAAAGAAAATTCTCGACTCGAAGGTAAATCTGACCCTATTGTAACCATCCATGTTTCCTTGATGTCAACAACTGTGCCTGATGCTGACAGAATTTTTAAGGGTTCGATAACCCATTTAATGTTATTTAATATCACTGCTTTGTTACTTTCTCGTCAGTGCTGTGGGTGTTGTTCAACAAATGGATGTAAACATTTGTAAAACAATAAGTAACTGAATGCTAAAGGCAAAGGAGGACATGGACTCCTGCCAGTCACAGTCTTTGTGTGTCCGGTTCTTTTCTTCTGTCTACTGTTTTCTGATATTTTAGTGCTTGACTCTGTGTTTTGTTAGATAGTTCACCTTTGTTGGTTGAATTTTTGTTTAATAAATAAATAAAGCTTGAAAATAGGTCTTTGTCCTCAAACGTTCATTGCCTTTGGTTGGACATGAACAGTGTAGCGTTCTTCCATTTAGAGACAACAGTGACACTCTGTGGCGAAATGAAAGGAATACATGAAGTCAGTTGGACTGACCATTTCTCTGAGTGTTGCCCTCTTCAGATCAACAATAGTGTTGCACTTCTCTTAACTGAAGTACAGCTGCAAATGCAGCGATTGAAACTTAAATCACATTTACTCTCTCCACAGAGTTGAATTCACTTTTCAGTGTGTGGAGAGCCTTTTGTTCGCAATATTCTGAATCTTGTACCCATCTGTTAAATAGAGTTGCCTCAGTACATATTTCTATACATATATGAAATGCAGCTTTGATGTAGGGCGTTGTGAATGTAAGGTGGGAAAATATACAGCTCAATTTTGTTACAGTGTGATACTGGACTTCTATGGAGTCATAGGAGGGCCATTAAACATAAATCTGTCAAAAAAATATGTAAGGAAATATAAGATAAATAACAAAATATATAACAATGATTTCAAGCATTCTCATTTAATTTCATGTTTATTTGTTCATTAATTTCTGTGCATATTTCTTCATATATTCTTTAAATTTTTATTTATGTATGTATTGCATATAAATTACTCATATATTTTTCAATTTTTATTTTTACATTAATTTTTTTTATCCCTTTATTTTCACTCATTCTTTTCCTTATTGCTGCTACAGATTCACACATGCATTAAACCACGCTGTGTCTACTTCCTGTTGTCAGTACTGAAAGGTAACCGCCAAAGCATCATTGACAGCTCAGCCCTTTAAATAACAGCAAAAGATACTTAAAAGTACTCAGATACTTGTAATTTGCTCACTGTCTTTTATTAAGTTAAAGTATGTGTAGATGTTCCTGTTAATTTGTCCATCCTGGTATGACACTTGCACGACACAAAGAAGTTGGCCACTATATCTTTCACCTGCCTGTTTCATGTCTGTTTTGAGCCGACCACAGGCGGCAGAGAACAGAAGATGACACGTTCTTAATGTCTGTGAACAAGGTTTTAAGTTTTTATTGAATCTCAGGCAGAAACATACATGATAATCCTTTATTGCTCAATGGCATACCACGTCACGCTCGGCAGCTCATTCTCACATCTGAACCAACAATAAGTAGAACTGAATCGAGCATCACTTCACGTCTGGTTTTCCTATGTAACTAAATCAGTAGCCAAAGTCACAGTGTGTGTGTTTGTGCATGTATGTATGTATGTGTATGTGTACATATGTGCGTGTATGTGTGTTGAGGGAGAGTGGTATCTTTCTTGATGCAAAATCCAGACTTATAGTCCACTTTCACATTTATACTGCTTATTAGAAATACATATTTGTTCTTTATTCATACAGATTCATTCAGTATTCTCTCCCTAGTAGTAGATCCTGATAGTAATAGTATATATACTGTAAGTTCTGGTTTTATGGCTGAAAGCTTAAGGTTTTGGCTGTCGTATGAACGGCTACATGGTCATTCTTCATCGAAACAATGAGCCAACAAAAAAAGAAAACCCTGTAAATGAAATTTCCTGAATGCATACATATCATTTTTTCATTACTGATATTATTAACGGTTATATCGACATGGTAGTGAAAACACACTCAAACTTAGGAGTTATTGCCTTAATATTTTTTGCATGATAAAGAAGAGGAGAAAAGGGGCAGGGCGCAGTGAGTTTTTACATATTCACACAACAAACGTGTTCAGACAAATGGCATGCAAGACATGAGAAGGAGACGCACTGAACAAGGGGAATAGAAACATTTTTAAACACTACACTACATGAATGTTATTACACTGATGTGTGGGGGAGAGAGACAACAGGTCCGACAGGTCAGAGAATGTGTAACACTGTGTGCAAAAAGTTTTACATAAGTTTCAGACATGGTCGAACACAAAACAGTAGCTTTAGGAGCTCACAACAGTAGTCTTTAAATTTCCTTTTTAAAATATGGCTTATCAAGTTATCACATCTTTTCTTATTTTAGAGACAGACACACAGTAAGTATAATAATTTCATATAATATTTTATGATTGTTTGCCCACCTTGAGGCTTGTAATATTCATTTATTTATGTACAAATTGAGTGAACAGCATGGTGGACACGGATATTATTTTTCAGTGCTGCGAGAGAGCTCTGCAGAGGAGAGAAAAAGGAGTTTAAAATGTCTCGGACTAGAAGGATAAACCATCTAACGTTGTGTTTTTTAGCCCCTCTGCTCGCTGTTAGCTTCATTAGTGTAACATAGCTAACTTTAACGTTAGCTAACGTTCACCTGGCCGTCTAATGGCTGCAATTCACACTGCTGGTTCACATCTGATTCATTTCCCCACCGTAAAACTTTGTCCGAACACCAACGCTCCCACGCCGGATTAAATTTCATGTTCACATCTGTCATGTGGGTGGAAACCTGATTTAAGCCAACTTTGTGAATGTAGCCTATGAACTAAGCTAGATAACGTTAGCGTTAGCTTGCAAGCTAGCCTACTTCTTCAGCATGTCTTGCAGCGGGCCTGGCAGGTATTTCATCACTGTGTCCATGATGCTCTCCTCTTCCTCCTCGTCGCCGCAGCCGGCCGGCACGGCCTTCTTGGGTCGAGTCAAGCTGCCTTCTGCGGGCTCCTCTGCAGCAGCTGCTGCCTCCGCTTCAGCCTCCTCACGCTTTTTCAAACCATACTGTTGGTTGAACACATAAAGAGTCAAGTGGGAGTTAGAGGAGTG
Source organism: Chaetodon striatus (assembly GCA_029783705.1). Taxonomy (NCBI): domain Eukaryota; kingdom Metazoa; phylum Chordata; class Actinopteri; order Chaetodontiformes; family Chaetodontidae; genus Chaetodon; species Chaetodon striatus. The sequence goes on along the minus strand of JAPZEB010000020.1, from coordinate 21,077,010 downwards.
AAGGGAACAGTACAAAGGTGATGCAGATAATTACCAAGCAAAAGCCTCCTGGGCTGAAAAATGAAGCCAACGTCCAAGTGTGAAAACCTGCAGTTCCTTGAATGGCCACTTGAGGCTGGCTCCAAAAGTGAGTCCCTTGTTAAAATCATGGATGTATTAAGAGACCTGGATACAACGATGAACCCGGGGCCCCGTTCATTCCTGTAAGAGTTGCTCAGTGGCACACGAAGCCAAAATAATTCAACTGCTGCGTATAAAATTACCCAGATTACCAAGGGATTATTGGCACTACTTCTGCACTGTGCAGCCCATAAAGCAGGTGGACTAGAGATTTCTGTTTAGCGCTAACTTGAATGGGGATGAAATAATTTACTCTTGCAGCTCTTCTAGACTTTATAAATGTCATCAGATTGAAAGGATCAAATTCTGATAGCAAAATGAGTCATTTCGCCGGGGTTGTGACACTCAGCAAATGTATCCACTGATTTATAGACGTCTCTTTCACCATGTAAGTCAATGGAAAAGTCTTTTTGGGCCACTGAGGATCACATGAAGACACCTAGAAATTGTGGTACCACTATGAAAACTGGCTTCAAAGCCTGGCACATTTCTTGGGGGCCTGGTTGAAATGCTCAGCTTTACAGTAGAAAAACATGTTCACAGCCTGGTACAAAAAAAAAAAAATTTGGTCTCTATAGATGATTTAAACATTCATGACGACAGTACCAGGAGTGAAATTTAATACCCACTGTTCACATTTTATGAAGGCTTAAGGGTATGCATGATTAAGGGCGGGCTGCTTGAGAAATGGGCTGTCTGTGAGGCTTCGCTACAGACTATGAGTCACATCCACCCATGACGACGGCCAAAAGGCCAAACTTGAGGCTTCAGAGCTGGAGCCAACAGACCAATGGGTGACATCACGATGGCTACATCTCCTATTTATAGGTCTATAATAATTACAGGATTTTACACTGCAGTAACACAAATGTTGATATGAGTGCTAACCAAAGTGAAGTTAGGAAACCAAAGTTCTCTAAATATCATGTTGCTTGATGCATTATTATCTGCATTAAGTGGGTTGCAGCTGTAGATCTCCTAAACAGAGAAATGTGGATTGATTCTGCCTCCTGTCAGTCGGACAACAGAAACGCATCTGCTGGATATGTCATTTTCAAATGTCGTCAACGTTTTATAGCTATTTATTTTGTGATGGTTACTTTCTGGGTCCAAGTGAGTCACATGATCTGCAATTTCTACTGTGCCCACTGTGCCCAAAATTGCGGGATGTCCCAGCGCTGTGATGTTTTAGCTTGTTGTGGTGCTTAAGTGGCCAAAAACATCTATTACTGCAGCTTTAAGAGATGAGTTGTCTTCTGCTGAGGCCAACAATTCTGCTTGCAGCATCATGAGGGTGGGGTGTGTTTGTGTGTTTGCGCGTGTGTGTGTGTGCTAATGAAGACTGCAGACTAATGCAGACTATTACACATTGAAAATATAACACTAGATCCATTAAATCTGGGTGTAATGGAATTGAATGACGGTCTTAAGGTGACGTGATTTGCTTTGATAGCAGGCACTTCCATAACTTTAGGTCAGACATATTAAATTACTGGAAAGTCAGAGTTTACAACCACTTACATGGTGATATGAATTGGTAACTTATCATTATGATAACTTCAGTATAACATGAATGCGAAACAACACACATGCACTGCTACTCATCCATCCTACTGAACACTGAGATCATCCATCCCATGGAGCCTTTCCTGTTTTCCTGTTTTGAACAGCTGCTAACCCGTCTTTATTGTCTTTGCCTTCATCTTGCTCCTCTCTGTGTCTCTCAGCAAAGCTTTGCAAGATGTCAAAAATAGAGTAGATGTCTTCGGTGCTGCTTCTCAGTGTTCACACACCGTTACATCGGATGTCACACGCTTGTGTTGTGACTTTGTTTAGAAGGCACACAACAAAAATCGCAACAGCTTTGAGAACTGTTGCCACCAAAACTGTTAATAATTTCCCAAATACTGGATGAAACAGCGTTACACATGACACAATTTGCCCTGTCATACAGTAGTCTGAGCATGTATGAAAAAATACAGTCTTCATATGGACATTTCTCGCAGTATCTGGCACAAGGCTGTGGATAAAACCGAATAGGAAGCTGACAGAACCCCTTCAGTAACGAGCACTTTGGGAGTTGTTCCTCACTCTTTGTTCTCCTCCGGGAGAACTTAAGATGAATAGAGGAGGTGAGGAGCCAGGGGAGGAGTGCCGCTTTTCATCCCGCTGATTCACAGTATTCCCCTTAGACCTGCCCCACCCACAGACTGGCTGTCTCTCACACTGCCTCTGCAGTGAGGTGGGTACACTGCAGCCCTCACCATCACAGCAGCCTCACAGCCCACTACATCAGTGGAGAGGCGAACTTAAAGCAAATACTGTCTGCGTGTGAGCCGAACTGGAGACATTAAAATACACATTATACTAATTCAGTCATTACCGAATATTGCATTTTAGACAGAGAACAAATAAACATGCAAAAACCTCCTAACATCCTGTTGTTGTGCCTAAAGCATGGAAGTACTTTACTGAACAAGAATTTGGATAGCAGTTTGCATTTTTAAAGCACTCCTCTCTGACCCACCCGTTTATGTCTAAAAAATTCAAATTTATTCTTATTAATCATCACGCCTTATTTTGCTCATCTGCTTTCCTCTTCCCTCACTTCTGTACAGCGCCTTCCTGATCCTCCACTGATCTATTTTAGAATTACATAAAAGCAAACAAAAATAGTCTGATGATAGTCCGTCTCAAACACAGGTCTGTTATAAAAAGGGTTTAGCTGTCATGCAGCCAAGATGAGAAGCCTTCAGAAGCTACTTAAACATGGAAATACAGGACGGCACCCAGAATCATCAAAACTTCTTACATGAATGTGTCACAGATTTACAGTGATTTCTGCAGTTGGTTGTCTGGTTGCTTTCTCACCAGTTTAATGTTCCTATTTGGTTTGTATTTTTATTGGGAGCCATTTTTCTGAGACCTACTGACTCGTCACCTTTTGTTGGGTAAATGACAACTTATTTCAGTCCTGTCGTCATACCTTATCCCTGATGCCTTGCCTCATGCTTTCCCTCTCGGCCTCCATCTTGGCATATTTGGCCTTCCTCTCCTCCTCCTGCTGCCTCAGCGCCTCCTGTCGCTCCTCCTCTTTCTTGGCTGCATCAGGGTCCTCCTCCTTCTCCTCCCCACCCAGCATCTTGCCCACATCAGGAGGACCTCCTGAGAGACAGAGACATAAAAAAACGACAACAGAAATACATGAGGCACAGTGACAGCTCCAACAGGCCTCTAGGACTGAGATATTAAACTAATAAATAAGTCTGCGAGATGAGACACGTCCAGCAGAAACAAAACAAGCAGATAAATGGACTGTGGAATTTACACAAATAAAGATGGATTTACAAACCTCAGGTGAAGCCATAAAAAAGGCCAAAAACTGCTATTATATTGTGCCAATATTGAACACTGGTTGATGTCATGTTTAATAACTTTGTTCATTTTTCTTTCCAAAGTAACTGTGAGATTTATTTTTTCCCACAGGACTGTATTCTGTCAGAGTGGAGACACCATTTATTTAGATCATTAGGGTACACTTTTTGAATTTTTGGACAACATAACCCATTCTATGGAAACTCATAGGGGACTAATTTTCCATTTATGCAAGCAATATTTAAGTCAAAATAAAAATGCAATCTGTCAGTCTTCTCTTCATGGCGGGTCTTTAGTTATAACATCACTTCCTTGTTTACCTGCCAACCTGGGCCAGGGCACCATTTTGCTACAGTTTCCAGGTTGGACATGCAGTGTGCAACAGGGTTTGAGGTACGTTTATTGTCATTTCGTGGGCGTGTCTGCACTGACGTGTATATAAACCAAATTTTGGGAGATCTTTACTTATTGTACTTACAATATTTGTTTTCATGTCACACTTGCTTTGGCGATGTAAACATTGTAAACCCTTTGAATTGTGAGCCTGGTCTCACTCTGAAGTCGTCGAAATCTGGCGCTTGGGCAGTGCATTGCGCCGTCAGAAACCAACGAAAAAAGGCGTCCCTTAAAATCAGCATGAGACACAGCAAGTTGCTGTTTTAGTTTAACGGTGCCCAGCGGCGTCAGAGGAAAATGCGGCGGGACAAGGACAAAATGTGTTCGTTCTTGGAGTGAGAATGTGTTGAGCTGAATAAAACCCCACCGTATTTATAGGAAGTGCGCTTGCATAGCACTTGCAAAACACAACAGGGTGTTCAACGCACCACTGTTTTTGTTTAAACATATGTCCTGCAATGTTTTTTTCAGAGCTGAATGTAAAATAATCCCTTTATTTAAATTTCATTTGTCACCACATTTAAAGAAACAATACTGAAGACATGACCTTGGTGTCCTCAGTGGGAGCTACAGCCCTGATGGTTTCCCAGCTGAAGGTCAAGGGCTGTGAGAGTGCATACAGTACAAATATGACTTTTGCTTATTACACAACAAGGCACCAGCCCTGGAATATGTCTTATGCAACCCTTCTTACTGTCGCTATAGGAGTTGTACATCCCATGAAATAATGCTTTGTGATACCGAAGCCGAAAAACGCTGAGCTTTGCAAACAAGAATAAGCTGTCAACAGGCATCAACAGAAAAGAAAGAGATGAGGAGAAAAGCCAAAGGTCTGAGGGATTTGGGCAAACACAGGAGCACATAAGTAGCGAGGGGGAGGAGGGGAAAAAGAGAGGAAGAAACAAGGACAGGGGAGATAGGCAGTCGGTATATGGCTGAATTTTGTGACAAAACAAGGCATATTTAGGAAAAACAAGGAGAGCATGAAGAGAGGAAGAGAGAATCTGTCAGAAGCTATTGAGTCCAATTAGATGAGCTGTTCCAGTTAGTGGGATTACCCAGCAGTTTCTGTGGGACCTGATACACAGGGAGGGAGTGTGACAGTTGAAAAGATGGAGGGAGGGGAAGGAAAAGAGGGATGAAGAAAGAGAAGAATGAAAGGGAGAGTCAAGTCAGGCCGAGAAGGAGGAGGAGGGGGAAAGGTTGAGAGGCAGACAAGGGGTATCTGAGGAGAGAAAGAAAGACAGAGCACTCCTTCAGTCTGCAGCTGCCCCCGGTATCGTTTGTATTTTTGACTCATCAGCATAAAAAAAAACGAACTGCAGCAAAATGCGGAGAGATAAAAGACAGGAGAGACGGAGGGGAGGATGAAGTGGGATGGGATGAATGCAAGAGCAATGAAGGAGAAAAAGAAAGGGTGGAGAGAGAAATAAAAACATCAGGGAAACTGCAGGCTATAAAAACCAAGTGAGGTTTACAAATTCTTTTGCTGACCTTTCAGAGATTTGGTTAAGATTTATGCTATGTTTATGCAAATATGATGAGATTTAATTGGCTGTACACGTTCATCTGCACAGACAGAGAACTAGCGGTATAGATTCAATGCAAAGATAGGGGGCGCCATTGAGAGAGTGAGACATTTCAGGTGGACTTTCATACATAACAGCCACGGGGCTAGGCGATACAGAAAATCCCAATATTTTTTGGACCACAAACACCTATATTAGCATTGTGACTACATTACAGGGTTGGTGCTTACCCAACATATTTACACAGTGAGGATAAATAACAGGATATACCATCAAAAAATAAAGTAAATTAAGTAAACTAGGGCTACGTCATCATGGCAAAAATCATAATCGTGATTATTTTGGTCAGTATTGAGATCACGACTATTTACCGCAATTACTCACTGTCTTTGGAAACAGCATTTAAAGTCTTTGAACAGTGGATTTTCTTGAACTTAATATATTATTCACCTGAGAGACAAATAAAAAATAAATGTAAAAAAATGACATAAATAAAAAAAATGGAAAATATATAAATATAAACATGGCACAAGGGGACAGACCCAGTGCTGCTGTCAGAGGGGCCATGGATTGCAATTACTATGAGTAGCATGCATGGGAGTGAATTACAAAATTATAATTTGAATATATTCTTGCTGTTTGTTACCTGAGGGTCTGATTAAGTTGTAAAAGATGTCACTAGTGGCTTTTAAGAAATACAGCCACTAAGAGGGTCTTAAATGTTATTGAATATGGCGAGAAAGTGTGCAAGCTGGCATCACTGAACGCACAGCTGCAAAGGAAATGGGCGTGCTGGATTTAAAATTCGAGTCAAAACAAAAGCATTATTAAGAAATGGAAAGAAATAATTTTATCTAGACTATCTTGTCTTATCATTGTTGGAAGCCAAAATCCTAATTGAAAATAAAATTTGATTAATCACCCAGCCTAAGTAAGGCAAATCATAGAACAGCTAAAACAGTGATGCGGATGCTGTGCAGGACTGCCGTGACAAAGAGAGAGCAGAGCCAGGAGGCAAAGCTTTTGATTTGCTGGTCCATCTATGTCCCAACCCTCAGCTATGGTCATGAGATTTGGGTAGTGACCGAAAGAATGAGGTCGCAGATACAAGTGAGTTTCCTCCGTGGAGTGTCTGGGCTCAGCCTTAGAGATAGGGTAAGGAGTTTGGACATTTGGAGGGAGCTCGGAGTAGAGCCGCTGCTCCTTCGCATTGAAAGGGGCTAGTTGAGGTGGTTCGGGCATCTGATCAGGATGCCTCCTGGGCGCCTTCCATTAGAGGTGTTGTGGGCATGTCCCACTGGTAGGAGGCCCTGGGGCAGACCCAGAGCATGCTGGAGGGATTACATATCTCATCTGGACTGGGAACGCCTCGGGGTCCCCCAGGAGGAGCTGGAAAGCGTTGCTGGGGAGAGGGGTGTTCAGAATACTTTGCTCGGCCTGCTG
>JAPZEB010000020.1:21060024-21070047 GCA_029783705.1 Chaetodon striatus | reverse complement strand
AAAGTGGATGGGCTATGACCTACAGTTAGTGTGGACTGAAAGAGTTGGTAACAGCTACAGCCCTTACTTTGTTCTGTGACAATACCACTCGTGTGCAGTACAGCTTTTTTTTTTATTTCTGGTCTTCCTCCCTCTATATGAGCATAATGGCCATTTTGGAGATACTTAGCCTGCATCTGATCTGCTGAAGCTGTTGCCCCGGGACAAAGAGGAGCTGATATTGAAATACAGCACGGCCTTGGATGCTGAACTTCTGCCTCTCGGCACTGCTGCAGTCAAATGAAAGGTGGATTATGTCTCAGGACAGCAACTTAGTGCCGCTGTGCCATTTCTCGAGGCAGGATGTAGCAAAAAGGCAGCGATTTAGGCGTCTGCATCAGTAGATCCTCAGTGAATGGCCTTTAGAAATACTTTCAACATCCTTTTGAATGCATTCATTCTTAGTTACCTGCCATTAGCCGCATAACATCAGACCTATTTGCTGGATTGGTACATCTGTGTGCTTATGTTGTCAGTGATATTTCAGCCAGCATTAGTCTTTATAATCTTATTTTCCCCACAAACATAGGATAAAAATAGCCTGAAATGTTGGTTCATGAATTCATTATTTCAGCTTTGCATGTAGAAATCACCTCTATTCATAAAGGACTGTTTGCTGACAAAGACCCAGCTGTCTTACCTCATGGCCCCTATACCACCTCTGATTTATTAAGTGTCATCTACAGAGGCATGCAGTAGGACATATAAGGACTCTGTATCAAATCCCATTCATTGTGATATAATATGCAAGGCAGCAGGATGTCAGCTGAACACTACGGGGACACGGTCACTTTGAAGCTTTGCTGAGGAGCACTGATATAACCTGAGAAAGATTATTCAGAGGATGAAGCATGTATACAGTGGCAGCCCAAAGCATCCTTTAGGTTTTAGGAAGATAGCAGTGGGCATTACAGTAACTGCAGTAACATGGAGCCTGTTAGAACAAGAGCCCAGTCAGATTAAATATACCTTGCAAACACCTTAATTAGAATAAACTACCGTCTTATTTTAAAGGTCAGCTCATACAACCCAGTCTCATTCCCAATTTGCCAAATACGGATGCTTGGTCATTGTCAGATACTGACATACCAAGTGACCCTTTGACAGAGTATGACACACACAATGCTCTGATCAGCTGCCATAGTATAAATAGCTGGAGAGTCGGCATAGGGCAGGTAGACGGGGCAGTGGATGGACACGCTGGTCAGGTCCGAAAGTCAATCAAGGCATTTTAATAACAATGTAGTGTGCTAGTTTGTGTAGCATACTATGCTAATGGATAAAGTCATGTGATGTATGTCACGTCACATTATGTTATGTTAGCAGTGGTGGGTAGAGAACTGAAAATCTATACACAAGTAAGAAAACAACTCCCATAAAAAATGAGCCCAGTAAAAGTTAAAAAGTACCTGGTTAATAAATTACTCAAAGTACAAGTTACTTTTCATTTAACATTTTTTAGGGTGTGTCTTTTTTAGAATTTAATTAAAAAGCATGGCCAGGATGTGGCCGGGGATTGCAGGGTTTCCTCCAGAAAAGCTGTTAGGCTGGCAGGTCTTGGCAGTGTGTGTTTTTTAAACAGGGGCCAGCAACAGACTTTAAATTTCAATGTTAACAATGCAGCTAAGTTAAATCAAAATATATTCATTATGTGTAAAAAGCAGTATTTGGTTTTTGGTTTCACATGCATATGTAAAATGAATATTTGGTGTGGATTAATGATTCATTCAGGGGCAAAACAAGATTTTGCACAGGGCCTCCAAAAAGCTTGAAACAACCCTGCTAGCTGGTTGGACAAGATACTGGACAAGATGTAGCTGTCATGGGAAGAGGAGCAGCATGTTGCCAAGGACAAAATGTGATGGAGAGATCTTATTGCAGCTTTGAGTCCTGGTGACGGAGAGGAGTCAGTAAATGCGTAAGTAGGTAACACTTTGTTAAAAGGTAACACCTTTGGTAAAAGGTAACACCTTTTACCAAAGGTATGAATGACAAATGTACTGAAGTAAAAGGTAGATTAGTGGCTCAAAAATGTACTTGAGTAAAGAGCAGAGGTACAGTTTTTAAAAAACTGAAAAATACTTATGTTGCCCATGTGCGTTACTTATAATGCTTTACTATCCACCCCAGTGTGTTGGTTACAAATGTACTTATTTTATGCCAAACAGTAATCATTTTTTCTAAACCTAACCACATGCTTTTGTTGCCTAAATCTAAGGAGTAAACCGAGAAACAAAGTGTTTTGCCTACACTCTTCATTTTGAGAAGAGCCTTTATGTATTTAATGAGTGGAAACTGTCAAAATGGAAGTTTATTTTGAAAAGACCCTGCATTTAAGTGTAAATTGACATGTCATCCCTGAGTGTCCAAGACTGACAGTGGAGGGGTACCTAGAGCGTCTTGAAGTGCTCGATTTGGTCTTGCACATAAGACAGGCTGTCTTTATTCACTGTTTGTTCTTGTACCTATGAAAAGTAATGCACTGTAAGTCATATATAACCCACGTAATCATGAGCCAAGAAGCTGTGATCACGTGACCTGTGCGCTGCGGGCTATTGTCCATCATGTGACAGTAGCTAAGAAGGAAAACATGTGACGTAGCATAAAGAGCATTGAACTCCACGTTGGGAGGTGGTTGGGGTGGTGGGTTGGGTCAAACAAACAAACACGGGACTTTTACCCAAGTCAACTTAAGTTACGTACGTTGCATCATCAAGAATCATGACTGGATGTTGTAATGTACATACTTAACAACACCCAACCATGACTAAACCTAACCGAACTGGCAAAGTCGCTAATTTGCAAGATATCATACGAACAGTGTGCATAACTACTCATAAAATATCTTATAAATGAGGATACATTGCATAAGAGACCCTCAAAGAATCGTGCCTCAGCCTACTTTATTGATGTAAAACAGCTGATTTTACTGCAATATGCATCACTTATTTTTTTTCATCTGTACAACACATTACTCTAGCATGTATATGATGATGTGGCTCACAGAGATGCACAAAAGTGAATACAGAAGCAACGCATGTAGGGTTGTTTTTGTATCCAGCTCCAGAGGCTGATGCCTTATCCGTCAGGCCACTGGGCTTGAGATGCCTTGAAGTAGTTTTCATTCATCATTTACAAAGTTCTGCTATTTTCCACTGAGCAATTCAATGTTATTCTGCTGTCTGATGCTTGCCATGTGTCTTTCACATGCATTTGTTGTTGTTTTGTTGTTTGCTTTTTTGAGACACTATTTTAAAGTAGATAACTGACAGGTTCTCTTCTTGAAATGAAGCCTTTCTACAGCTGACTGGAAGAACACAGCTGGGCTGTCATTGATCTAGATAAATTTACAGATGTCATTGAAACAAAGCTGACAGGGTTAAACTAACCATGCACAATAAATCCCAAGTGAAGATACAGGGTTATAACAGCACTATAGATTTTTATTTCTGAGAAGGTTAACTGCAGGATGCTAGAAGTTCCTGCTGAAATTTTGTGGGTCCAATTCAACAATAAAACTGTAGCAGGAGGTGCCTCCTTGATAAACCTTAGTGTGTCCCTGCTCTCACCCTATCCCTTTGCAGACCCAAGCAAATTTCCACACAGTTACTGTCCCAAAATAGCACAAAGGATTCATACATCAACCTCTGCTGTGTTGTGTAAGGTACCTGTGATGATCTGCACAATTATAAAATCTGGAGCTACTTCTGAGGGTCTAAAAATGTAAATTACCAAGATACATTTAAAATGTATGTAGTGTGATGGAGGATTTAATAATTCCTCCTTGTTCGACAATGACTGGTGCTCTCTGTATTTAGTCAAAGTAAAACTAATGTCGTTGAATTAGTGTATGCTGAGGTGAACAAAGTGTGATGTCTGGGTGATGCCTGTAGTAACTGCATGGCTACAAAATTTCAAATCTCTCAATTTTGAATGTAAATGCACAGTATTCATATTTTAAAGTACAGATTACAATATTAATGATTTCACAGTGCATGCCTTCTTCTTTTGGTCAGTTATTTTAAGCTTCATCTTCACCAACGTTTCCTCCATACTGTAATGGGTCATATTCCTCCATGTGAAGGGCACAGTGGCCTCTGTCAGGCCACTCTGTGAAGTCAGAGGGGAGGAGTCGTTAGCTTTGGATATTAGTCTGCTGTCCATCATCCCTGCTGCACTCTGAGGTCCCCAGAGATGCTGAGAGAGGGAAAAGAGGAGGCGAAGGGAGGGAAAGAAAGAGGGAAAGGAGGCGGAGGGATTGCATGTAATTGTGTGTGCTGCGTGTGTGTGTGTGTGTGTGTGTGTGTGTGTGTGTCCATCAACCCATAGAGGACCTCTGAAGTCCCAGACAGAGGGAGGTGTGTACTACTGCAATGCGTAAAGGCATCACAGCTTCATGGCTTCATGCAGTGAGCAGGCTGACTGACTGAAAGGCTGAATGACTGACTGACTAGTTGACTGACTGCCTCAGGGATTTACAGCATGCCTTGTGAACTGGCTGTATGAAATGAATTGCTCTCAGAATAGCTGACTACCTAGCTGACTTTATAGGCTTTTCTGGTGCGTCAAACATGTCCAAACAACCTCAAGTGACGCCATCGCGCAGGTCCACTGGGAATTAGTTGTTCATAAATAAAAGCTAAATATACAAAGTATGTGAGAGGTATCCTTCTCAGCACATATTTCAGCACATCATTTGCCATCCGTAGCAGCTTAAAAATAGCTTCTCAGAAAAGACTGAACAATAACAAGACATATAAAAATGTAGACAGCAATAATGCAACTTTAAGTTAGATGTTATTTTTCCAGCAGGAAACTGGGTTAAAGTGAAGAATTGGAAAAAATGAACCCAAAGCTTGTGCACACAAATTGATCAATTGTAATAATTGTGCAAAAGCACTTATAGCTTTGAAGAATCTATTCTGTAACTTCTTAATTCATGATAACCTTTTAATGTCATCCTTATAAAAAGGAAAAAGTATAGCACATTTACTAATGTAGTGACACAGCAGCAGCCTGTGCAGTTGCACTTTGTGCTTTGTACCCTTTCAATTATTGGAGTTGGCAAAATATATATAGAAAGAAAAATGACAATGTAGTCCTCCAAAAAAGGTATCCTCTCGGTGTAGTCATTTATTTTCAGCTAGACACATAAAATCCTAAAATAATAGAGAAGATGTGTTCACATCTAAGACAGCCATACTCCATCACTACCAAATTAGCTCATGATACTTGCTGCATTAAGTGTCTTTTTTCATCTCTTGGAGCCTTTAATACCAACTGAACCATGTGATTTCTTTAAAACCTGGTACAAGTGAAGAATTCTCCAATGTGTTAAAGGTACAGTTCACCCCAAAATACACATTTTCCCTTTTACCTATAGTGCTATTTATCAATCCAGACTGTTTTGGTTTGAGTTGCTAAGTGTTGGAGATACTGGCTGTAGAGATGTCTGCCATTAAAATGGAACTAGATTGCACTCAGCCTGTGGCGCTCAAAGAGCCACAAAACTACATTTGAAAAACTCAGCAGCTATGTCTCTTTCCAGAAATCATGACCTGGTTACTGAGGGTAATCCAAAGGCCTTGTTGTGAGCAGTTTCATGTAGGAACTATTCTCTATTTACACCCACCATCTGAATCACTGCCCAGAAGGAAGCATGCAACTACTCATTAATGATTGGCTTGTGCTGGTGACAGCACAAGGTGAAAGCATTATTGGCGCCCTCCACAGCTTAGTGCTAATATTAGCTAGCTTACTGGTGCTAGGTTAGCTAGCAGCAGATGCATGCTTCCCTCTGGTGGTGAAACGGCTGGTGGCTGTATTATGGTAGAAGAAATAGTTCCTACATGAAACTACTCACAACAAGGTCTGTGGATTATCTTGAGTATCTGGGTCATGATTTCTGTAAAGAGACATTGCTGCTGAGTTTTTCAAATTTATTTTTTGGCACCACAAGCCGAGTGCCATCTAGTTCCATTTTATTCAAGAGACGGCAGACATCTCCACAGCTGATATCTCCAACACTCGGCAACTCACACCAAAACAATCTAGATAATCTAATAAATAGCACAACAGGTAAGAGGGAAAATGTGTTTTTGATTTTGGGGTGAACTGTCCCTTTAAAAGACATCACAGAACATTTGCATTCTTACAGTATTTACATACAGTTTGGAAATGTAAGCCCAAAAAAATTAATGTAAGAGTACATAAAGTCGTTCAATTCAACATTGAAATCACCTAAATGTGAGTTACAAGGTTTTCACTCAAGTGTGACATCAGAGCTCGCCATATTGTGGTGTCAAAGATCATTCGCTCCCTGAGGTCCAACAGCAGGCCAAAGGAGTGGTGAAGGAAGCAGCTCAGTGTGACAGCTGGAGACACTCCAGTGTAAGAGACAATGCTCGCTTGTGTTTAAAACCTGAAGAATGACACAAACAGGTGTAAAACTGTGAGGTTACTGTATATGCTTAACCGGATTTCCTCACTTGGCCTCAATAAGTGGGACAAAAGGAAAGGCACGGTACAGCTTACAGACTGAGTCATAGCATGGTGACAGTGCAACTGGTATCATTTGTGCTGTCGATGGAAAAACATGACCAGGACTGGACCTCTCCAGCAAAGTGAGTTTGTGTCCTCTCTGTGCCCAGGTGGCCCGATCACTGGACTGTAGTGTTTGCCTGTACTGTCCGCACACTTTGACTGCAGGGTGTGGGCAATGCAAATCCTCGTGCTGCCTTCACTCTCCTCTGTATCTTCCTCTGTACCTGTCTGAAATAGGAATAAAATACTGCAGGAGGCTGGGCCCCCCACTCTCCTCTACAAAAAACACTTGGAAAGCATCCAGAGCAGAGCGCATCGTGCCCTAGAAAGCTAGTGCAGTAGAACTGTCACGGAGCAATGCAGGGAAGAGAGGAACGTGACAGGACGGTGGGAGCTGGATTCACGCCCACCACACAGCCAAATATGAGCAGGAAGGTAGTGCAGTGGACAGCGAGAGCCGAGATTTGGATTTCTCTGAGTAGATTTAAGATGCAGTTTTTGCACAAAATCTGTAATGAGTGAAATAGTGTTATGCAGATGGGACTGTCCTGCCCTAGTAACCCTCATGGGGTCAAAAACAGCTGTTGTGATCAGAACAGATTAAATATGATTTATATATCCTTTTAAAGGCGGACGAAAGAATCATATTTTCTGAACTCGATCATGGCCAAAGTGTTGCCATTTAGTCAATACACTTATTCCCCTGAATATCACCCTAATACTTCTTTTACAGAGACTGTAGGGCATTTTTTATTGGACACTATAAAATGGAGAGACACAGTGAAAAATACGACATGCAGTCTCGCCCCCAGAAATTTTTCAGACTGAATTACAGGAATTTGAAAATGCAGTTTTATTTGGGCTAGTTAAAAAATACGTCAATATGAGAGTCAAGGAACCGCATACTGATATACTTTGGTTGGTTGTTTTACAGTTAACATTAATAATTATCTCATATGCGTAGATTAATACTGGTACAGTTAACATTTTGAGTTTGGTTTTAATGTGTCATGTATGTGTTTCCTAACATGTGTTATGAGAATAACTGTTCTTCAAATAGATTGATTATTACTTTCCCTTAAAAGACAAATATACAGCTTTAATTTGAAGGAGTACATTGACCTTAAGGAACAAAACATTTACAAGTCTTTGCAACTTTAGTCCTGTTATAGTTTAACAGCATTCAGCAGCGTCAGGGGAAAACGCGATGGGACAGGAACAAAAGCTGGAGGCAAAAGTTGAAGTAGGCGGGCAAGAGAGGTGGTGGATGGGTCCAACAAACACCATTCAATTTCCTGTCAAAACAGAGGTGTATTTTAAAAGAAGACAATGTATGTAACAGGCAGAGCTTGGCACGGCGTCCCAGAACGTCAACAACCAACACACCCAGGGTACCTTGCATGTTATATCTGGACATGAAAAGTCCATGACCAAACGTCGATATGTGACAAGGTCGGAGTAAGAATGTTTTGTACACAGACCATACTATAGGGCTGCTGTGAAGTTCTTTCTTTATGCTGTCTTTGCATTTTTACACAGAACCAAACAATGACAGCACCGTGCCACGTCAATGTGAGACTTTAAATAGCATGCCAGCATCACAAAAGCAAAAATGGTGTGGCGGGCATGACATGTAACACAATTGCGGCCTCTAGTGTGACATATAACATGGCGGTTGATCTCGCCCAATTTACGAACATTTTCAGCCACTGTTCTTCTTTGAGTTAGCTGCTAACTGCTATCAGCTTTTTAAAACTCCTGGCAGTGGGTTGCTCACATAGTACATCATCAAAACATTACACCTGTCTCGTCCATAGTCCAGTCCCATCAGCTGTCCCTTTTACGCAGATGTCATATCAGAGCTGTTACTCCGTCCACTGCTTAAAGGTGAGATAACTCTGTCCTGAAATTATGCCTTTATACAAAACGGCAAGATGGCATAATGGTGTGAAATTCTCGCCTTGAAGAGGAAGTGTAAAAGGAGCTATTGATTGGCCACTTTGTGGTAACTGATCAGCTTTAAACCCGCTCAAATGACATCTGAGCATGTAGTACAAATATAAAATGACATTGTGGTCAAAGTGCAGTGTGTTTAAGCTAGCTCACACACTGAATGCTTACATTAGGTCATCATCATAAAGTGATACTGCCCTCTCATCCCCCCCTAAAGAGAAACAAAGGGAGCATAGAGAGTTGGACTGGGACCAAAGTGTCGTGTTTGCCCGAGGAGACAAAGTGCATTGGAGGCAGTTTCCAGCAGAGCACCTCTGACAGGTCGTCCCTGACTAAACAGATGCTTCTCTTAGGTAAACAAGAGGAGGTGACTGTCTGCAGTCATTTACACAAAAATTGCTGAACAGTTGAAGGTTAGATGAGATTACCTTGTCTGTACTTTCACTTCCCAAAAAGGAAAAACATTTTGAGAAGTGAAAGGAAGACACAAATATTAACAAGCTTTGTTTACAGTAAAATCTAGTCCTGTTACAGAGTAGGTGTGGTTTTAAGTTTGGCAGCAAGAGGAAATATGACTTTTACCTTTTCCGCCCAATTCTAATCTTTTCATGGCTGTTCAGTGGAGACAAATCAGACAGGACTTCAAACATTAATCGTTTATACCTGTGTTAAAAGCACACTTGAAGTGTCCAACCTGGTACTGTTTGAAGTGAGGATAGAGCAGAGACGCTGGACTGCCTGCAGAGCAGAACAGACTTCTGATTCAGGTGAGAAAAGTAAACAAGAAGATGAAGAAGAGCCAGCATGGAGAGTGATGCATGAGATATGAGACTCACCACCCCCAGCTTTTAGAGTGCCTTCTTGTGCGTGCATGTGTGTGTGTGTGTGTATGGGTGCGTGCGTGTGTGTGTGTGCATCGAAGTGTATCTGAATATGTGTGTGTGTCCTCTTATGAGCATAGGAGCATCAAAAGAGAGCCAACAAGTGAGAAAGACCACAGAAAAGAGACAGAGGAAAGTGTGTGTGCGTTTGTGTGTGCATTTATGTGTGTGTATGTGTGTGTGTAGGAGTGTGTGTGCTTGTTGGCTGTTCTGTGAAGTCATCCTAATTAATAGCCGAGAGTGTTTGGCTGAAAGCGATGTTCCTTAAATTAGAAAACCTTCTGTTGTCCAAGTTGGCAGAATAAACTAGCCACTTTAGCACCCATGTTCCTCAGAGTCATAATAATGATATGTTAAATGTTTTTACAAAACGATTTCCCAGACAAAATGCTTCAAAGTACTATTTGTGAAAAATGGAAGCCATTATGAAAAAATTGTGTTGTCAAACAGATTAAACATCATTTACAACATGCAAGATCTATCTATCTATCTATCTATCTATCTATCTATCTATCTATCTATCTATCTACCTATCTATCTATCTACCTATCTATCTATCTATCTATCTATCTATCTATCTATCTATCTATCTATCTATCTATCTATC
>JAPZEB010000020.1:21026531-21048051 GCA_029783705.1 Chaetodon striatus | reverse complement strand
TTTTTTTTTTTTTTGTTTAAATCACCCTGAAATAAAAGAATAGGACTCGGTTACCTTTAACCCTTTCAGTAAATTGAGAGAAGCAGAAGCATGTAGGTCCCTGAACTCCTTAAATAAACAGAGAACACTAGTTATAGTGAGTCAGTGTTCACTCCTGTGAATCAGACACGTGGCACACTGCAGTAGACTGCATCGTTTTTATGGCTTTGTCTTAAGTTGACCTCTGACCACAGCTGTGCTTGATGAAGGTAGGCAATTTAGGTGCCCTAGGGATTGACCAATAAGGGAAAGGCATGCAGATGGTGCAGTCTGTTTGTACTATCAGTGACTCTTTGGGGGCTTACATGTTGGCCAGTGGGAGTGTGCAGGTTACTGGAATGATTAACAAACTAAAGGGATGAGCGGCACACTCAACACATAAGAGTAGCCTATATGGTCAAGAATCTTTTATTAACAACAGCATTAGCAACACATTTTACGTAGCTTTATTAGGCTTATAAAAAGATATGAAAAACCAAGAGCTTAAGCAAGAGTTCATGCGCCATGAATGGAATCAATGTGTATCAAATGTGACAAGTAATCGATACAGAACAAAAAGCCATCAATCCATCTCTATAAAAAATATAAATAGCACTCTGTAGCAACACACAAAGAAAGTTTAAGGGGCAACATAATTAAATGCATAAATAGCATGTAAAAAGGAAGCAAAAGCACGAGAGTCTTCAGGCTCAGGTATTGAATATTCTCAGAACCAATTGATCCTCAATGAAAAGAACATGAGACTGTAAATATCCACTTCATCCAAGCTCTATAAGGAACACCCAATTTATTAACTCTCAGTACATTCACAGAAGATAAGTGAGGAATCTTCTAATAATGCAGGAACCCAGCTGCTATTGAAGCCAATATGAGTATACAACCTACATACATGACCATACAAAGGGCCACACATTCAAGAGGGCCATCTCAGAATGTAGACTTTGTGGAATTTTAGTTGATTAAGTGTTAGGTAATATATTTAAATCCAATCTGTGGGTAGCGGGATTAGGCCTTACCCAGATTGACTTCAGCCCTGCATAAAAATAAGCACTCGCATTAATTTGAATGGAGCCAGCCTGTTGACGCACCAGAGGTGCCAGTGCACTAGAACAAAGAAGCAAACAATGTAAAAAAACTACACAGGCCGGGGGTAAATGGCAAAAAAGTTAAACTGTTTCTGGGCCCAACTTTTTTCAGAACGCAGTGCATTGTCATCCAGCAAGCCATTGCATTGGCCAATCAAATACGTACAAGTACATATTCTTGCAATATCTACTTGTAGCATGAACACTGCATTTCTGCTGTACCTTGCAATCATCTTGACAAAAGATGTGATCATTACTCTAGTTGGTGTTTCATAGTGATGGAAACACAGTGTTCTTCCAGGCCAGTCTCTCTTTGGTGAATTAAAAACATTCCTTTGTCTCCATTGTCTTACAATGAAGGCATTTGTTTGCTATAATGGTTCTAGGAAACAGACCCCACACACAAAAGCGGTGGCATGGAGTTTGCTCAAAAAAAACAATTTTCCCAACTTCAGTTGTACTTAAGAAACAAGGTCACATTGGTGTGTGTGCCCCTTCGTAGTTTTCTAGTCTAAACAACACAACGCCTGTCTCCAGCCTGCGTCAAGAAACAGAGACATAACGTCTTATAACTTTTCTGATTAGAGAGGTCAGGGCATCTTCACTTGCTGACAAAGTGAGGCAAAGGACAGGGTCAGTTAACCCCCACACAGCAGAAATACAACTATATTTTGAACCTCAGTTTTTTTTTCACCGCACATTGCATTTAACCGTTGTGCCGTGTTTTGGTGCCTGATAAGCCTTCAGACTGATGGATAAGTTAGCACTCAGACTGGACTCTTAGATTATCTCGGCAATGCCTGAAGCAGCATGCACATAAATGTCACTATGAAATGTCCTTAGCAGCACAGGAAACTCAAAATTGTGAATTTGTATAGGTGTTATTTACAGTTCAGGTAGGCTGTTTAATTGTGGTGTCAGTGGAAAATAACCTTTAAGCCTATTTTTAATTAAATAGGATTGAGAGAACTCTAGACTTCTGCACTTTCTCTTGGCTCTGTTTTTTGACTTTGGAGAATCTAGGCCGTGACAGGAGACTTTGGCCAATCACAGGCCATTTCAGAGAGAGGGTGTTCCTGTTAGCTGTTTTACAAATGCAGATACGTGTGCATGTCCTCTCAGATGGTGAAAGCATGATTCAATGGCAGTATCGGCGAAGCATCTCAGAGATAGAGAGAAAAGGTTGCTATTAGTTTAGCTCCCTGCTCATAGCTGCGGCTTCAAGTCCTCCCTGATGTAGCTATCCTTACAAGATCCTTGATTCAGAGGAGAGTGGGCAGCAGCTCTGGAGGTTAGCTTTTAGTCAGCAGGCACAGCAACCCGAATCCAGCCAGCGAAACTCCCAGCGCCTGGGGACCGGACAGCCCTGGCTACCCACTGGATCAGCAAACTCTCTGTGGCCACTGTGACACTGGGCGCTGAGGGTTTGTGCTGGCCGAATTCGAGCAACTACAGCTGCTGACCAAAGGTCCATTTTCCGATCTACTGCCTGGTCTCCTCCCAGGACCTTGGGGTGGCTAGCAAGCTAATTGTTATCTCATTTGTGGTCTATTAAACAGAGAGTGAGAGCAGGGACAAGGAGGGGCTGAGTGAATGAGCTGCAGCTGTAAAGTGAAATAGGATTAAATAAATCAGTGTATAGGAAACACTGGGTTTCTGTATGAAGCGTGTGCGTATGCCCGTGGTTATCTGGTGTGAGGGGGTTAAGGACAGAGAGATGGGAGAAGCTGCAGGAGGATGTATTTTCAAATCCTGCCCTTTTTTTCCTTTTCTAGAAAGCTGCCTAACTCAGCTTTAACAGATGTCTCTCTCATTGGCTTACAGACACGTCATCAGTTTTTGTAATTTGTACGCATGCACTTTCCTTACCTGCATTTTTTTAGCCTTTATTTCCCGGTTGGCACAGTTTAGCTACACTTGAAAAAACATCCTGTTACTTCCTGACTTCTGCGAAGTGTTGAATGACGCAAGGGCTGTTATACCACAAAGATTTTTGACGTGGAGAGTGGATTTTAGTAGAACAAACACAAGGAGCTGGGTTCTGCTGTCACCTTTACAATATGTGCCATGCTTTTCATGCATTTCCACAGCTGACTAAGACATGGTATTATTATTTCCACTGTCCTAAAAGAAGAATCATAAAAACCAGTGGTGAATTAGAGTTGTAATTTAATTTTTTCCATTACTTCAAATGCTTTGCGTAGTGAATCACATGTATCCTGTGAAAAAAATTGTAAAAAAAAAACCATTTCCTGTCATTCTAGTGTTCTTACTCATTTTAAAACTACATTTGGGTGGGGCACAAGCAAGACCTTTTAAGCTGAGGATCACATTGGAAATTTCTTAATCTCTGTAGATTCAGCTGAAGTTTATGGTTTCTGACGTTTGTCTTTTCATATGAGTAGTCTGTGATGATTTATAGAGACTATCTTGTGCGCTGGATGTCTGGCAGGATGCCATATTCTTTCTTCCTCCCACTCAGCCAATCACAAGCTTTAATTCAAGTCAACCCAACCCAGATCTAACGCAGCCCCTCCCCCAGCAGTATGTCCGTGTCACCCTACCTCTCTCTCCTCTTTTCTCTCTTCCTCTGCTGCTTGCTGGCTCGCGCATGCCCTCCTTCCGTTGCCTCATGCGGCTTGGCTAAAGGGAGAGAATAAAAAAGATAGAGGGACTGGGAAAAGAGCAGAGATTTATTTTAGCTGTGAATCGAAAGAGGCGTGGGATGGAAAAGCAGACGGGTCCTTTGCGCATAAACCCACATGTAAGTCAGATGGCCTTTCTCTCTCCTTCATCACTCTCGTATTTTCTGTTATCTTCGTGCCCCTCCTCCCTGTCTCACTGTGTATCATTACCTCTCTTTTATTCTGTGTGTAATGTATCTGTGTTTGCCCTTATCGCTGTGTCATCCCTGCCTTTGCTTTCTGCATGCGTCCCTGCCCCCATACCATAACACTGGCTGCTGATGCTGTCTTGTGATGCTTGATTAGAAGTCACAGGCGTGCTGAATGGGACTCAGGGTAAATCATAGTATTTGGTCCAAGAGGGTTTCTAACCTGACACATGAGAGCTGAAGCAAAGCACAACGGCAAGGAAGGGATGTTGCATGTGTTTTGCTTTGACCAAGTCAGGCAATACTGAACCAATTTGTCAAGTTGGCATCCACTCACTGGCATTGAAAGGCGTGGTACTTTTGTGCCATTGTTGTTTTTAGACTGCATCTGAGCTTCAGTTTTTTTCCATGCTTAAACAGAGGCTGTCCAAACACTGTTGTAACCCTCCTGTAGCTCATCTGTGACTGATTATAACGGGGATGATTAGCAAAACTAAGGTGGTAATGATGATGGTGATTAACTCCATAAAATTTTCATTCAACTGAGGCTATTAAAGTAATGACTTAACAGAAGTAAAACTAAATGGCACTTTGTCTTCAGGGCACTATAGGAAAACATCAGCCCTCATTATTTTACTACTACTGAACGGAAGTACACGTCTTTGAGGTTAGGTGAGTGTGGGTAGGCTGGTGTTGGCCGATGGCTAATGTTGGCCAGTGAGATATTGTGTAAACAAACTTACTCTGTCACTCTGTCAGTTCTACCTCAGCCAAGGACAGTGATTTGTCAGCAAAGGTATAGAAAAAATCCGGTTTGAGGGTGGGGAAAAAAGAACAAGCTATTTTTGTTGCAGTGGCATTTGTAAACCTGAATAATAGCACTGTAAGGTTACGTATTAAGGGTTTTAGTTTTTAAACACTCTTGCCAGGAAGTGTGACCCGAGTACCTGTTGCATGTTGAAAATATAGTCATTGCAATGCCATATTTTCAACTTGAAATAGAGGTTGTTATATAAAAAAAACGTAAAACTTTTTTAACTAAATTTTGTCCCCTTTAAATGGACAAATTTCACCTGCACACCCAAAAAAATCCCTTAAACTTCAGGTGAAATGAAAAACAATAAAACAAAAGCAAAAGTCTATGAAATTTTATCTCCATTAAATTCTCAAGTTTGCCATCTTATTGGCTGATAATTTACCAGCTGAGCACCACTAAAAACCAGGAAGTCTGCATTCCCTGTGCCACTGATTACTTGATAGCTGAGCAGGGTACATTCTGTTCCATGACCGAAATTCTACCCTTATAATTTTTGCATGATTTTTATTAAATTAAGTTAAAAAAAAAATTCGCATTTTGTTTTGGTGAATGAATGTAAACACAACTGTGACTTAAAGAAAACTCCATAGTACATCTGTTAGCTGCTCAATGTGCTTCAGCTGACCGGCCAATTAGTAACGAAAGCCTGTAAAGTGACATTAGCAGTGTACTTTACAACCTGATGGATGTTCAGTAGCTCGTTCAACAAACCAAGATGGAACATCAGACATATTATACATCCAGACTTGTAGGAAGAGAAGGAGGCATTAGCCAGTTAGCACATGTTTGTTTCAGTTCAGAGTGTGTGTCTCTTTTGTTTTGCATTGCAGTTTCTGTCCAGCTGTCACTCAGCGTCACAACAAGCTCATGATAGAAAGATAAATGACGTTCCTTTTACGCAAATGAAGTGCAAAATGAAAAGACTTGAATGGCTAATATGCAAAGAATTTCTCTGTGTACATAGACAGAAAACAGTGGTATCCTTACCAGGACATGAACAGATGAGGGGTGCTGTTGTATCCGATTCTTCCCTTTGGGTACTGATTTTTTTTTTTTGTCACAGGACAGGAATAATATTGGAGACGCTGATGTCAAAAGCCATGATTACACTTCAATAAAATATTATGTTTCAGGTAAAAAGAGCAGATGCCCTGTATCACAGAGTAAAAAGGCCTCTTACGTTAAGAGGGAGTGAGTTAGGACCTGTTATGGGATTTGTCTGAATTAACCCGACAGGTGACAATGACTGATCGATCACAGTGTACTTCACTTTGCAGTAATTAATCCAAGCAGCAGGTCGCAGCATCTGAGAAATATAAAGAAAAACTCACCACCCAAGCACGCAGTACACACAGTACACACAGTACCTAACACACCCGCTACTCAGTCTCCTTGGATAGCCCCTGGATACGTAATGAAACCTGTTGGCAGTTAGTAACAAAAAAGGATTGTTCACACAGATGCGCTGACTCATAATGTAATTAAATTTAAAGCCGTTTTTTTTTGTATTACGTTAAGTACTACCTACAATTATACAGGAAACCATTAAAGAAAAACTGTGATGTGACACACAAAAAAAACGTATAAACATACATACACACAGGCACAAATATCCCAAGAAGTCTCAAATAGTCACTACTATCATGGATATGACAACCTAATAGTAACAGGTAGAGGTGCAGAAGACACAATTTTAAGAAAATATCTTAGGTTATTCTTTTCTTTTTGGGATGCAGTACTGATCTCTATTACAGTAAATTTACCTGTGAATTCATGCAGCAGCCCAATTACTTTGTACAATGTGATCCACTCTACTCTAGGCAGGGCCCACATGAGTATTAGTATTGACTGGGCCCAATTGTTATTATGATTGAGTAATATAGGCCCATCATTTGTGGTGGCAACATTCATAGCACTGTTGATCCTTTGGCCCTTTAATTCTCCAACCTGCAGTATAATGTTACAGAGGAAAATATGCATATATTTTGCAGCCTATAATGAAGACCCACAATCTGCATTGGCAGTTGTGCAGTAGCAATCAGAAATTTAATTCTGTAGAATAGCCTGATGATGATTTCAGTGTGCAGCCGAATCAGGTGCTTCACAGAGAAAAGGCAAATATCTGATTATCCATGGAAAATACTTTGATTTTATTATACACTTTATGTGGAAAACTTCATAGTTGCTCAGAAAGTAGCACTTCACAGTGCATCTGTTCTCTTTAGCCTTTGGCAGACTGTGGAAATGTTGCCTTATTTCTTTCCAAACCTTTAGATTTCCATGTAACATCCTCCTGCTTACCTTAAACAACACTCAGGGATTGCTGTCGGGGTTGACAGGGGTGAACAGCATTTAGGCGTTGGCATTGGCTTGTTGATAACATCGCCCCATCCTAGGCATCTCATTGTTTTCGGGGATCTGGTATAACCTGTTCATGACTATCTAGATGCCAGGTGTACAGACAATAACTGTCTTAGCAGTGTGACTCAGGAACTTTGACTTGAGCAATACTGGATTCCTGTGGGGTGCTTATTGAGGATGATCCAGATACAATACGCTAAGCCATGTCATAAATAAACTGGAATGGTGTATGGTTGCATAGGGTTGTGGCAGTGCAGATTTTTTTCTGCTGTGAAAAACCAACGTAACACTGCAGGTTGGTGGTTTTGCGTGCGACATACTGTTCAACAGTTCAGAGTCCAATCAGAAAAGCCGTTCCCATCTCCATGCCTACTGTGGCACGGCAGCCTTCAGTGTTGACAGGTTAGTACTTGTTGCGTATCACCAGTCAGATAGTACTGTGGGCAGAACACTGGGTGAGGTTACAGAGGAGCTGCATCAGAACCGAAGTAGCACATTTTTCAATTATTATATTGGCTCAAAAAAAAAAAAGGAACTAGAATATGGTGATGACAGTGATAAAGACAGTTATTGTCACAGCCCTTATGGCTGCATTCTTTAAGCAGCTGTACTCACATGACATAGCACAGTCCTTTTAAAGGCCTTTTCATTTGTTGCGTTAGTATGTTCTCTGCTCTTCTTTGATAAGAGGCTCAGTATTTACCACATAGATAACCTCAATATCCCCTCTTTGGTTTTTCTCTCTTTCTGTGTAGTACCCAGTGCAGTGATGTTTGATTTGGCTCTGCTGGGTTGGACTAGTGTAATACCATAAGTACAAAGACTCTGTCCACATAGGCTAATGATTCTACATTTACCATTAATTTACATTATATTTCTCCCAATTAAATGGATTATTGAAATATTAAATGCAAGCACTGAAGACAAAACAGTCATGGCTCTCGTAACACCATTTTAAGTAGCATGGCGTGTGGTAAGCATTGGTTCACTCCATGGAAAACATGGTGGGATTTAACATTCGTGCCTCAGTGGGAACCCTGTTTTTTATTTTTTTTAATCCTTGTTTGCTCGTTCCGATGTCAATGACCCCTCCATTCCTCTAACCTCGAGAGTTTGTAAATTCCAAGCAGTCAATCCGCTCTGGAATCTGAGGGCCTTGTGATTTACCACGTTGGCTTTAATTCATACAGTGACTCTGTATGTTTACTGGAAATGTCACCGCAAAGTTGCTGTTTTATATTTAAGACTTTGAACACACAGTTGGGAAAGTACAGCTGTTGTAATGCATTTACAGCAGCAGATGGCAGCAAGAAGCCATCACCGCTGAAAACTTCAGCACTAGTAACAGTTAAACACATTTGTATGAACTATAGAGGGTATGTCATATTGTGACATCAGCCTTTGGCGAACACTGTTGACGGTTAAAGAGAAAAGAAGCCAAAGACATTTTGAGATGTCACAGAAGGAAAAGCACAGGTGTAAATAATACAATGAGTGTGTGCTCTATTTGTTCTCTTTAGCTGCTTCAGTTTGAGGGTCCTGGCATGTGCATGCTGGCTCACTGTCACACTTACTGGGACTCCTTTATAGAACAGAACCATTACAAACGTTATCATTAACACCTGATTTATAGTATAACAAGTCAAAATGTCTACTCTGAATCAGGTCTAAGCTTAGGGCTGAAACTATGTCGTTGCAGTTTTGTGTCATGTTTTACATTATCAGCTGAAACCCATATCATACAAAAGATTCTTGTAGGACTACTCAGTGATTTAATCTTGATCACTTTACTCATGTCCCAGTACGACTGAAGTTGTTTAGTAGGTCAAAACCCCAGGTGACTCCAGCCTGCGATTATGTCAGGGGAAAGATAATGAAAAGGTTGTTAGTGTATCCAGGTATTGCAGGGGATTTACCTAAGTGTGATTCACTCATCATCATTTCTCGTGGACATAGTCCTACCCCTCTTTGACTGAACAGCCGATAAGCATAGAGAAAAAAGCTTCTGTGCGCTTTTCCCTTCACAGCCGATGAGGTGTGACTTTGTTGCACTCATTTTTGGGCTGCTGTCCTTCAAAACAAATTTCCTCCTGTGAGGTGACCAAGGTGTACCAGGTGTGAGTGTGACCTTCACCTTGCCATGCAAATCACTGTCCTACAGCATGTTTCCCACCTCTGGAAAAAAAAAAGTGTCAGCATGTGTTCCTTGTTTAAAATGCAAAACATTTTTAGTGTAGTTGTGTTGTGTTGTGTTTCCATGTTACAGCTTCTGAATAATCGGAAGGCCCCAGTGAGTATGACCTGTGGGTTGGGTTAGGGTATTGAAAATAATAGATAATATTATTATGCTTTACCGACCCATTGCTGGATCTCACCCTGTCTTTTGTGCATTGTTTTTTAGGAGGTTTACTATCTGAAAATGCAGAGGAGCAGAGAAAAGATGGAAAGGAGAAAGACAGAAGAGGACAATCAGGTATGGCTTTGTGTCTTTGGCACCATATGAAAACGAGAGTTTATTTAGAACATTAATATTATCAAGTTGTTGACAAGCAGAAATACTTATATGAAGCCTTTTATATATGTAGATAGTAATATTCCAGCAGATCCCAAAAGTGAAGTAATTATTTTCAGTCATTTGTATTTGAATAATTAAACATAACTAGTGAGAGAGGGGGGGGTGTTTCTATGTGTTGTGCATACTTAATTCAAATCAACTAATGGTGTCTCTCTGTGTGTGTATGTTTGGTCTTTAACCCCCACTTGGTGTAGAGTAAGAGGAAGTTGAGGGTGTGTGTGGCAACATGCAACAGAGCAGACTACTCCAAGCTGGCCCCCATCATGTTTGGGCTCAAAAGCCACCCTGACGAGTTTGATCTGGAAGTTGTGGTGCTTGGCTCGCATCTCATTGATGACTACGGGTATGTCCAACTAGCACAACGGCTGCCTTTTTAAAAATGCAAAAGCTTGTTACAGATGTTGCAAAACAATAAAGTAGTGTCTTAAGTGCAATGCACTAGCCAATACAACAGTCCATAACTGCTCACAGATGTTCACTTGGGCTTAGATTTGCATTCATTGTGAAACTCAGGTTTTTCCCTGACTTACTCTTTTCCTACTCCCTGCTCTGCAGGAACACTTTCCGTATGATTGAGCAGGATGACTTTGACATCGGCTCCAAGCTCCACACCATTGTGAGAGGAGAGGATGAGGCCGCCATGGTGGAGAGTGTTGGGCTGGCGCTCGTGAAACTCCCTGATGTCCTACAGAGGCTGCACCCTGACATCCTGGTCGTCCATGGTGACCGTTTTGATGCACTGGCCCTAGCAACTGCTGCAGCACTGATGAACATTAGAATACTTCACCTGGAGGGAGGAGAGGTGAGGAGGCAGGGTTTGAGAATATGAGAGAGAAGTTCTATTGAGAAATAGTAGTCCGAAATTTATGACACACCATGCACTGTGTGTATACCATGTGGCAGTATGTTTTCTTATCTATTTAGAGCGGCACAAAATATATAATATGGGATCGATGGAATAAATGCAGTGCAGGAATTTATGGTCCTTTTACAGTCAGTTTTTGAACAGATGCACCTGCCTGCAAGACTGTCTGGTGTGCAAGAACTATGTAGTAATTATTATCAAAGGACAAATAACATGTATCCCTTCTTTGTCTTTTTCCCAGGTCAGCGGTACAATCGATGACTCAATCCGCCACGCCATCAGTAAGCTAGCCCATTACCATGCCTGCTGCACACGCAGGGCAGAGCAGCACCTCATCGCCATGTGCGAGGACCACTCTCGCATCCTGCTGGCGGGCTGCCCTTCATATGATAAGCTGCTATCAACTAATCACAGAGATGACTACATGGATATCATCAAGAGCTGGCTGGGTATGTGTGGATACAGTCACTGGACAGAAATATACAGTGAGACATTAGAGTATGTCTGTATGTCATATGTCGGGTGTTTATTCATGTTGCAGGTGACAAGGTGCAGGAGCGTGACTACATTGTGGCTTTGCAGCACCCAGTTACCACTGACATCCAGCACTCCATTAAAATCTATGGGCTGATGCTTGATGCTCTGCTTTCTTTCAACAAAAAGACCCTCATCCTCTTCCCTAACATCGATGCCGGTTAGTTTCACTTACTGGTTCCTTTAGGTCCTTTTTGTTATTCCAAGCTGTTGGACGTCATTTGAACTGCCCCTTCTTATATGAACAGGAAGTAAAGAGATGGTGCGTGTGATGCGAAAGAAGGGCATCGAGCAGCATCCCAACTTCCGGGCAGTGAAGCACATTCCCTTTGAGCAGTTCATCCAGCTGGTGTGCCACGCCGGCTGCATGATCGGAAACAGCAGCTGTGGGGTACGAGAGGCTGGGGCCTTTGGCACACCTGTCATTAACCTGGGAACAAGGCAAACTGGAAGAGAAACAGGTATGTTTGATAATTACATGCTGCCTCTGCCATAATTCTTGTCCTGACTTACTCTCTGACTAAGGAAGGTCAAGAGGTGGATTAAATCACTAATGAGACATCGCACATGCTGTAGTAAGGTGCAGCTCTGCAATAACTGTTAATACATTTGGTTGCAAAGTGTTATAAATACAGTCTGTCATCTTACACAAGTTATTGTTGTTCAGTTAAATCAGTCTGCTGAGGTCTAAAAGGCTCAACCTGGACCTTATTTATCCATGTTTTTGTGTCTATGTGACTAATGGGTACACTGATATTTGAAATTGGTCCAGTATTGAGGAGCAGCAGCAAAGCAGGCTACAACATAACCGTGCCATCAGTGTACGCCAACTTTAAGTGCTTGATTTTGCCATACACATGCTGTAGATTGTTATTCTAAATGTCTGACAACATAATGGAAAGAATCACCACAGAAACAGCCCTGAAATTACTATCACAAAGCACCAATTTTAGCATGTACAGAGCCAAAATATTTTCACATCAGATTAGGTCAATTAAGGGTTTATTTCAAACAAACCAATGTTCATGCTTGTTGGAACAGTGGAAAGATGAACCAAGACTGGTTTTGTGAGTTTTGTGTTGTTTGTATTGACTTTGAATAAAGTGTATTTTACGATGATAAAATTGCAGTTTATTTCAACAGAGATTGGTGAGTTTGGTTATAGGGATTTTGGGGCTGTTTCTGGTTAAACCAAAAAGGATCTTACTCTTTAACAACAAGGGCTGTCACTGTAGGGATCCCTTCCATAATGATGTCAGACATCTGTAATAATAATGTGAGCATGTGAGTGTCAAAGACACATACTTCTTGTGGATGTACATTAACGGTGCCAAATGTCCATGTGGTTACATTGCAACCCGTTTAACCACTGCTGACTATAGTGATCTTGCTCATTACTGGATCAATTTCAAACACTGTTGCTCCCATTCATCACTTAGAAACAAAAACATAGGGAAATGGGGTCCAGGTTGGAAATACAGAAGCTTCCCTACAACAACTTGTGTATGTTGATGACATTTCTTTCTTTGCCAGGTGAAAACGTTCTACATGTCAGAGATGCTGACACTCATAATAAGATCTTCCACGCTCTGGAGCTGCAGTTTGGAAAGAGATACCCCTGGTATGACCCATATACTGCCTATCTGTCTCACTGGGTCTTTGTCCTCCAGTTTTGCACTTGTAGAGCCTTAAAAGCCATTTAATGATGTTGACCAATTGCAGATCCTAAAATGTGATGAGTTTTTACGTTGTTTTATGTTTTTAAAAAGTAGATAAATAAAAATCCAGTTTATTGCTAATTACGTTTTCAAATTTGCTTCCGTGAATTGTTGCACAACAATAAACATATCAGGATAACTCAAAATAAAATCAAGTACTGCATAAGTCGAGAAACTTGTAGAATAGAATAAATTACAACAAAAATATGAAAAAATACCATAAAAATAGTGTCTTTCCATGTCTCATCAGCTCTAAGATTTATGGCGATGGCAACGCAGTGCCCCGTATTCTCAAGTTTTTACGGACCATTGACCTGCACGAGCCCCTCCAGAAGACTTTCTGTTTCCCCCCGGTGAAAGACTGCATCTCCCAGGACATAGATCACATCTTGGAGACACAGAGCGCTCTGGCTATTGACCTGGGAGGGACCAACCTCAGAGTGGGGATAGTCAGTATGACGGTATGTTGCATACACTATGTAATCATTTAGATGTAACTGTATCTCTGTTTTCAGTCTAGCGTGTTTATCACGATGCTAGGTGCCACTGCTCATAAATATTTGGGGGGGGGGGTTGCATTTTGATGGTGTTTCCTTTTTAATGGTTTTCACTATAGCTTTGATTCAAATTAGAACAATAAAACCTTAAAAAGCTAAGGATGTGGCAAAATATGGTTTACAGGCACTAGTATCCTGACATATATTGTCGCTGTGGCTGAAATCGCATACTGTGCACTACATATCAAATATCTTAACAACTGTTAAATATACTTTTCTGTAAATGCAGTTCTAAGTACCTCTCTTGTCCCGAGATAATGCTTAAATTTGCTAAATGCTAACATCAGCATGCTAACACTGATGTTTAGCAGGTGTAAAGTTTATGTGTGTACCAAATGTCATAACATGCCATTCAAAGAGTTTTTGACATATATCAGTCTGGAGCAAAGTGGTGGATTGACATACCAGCATCCCTGGAGTCACACCACTAGCATGGCTAACAAAAAGTATAAAACCTGCTACATGTTCCTCTTCTTCACTTTTCTTTCCCCACCACCACTCTGTTTCTCTGTCCAGGGTAAAATAGTGAAGAAAAGTACTCAGCCCAATCCAAAGACCGTCGAGGCCAGGATGCAGCTCATATTGAAGATGTGTGCAGATGCCATGCGGGACGCTGTCTGCCTCAACTGTAGAATACTCGGTGTTGGTATGAAAAACATTCACATCATTTAATAAAAATGTGGCTGTGATGCTGACAAAAACATTATAAAACTATCATCTTGTAGCTCTTCTAACATCTCTCACCTACATTTTAGGAGTATCCACGGGCGGACGTGTAAACCCACAAGAAGGAGTTGTTGTAAACTCCACAAAGCTGATCCAGGAGTGGTCCTCAGTGGACCTGAGAACACCCATCTCCGACGCCCTGCACCTACCTGTCTGGGTCGACAATGACGGCAACTGTGCTGCGCTGGCTGAGAGGAAGTTTGGTCAAGGCAAGGGGGTCGAGAACTTTGTCACTGTCATCACAGGAACTGGTGAGTCAGGATCTTTCCATTCGTTCACACATTTGGTCATTTATTATCGGTTTAAACAGGGTTGGTGCAAGGAATTACATTTGATGAAATTGTTGTAATCCTAATATAGAAAATAAGCAGCTATGCAGTGGAGGAAAGGCACATCATCTTTTTAAGTTTCTTTACTGTGGGAGGGATAAATACTATATTTTGTCATACTGAATGTCATGTGAGTGTATCAAACTGTGAGCCCTGAGGAAGTAAGTACCTTGCCTCTGTATGTAGGTGTTGGAGGAGGGATCATCCATAACAATGAGCTGGTCCACGGTAGCACCTTCTGTGCCGCAGAGCTGGGCCACATCATGGTTTCACTAGAAGGCCCAGAGTGTCCGTGTGGCAGCAGAGGATGCATAGAGGCCTACTCATCCGGCTTGGCCCTGCAGAAAGAGGCCAAAAGACTGCACGACGGTGAGTGTTTGTTTTTGTGTGTGTGAAGCTTCATGGAATGTGCTGGAACTCAACTACACCCAGAAGATCCAGAGAGTAGCTGTGAAAGGTGTGTCATTTAAACATGGTGTGCTTACCCTGACATAAACTTGTAGTTTTGTTCAGTCACCCTCTGGAATTGTATGTGCATAAAGGAATGGTTCACCCAAAAATATGCCACATAACACACACATGTGACACAGGCAAGAATGTAAGGTGGATGGATTTGCTGGTTGTAGAAGTCCTTTCTTTGCCCTGTTTGCAACTTCAAACTTCAAATAAAGTTATTTGTTGGTGTTTTTCAAACTGTTGGTCTTAGAGTCTATGACTTTGTGGAATCCAGCAGGATAAAGAAAACCTACAGCAGCGTTAAAGTCAGGTTGATTTAACTGTCCCTCCAGGATTTTGCAGACTGTTATTGGGATTGTTGCGTCCTGAAATGAATTTTATGACAGCTTTTCTAAAATATTGCAATGAATGTTGCAACTTTTATAGGCGTTTGCATTGAATTTGCGGGGGCAAGTGAATATTGTGAAAATGGTTGTGATGCTGTCTCAGGTTCGAAGCCTATTATTATGAGCAGTGTTTCCCACAGAATTAGAATTTATTTGTGATTGTAGGGGCGTTGGCTGATAAGCTGTTAACGCCGTGCGATGGAGCACTGCTCTGTCTGCCTCTATAGCACGAGCTAACACAGAACAACTTAATCTCGTCACTACTCATCATATTTTGCATGGGCAGAAACCTTGCAGTAACAAATGTCCGACACAGAGCCATTTATCTCACACCGAAATGGCTCGACCCTGTCGTTAAACCTGTCAATAACCATTGGGTAACATTAGCTTTATAATGCTAACAGTTAGCCCTGTCATTGTGTGTGTGTGTGTGTGTGTGTGTGTGTGTGTGTGTGTGTGTGTGTGTGTGACTCTGGCTCAGGCACAGAGCCCCAATCCTGCAACAGCAGTTTCATGATAAGCTGCGCAGAGCTCTACAATGAAATGAGATTTTACCTGTCATAGTCATATTTGCAGTTAAGTTGCAATGATTGGACAAAATTGCAAGGTTACGGAGAATTCACAGGAATTGAACATTGCGAAATCCCGAACGGACTGATTAAATGTAGTTTCTCACCACATTTTCTCCAAGGACTTCATCACATCATTCATAATTTACATACATACGCATATCTGACCTGTGTGCTGATGTGTCTTTCAGAGGACCTGCTGAAGGTGGAGGGGATGGATATGAAGATCACGGAGCAAATCACTGCTGCCCACCTCATCAGCGCAGCCAGACTGGGGAACAGCAAAGCTCAGGCTGTTCTTAACAAAGGTCAGAGAACAAAGCTAAAAATGCAGACAGATCAAAAAAGACCCAAACATACTCCTTTGTGACAGACAGGAATTATAAACACTCAACATTCTTAAATGAAATTAGTATAATATTTCACTATCTCTGGTCATAAAATCTGCTATTAAACAGGGGAAAAACCTCATTTCTGTCTCCATCTTCTCCTCTCCAGCCTCTACAGCACTAGGTGTGGGTATCATTAACATCCTCCACATAGTGAACCCCACTCTGGTGATTCTGTCCGGCGTCTTGGCCTCTTACTACGAGGCCCCAGTGCAGCAAGTCATCACTGAGAGAGCCCTCGACTGTGCCCAGAGCATCAAGGTTATTGCATCAGATTTGGAGGAACCGGCTTTGCTCGGAGCAGCTAGCATGGTGTTAGACTATGCAACCAGAAGGATATACTGAAGGATATCATCGTCATCTACCGAGGACTGCTACCAACAAGAGAACTGCAAAACTGACAGTAGTACCTGTACTGCCCAGATAGATATATAAGCATATCTAAGGGATACATTTTAAAGGCTTGACAATGAGTTCAAACCATTGTGCTAGCGTTTAGCACGCTTGTTTTGCTTGTTAAAAACCTTGATGAAGGCGGTTTTTCTTGTGGTTTCTACAAAAATGCAAATTCTCAAGCCTGTCAGAATTATGCCTTCACTTGTCCAGATGATGGACAGAAAGTGGGTCCATTGCACAATCCCGAAATTTCACAATTTTTTTTTAAATTCTTTTTTTTTTTTTTAGATCTACGTGTTTTATAAAGTCCCAGGGTTTTTTTTTTCTTCTTTTTAACAATTAAACATCAGCTTTTAAGTTAACAGTAACACCATCTTCAAACCAAAATTACCCATACAGGGTAGGACTAGCCCGCTCTGCTTGTAATGTGATGTGGGTGGATGGAAATGTCATTATAGAAAGCTTGTATCAAAATATTGTGACCAAAATATTGCTGAAACATTCTCCTGCAGCTTCGTCTCAGTTCTCCTTAATTGCTTGCAGTTTCACTTTTTTTTTATTAATCTTTAACAGTGTTTTTATTCTCAGCTTGATCTGTTTTAAGATAAGGGTAACTGTCAAGTTTTTATGTTACATTTCCATGTTTTGCTGTCCATTACATTATTTAAGGTGTGGGAAAATGTTTTAGTACTTAAAGATGATGGTTAATCTAGTTGCCAATCTTGAAGGTTTGCGGGGTAAGAAATGGTTAATGAATAATCAGTTGAAATATTTAATGAAATGTTAAGGTAGCAACTGCTTGAGCCTAATAGCTGCTTCAGTATGAGGGCCTGACTGTGAAGCTTTTGCCTGAATCAGATGAAGTGTTTTTTTTTATACATTTCGTCACCACAGACCTTACAAAGTTTTAAACTGACTTTGAAGTTTTCCTCATGCCTTTCGAATATATATTTTATCGTAATAATATTTACATGGTTTGTATGTAATTACATAATGTAATGTACATTACATCCGAATTGAGATTTTTTTGGATTCATTTCTTTGTATTTTGGGGGATTATGTCCAAATATATATATATATATATACTGTTTTGTTTAAAATATACACAAGAAATAAACTTTATTTAAGAGAGGAAAGCAAGGAAAACATGAATGTCCTGCTGATGCTTTTTACAAGAGCCCAATCCACAGTTGTTGTCCTCTTTGGGTGTTCATGCAGTGTCTTAGTTAAATGTCTTCACAGGAACAAGTGCACCTGTTACAATGCACAGCATATCAAAACACACCTCTTTTCCTTCAGCAATTATAGCCTTGAAATACATGTAAAAAGTGATTTGTAGAAAATGAAAAAAAAAAGTTTAATGTAAAAGAATGAAGGGATGAAACAAATCTTATATTGGTGGTTTCTGGGGGTGCAGTAGAGTAAAGACGATGGCTGAGCTGCTGTTCCAAAAGTAGTTTTTATCATTGCAAATTTTACTTTTATCAGTGACAGCAAGTGTTCAATCATATTGAGACTTCCTGGATATTTAAACTGAATAAAATAGCCAGTTATGTAAGTCCTGTAAATTGGACTGCCCTCTAAAGCGCCGCTGATTTCTACAGTTGCAGTTTCTGAATCTACCATGAAGTCCTGACAAGTTTTAAAGTCAGACAAGTCCATTCAAAATCCATATTGCATCACTTACTCATGCATTTTGCTAATATAGCTTGTGAGTCATATTTAATTATGTTCCTCACTTGTTATTACAAGAAAGAATAGCATTAGTCATTTTTTTCTTTGTCTTCTTTTTAATCATTCAGCCCCATCAATTAGTTATCTTGAGGGTAAATTGCAGCAAAGGCAGGAGCCAGGTAACACTCAAGTCCTACATCCTCATTCATGGCCCACGATTTACTCATATGAGATGTTATAGTAAAATGCTCACACAGAGGAGACTCAGCTTTGTTTCTCATGACCTTAGTGAAGTAAGCAACAACTGGCTGCATTGTTTTTTCTGTTTGTCACATACAGTAACCCAGATTTTCAGCTCAGAGCAAAGGCTAGAGTTTCTATATATTTTTATTGTGGTGAATTCTAGCTTTGGAATAGGAGTCCCACTAACAGTCTGTGTTATAAGCAATATATTTGCTCCCAGCTGCATACCTTGATACCTACTTGCTTGTCACCTGAGCCCTTTGAGACTATTCAGAGCTGTCAATAATTAACCACTGTGGCATTGTGCTTGGGCTGGACCCAACGCATGTTGCCAGGGTGCTTCACCAGGAAGACAAGCAAAGAGGAAGAGGGGTCGATGATCTGATGAGACCAAAATTAAAGAAAAAAACTGCTTCAGTCTGCAGTAAACTAGTAGAAATTGGCACTAAATATGGATTGTTTTTTGCAAGAAAACTACAAAGACAACACATATGTGCATTGTATAATAAAATTAACATAAGAAAACCCCATATGCGTATTACAGCATATAAAATATAAAACAGATACAAACAGGCCTGACAATGATATCACGTTAATTATGAATCTTGCCTAATCTCAGACTGCGGATTTTTCTCACAGCTCTGACAGCACGTAGCAGGTCATGGGACCCGTATGAAGGAGCGTTCACAGATTTGATTGGTTCCTTTTTGAGGCAGCTGTTCTGTGATTGGCCCTCTGTATGATCAGTCACCCGTTCTGGTTTGTGATTGGTTACTCCTCTGTTTCCGCTTCGCCAGCTTTTTAGGTTTTTTTCTTTTTGTGTCGTCCTTCTTCCCGTTGAGCTAATCGATTACGGTCACCCGCTACACCTGCTCACCGTTTCTCATATTTATCCTCACATAACTACACAAACCATGGATGATTTTGACATGCTGAACGCGCCCACTGCTGGCAACGGTGTCGGGTCGGAGGAGGACCCCGCTGCCGCCTTCTTAGCCCAGCAGGAGAGCGAAATCGCGGGGATTGAAAACGACGAAGGCTTCAGCATCCTGGACAGCGGAGAAGTCCCCTCGTCGCTGGGAGACCCCAACGGTGGGTGGCTGCTGTGGTCAAGCACAGGCAGTTTTTCCTTGTTTAACGTTAAAATGGTCTGTGTATTTAACTTTAATGACAGCCTGCCATGTGTGTTGTCAAACTGTGACTCCCGTTAAACCGTAATTTGGTCCTAAATGGACTCTGAAGCTGATGCTCTTTGGTCAGCCTGCTAACGTTAGCTTAGCCAGCGAATTAGCCCAGTTGGTTTAGCTAGCGTTAACATTAAGCCGTGTCAACGCTGTGTAAACTTGACAAATGAGCATGAACACGAAACTGAAAACTCAGACTGATTACTTAACCAATGTTTGTTTTATGGAGAACCAACGGTCTGTAAAATGAATGAAGCTGTCTGATAACATCAGCCCTGCCGTTCCTGTTCTTGTCATTCATTGCTGACTGTGTGCTGGCAGCCCGACATGTTGCTACAGCTTTGGGAGCCAGCAAACCTCACAGCCAAAAGAGGAAATTGATGGAGCTTAACGACCTTTGCCCATGCCTGCCTCGTTTCCTTGAAGCTGTAGCTTCGTTGCGGTTTAGCAATTGTAGTTGGTCAGAAGTGCTGACATGCCACATTATGCAATATGTGTGTATGAAAATCTTGAGGATTCAGCAATAGTAAAAGAGTTAGTCAAGGTCTTGTCATGATAGAGTTTTTTCTTGTTTTCTTCCCAATCATTTGTCAATCATCTGTTTTATTTGTCTGCTTGGATTTCTAACAGCTATTTTCATTGTATCTTTGCAGATGGTGCTGTCAACGGAGAGCTTCATGGGGTAATACTTTCACTCCTAAATTGTCAAACTGCCCACTTCTTCTGTCCGTGTGCCTGTTCCTCTGTATTTGTGTGTGTACAGGGAGACTTTGACAGCTTATTCATGCTCACAGAATACACTTGTCACACAGTCCCAACCAAACATGTTAGGTCTTTTGAGCTCTAAATGTAGAGATTTGCTTGCTACCTCAAAGAGTTGTATTTTTTGGCTCTTCCAACTCTGCAGAGGATAGCTGTAAGAACTCTGATGTTATTGTTTTGGTAAATGGCCAAATCATGCTGCTGAAATTACATTTGTCTCTGTAATGTTGCTGTCAAGAAAAACCTTAACATTGCCATGTGGAAAAAGTCTTATACAATTTTAGTTCCTGTAGCTATGTTGGACAGCTTTCTATCAATAATATAGTGGTGTCTCTTATGTAGAGCCTCTGCTGTGAGGTGATAGCCTATAATTTGTGAGAGAAATTTAACATGTCATCCAGAAATGAAAAGGAGGGGGTTCAGAACGCCATTAAAAGGATTTATTCATGATAGAATCAAAAATTAACTACAAGCTAAGAGTAGCATGCTGTGCAGTAGAGACTTGACAATGCTTATTCAGTGGAACCTGCATAAAGTGTCCAACTCAAATTGATCACTGTAATCGGCATGCACCAATCCAGCTTTTTCAGTTCCGATCCCGATGCTGTGGCTTTCAGTATCGGCTGATACCGGATACCGATCCGATACCATTGATTCTAGCCAAGTTTTTTTATCCATAAATGTAAATTCAGTTGTAGTAAACCCTGTTTTGTTGTTTTCCTGAAGGATGTTGAATGGTATGTGTGAGTGCTCTCTAGCTTGATGAACAAAAAGGCTGTAAGAACAAATAATGTCTTTAAGTTTTTTTGATGTTTATTTTATAATGTAATGTACCCCTGGCTCCTTTATTTATTTCCTGTTTACATGTGCTATACGGATTATTATTGATTTCATACTTCTCTTAAATTCCCTGCAATCTCTATATTTGTCTATATTTGATATTGGTTAATAAAGTTTAAAAAAAAAAACAAAAAAAAAAAACACTGCAGTGATGCAGACCTCCTGTCTATTTCTGTAAGCTG
>JAPZEB010000020.1:21004344-21021282 GCA_029783705.1 Chaetodon striatus | reverse complement strand
TGTGGAAAAAGTCTTATACTGTAGGTATTAACTTGCCCGCTGTCAGTGTTTGATGGCTTTTTATGAAAGCACAGCTGTTAAAGAATACTCTGGGTTTATTACAGCTTGGTTCTAATTTTGATAATGTTGTTTGTGTCTGGATGGATGAATGAATGTAACCAAAGTAGTTGCTGAGATCTGGCCATCATTCCTACCAGTAATTGTAACAAGCTGACAAAATAAATTTGTGAGATCTATGAACATGACAGTATTGCTAAAAAGATATTAGATGAGTAAAGAAACACCATTTCATTTGGATGTAAAGCAGAAAGTTAGCCCACCTGAAATGCTGGTTATGTTTACAGAAAGAACGGTGTTTATGTTGGGAGAAGTTTGCCCACATGGCTTTCTGTCAGAAAGGGGTATTTTAGATAAAGTTTGGGAAGAAATGGTGGTTTGAGTTAAATGAATAGACTTCTGTCAGAAAGCCCCATCAGGCAGAAAGCTATATACACAAACGTCTGCCATGTGATGTGCTCACACAACTACGTCAAGTGTGTTAGGTCAAAGTTCAACCATTAAGTTTGCCTGTAAATTGTGATGGATGTTTTCATTGGATGCGTTAACACTAGATCTCTTGTGAATTTTTTTTTTCTCTAAAAAATTTGGGTAACGTGGTGGTTTGTTTAAAACCTGTCTGACTGTTTGTATCTTGACCCATCTGGCTTTATGATAGTGATGTTGCCATCCTCCTAGATGTCAACAATTAAGAGAAACATTATAATTACCGAAGGTAATGATGACCTAAACTGCAGAATATAAAACCAAAATCGTAATAAACCAGAATTATCCTATATTGCTGATTTTCAACCAAGAAATCTGCAAAATTTCCCTTAAGTGAATGGTGATGGTGAGATTAAAATACAGTAGACTTAGTAATTGGATGTTTATTTGGTTTAGTTATTTATTTATTTTAGTGTATGCATCAATTCTGCAGCTGTCTCTTTGTATACAATATGAAAAATATTTGAAGGACTTCAGTGGTGATGTGGGAAAAAAACTTGTTTTCTTTCAGCACTGTAGCAGACAGTGTGATTTCAATGCTGACTTAAGAGCTCTGAATATCTGGCTGTCAGATTCACTCCAACTTCCGTTTCCTGTGCTGTCATTGCAACATTGTTGTATTTTGCACCGTCAGGACTTCTTTCTGGCAGTGAGAGAAGCTAAGCTGATAAAACTCAAAGCGGGCCAAATGTACTTTTAATAAATCCTCTCAGACTATAACTAACTTTTAAGAACAGATGTACTGTATGAATACTGTAATTAGGACAATGAATTGGCTGTGATTGTAAATGTATTTACAGTTTTCAGGTGATAGTTGGATAGATGAATAATTCAGACTGAGAGACTTTTTCACTGTATCTCTGTAACTGACGTTGAGGAAATGTTTTTTTCTGAAGTGAGACAATCATCTCTATAACATCGCCTCCCTTGTTTCTCAGGAAAGCAACGGTCCATCAGACGCCTATGCAGCAATTTCCAATGCAGACCGGCTGCAGGCAGAACCTGAAAGCCTACGCAAGTGGAGGGAGGAGCAAAGTGAACGGCTGGAGTTGCTAGGTAAGCACAGATCAGAGTAAGTTATAAGGGAACAGGACAGGCCACTGCTGTCTGAAAAGTAAAGGTTGATATCTTGAGACCTACGCCAAGTGCTGGAAATTCAAACCTATCAAGTCTTTTTTCATAGTATGTTGGGCTGTGTACAAAATGGCAGTTAAAGGATACACATTTGTGTTATTGTATTTACCAAATACAATAGTTGTAATTTTTTTCCTTCCCTACTTCTTAATTGTCCTCCAACGTGAAATGCCCTCATATGATTTTCCCCTGCTTTTTCGTTTACCTTTCCATCTGTCTAGTCACTAATTTATCGCCCCTCACCTTGCTCATCTCCCTCTCCAGATGAAAATTCTCGTAAGCAGGAGTCGGAGTGGAAGGAGAAAGCCAAGGTGGAGCTGGAAGAGTGGCACGCCAGGCAGAACGAGCAGCTGGAAAAAACCAAATCCAACAACAGGTACTGGCTTCATAGGGGGGTAGACACAGGACACAAGGAACGATAAAAATAAGGGAATGTTGATATTACCATGAATAAGAACACTTTCACATTTGTGTCTGGACAAAACAAAAGCCAAGTCAGTGATATGGAGCATCTGTAAAAAGTTTGAATATTTAAAAAGTGTGTTAACAGTTCTTAAATCATAGCAGCAGTATTGGATTCAGCCACAGGGGAGCATACAGCTGATTACTAAGCTTTGGCTCAGTGTGTAGAGTCCCTGGCAGGAAGAGAAACAGATCCACCCTAGCCTTAAGGTTCTAGAAAGACACTGTGCTGCTGTCCTAGCACTTCAGTGCTCCTTACCTTCACTAGCCCAAAGTTTCCTAATGGCAGATGATCTGTTCACACATACTTGTTGACAATGGTGGCATCAAGCATATCTCTTTAGGGGGCAACCTGAGTTACTGCAGGTGATGAGTCAAAAACATGATAGTATTTGTTGCAGTCTCGAAGTGTCCCACTTTTCAATAGCCCTGCAAACCAAACCGTCTATGTGATGGAGTGTGTCTCCTTGTATGCAAACACTTTTAGTTATGTTGTTTCCCAACTCGGCACTCTTCACTACCCAGCTGTTCACTTTCAGTATCTGCAGACCTCTGCTGAAGGTTAGGCTAAAGTAAAAGGTGTAGTCTGGGGTTCTGGAGAAAGAATGATGCTATTTGAACTCAACACCCAAACAAATACACCCCACACATCGGTGTTCTTTCAGAAGCTCTGCTTCACTGTCTCACTCACTCCCATTACCTTTCTCTTTACACACCCACGTCCTTTCCCCTGCCCTGTGCAGGAGCACAGTGTGATAGTGTTGTGTAGCTTGGTCCAAGCCACTTTGTTTGTTTCCCATTTACAGAGCCGGGTCTGTTGACACAAGCAGGATTTTTTAGTTTTTTCAGTGCACACACAGAACGGACAGCTAACAGAATGTTGATAGATATTTGCTGAATTTGACAATCAGTGTATTGGATTAGAATCGTAGACTCCACCTTTTAATTTTACAGCTAAAGTTAGATCTTACTGTACAGTCATGGATGCTTAAAGCAACTATTATACTGTGTTTATATTACTATCTTAGATTTACTCCACCTGGTCTTAAATTGACAGAGGTGAAGGAGTGTGAGAGACAACCCTAAGGACTCAGTGAGTTCAGCATGGGTTTGGCTTATTTAAAAAAAGATTGAGTGTAATTTAAAAAACAAATGTTTTTATAAATCTATAATGTTATGATGATATTGTGTTTTAACTGTGAATTTAGTTAGTTGGTCTTAAATACTTTATACTAACAATGCTTCAAAAGACTGAAGTGTTGTTTTCTCACATGATTGTTAGGTATGCACTACTATTTAAGGATGTTTAATATGCCACATGGCTGGCATGTTTGTGCCCTTCACCAAACACCAGGTAACTCATCATTTTGCAGAGGTGAATTGGCAAAGTTTCTGTCTCAGTTTCTCCTGCACTGTAATGTAGCCCTGCTGCCCTATTAATAATAAAATACCTGCAGCCGTGACTCCCTGCTCATCTGGCAGTCCTGTTTGTTGGAAAAGTGTTACTGATGGATAATCCTTTCATATGGATGGT
The DNA here is from genome assembly GCA_029783705.1 of Chaetodon striatus. Lineage (NCBI taxonomy): Eukaryota > Metazoa > Chordata > Actinopteri > Chaetodontiformes > Chaetodontidae > Chaetodon > Chaetodon striatus. The sequence goes on along the minus strand of JAPZEB010000020.1, from coordinate 21,017,609 downwards.
CGCTGTCTGGTAAACAAGTAACTGATACACAAGTGTAGACGAGTACAGGCTGCACTAACAACAATTATTGTCATTATGAATCTATTTCTGTTCCAAACTGATCACTTAATCACTTGGTTTGTACTGTAAAATATAGAGAAACGACAGATCCCTACCCCACTGATTTATTATTTCTGTTTAACTACAAGGATTTAATTAATGTGAACCCAAGATAAGCAAATGAGTCCCAACATTGTAGACGCTGTAATTAGTAAATAATTTGGTATCTTCTGTTGATTACTTAGGCCAGATCCACACTAATATGTTTACGTTTTAAAATGAAAACAACCTCTGTACACACAAGCATTTTAGCACCATTTCAGAAATAATCTCCGTCCATAGCACACATATCACGTGACCATTTATGTACACTGGGCATCAACAGCAGGAAGCTGCTGGTGGCTTAGTCACAGAAAGATGGCATGAAGCAGGACCAGAGATTTCTTGTCCTGGACCAACTACAAGGTGGAACTGTCACTGAAAGAGTATATGGCAGCCAGTGCATTGGAAACTATAGTTTTGGAGTTTTTACAAAGCTAATACAGAAACATATTAGAGCAGTACTGGAAGCATTATCCATCAATGGAGGAAGCAATGGTGATAGTAAAGGAGAAACGTTATCCACACAAGAAGAAATAAAACCACAAAAGGTATGTTGGTGTCCCTTTACCGTTTTAGCTTAAAATGTCTTGACTGATGGGACCCAGTTAGGAAGTGAACGTGGGTGTCTGCGTCATGGTCTCCATTTTAGGGTTCCAGAACACTGCAGTAGTGTGGACACTAGACGTTAACGTAGCAAAAATTATGCATTTCTAAATGAAAACGTATTAGTGTGGATGTAGCCTTATATTCATTATAGTTACAGCCTATTGTCATGATTCAATTAATTGCTTAAGGAGTTCAGTGTGTCGAATATTTAGAATTTAATAGTGTTTTGAAGTTACTCTTTCGCTACAAGAATTAGTTTGTATGTGAAGAGCTGATGGTGTGTGGCAGATCACACAGACGTGTAATTAAAGATTTCTAAGGGTGGATACAATCAGCTGACAGCTTCCCTGAGCCTTTGAAACCCCCGACACTGTGTTTAGAAGTTCTTCCAAAACCCTGAGCCTTTGATGATATGCCTTAGCTTATTATTGTGTGGTAACCTATAATGCTTGTGTTTCCATCCTCTTCTCCCTTTTATCGCTGTCTCTCTTCTCTCCTGCCTTCTTGCTGCTCTGTCGTTTGGGCGGATGTTTGTCCAGGGTGCTGGATGAAGACTTCTACAAGCAGCCCTTCTCTGAGCTCATTGGTTATGTGTATGTTGCTCCAACTAACATCCTCCCTTCTCATTCTTTTGCCTTTTTTTTTCTCCATTGTCATCATTAACTCCCAGCCTCCAACCAGCCATTTGAACTCATCTCATTAGTTAGGTCATAGTTACCTCCCCTTGTGTTGCCATGATTTAATTCCATCTTTTGTTCTTTAAATCTTAACTAATTGGATTTTGAATTGTTACACATCATTTAGCTTTTTTTTTCTCTCTCAATTGTAAACTTCAGTAATAATTTCACCCCATATGTCTGCATGCCATTTGTGAGTGGATGCCTGTGAGGATTTATCAGTAAAGAGAATGACTGCATGCTACTACACACACACTGCCACGCTCCTCAGTCACATCTGTGGAAATCAAATTAATTCTTTCATTACTGTGCCTCATCTATTATTCACTTCCATACTTATCCTTCATTTCAGCAAAACATATTGCAAACACATTACATGAATTTCCAACAATTAACACTGCTTACATTTATTGTATGAACTCTCACAGGAAATGTATTGTTTCTACTTAATGCCTTTTTATAAGCGAGATGTATTTTTCCCCCAAATTAATACAGAATAAGGATCAGGAGTAGGATGCGTGTAGATTTGTTTGAAGCAGTTGTGTGTGAACAACTAAACTATCCCTTTCTTTTATCTGTTCTCTGAACAATGTGCAGAGTCAACACTGTTGATGGTGATGGTTCCTTCCTCTGAATCTTTACAAGTCAAACTTTCTAAGCACTCACTCTATCTCTAACATATTTCCAGCTCGGCCACTCACTTATGCAAATGCTAGGGCTGTGTGCAGAACAGGATAGTGCTTTACTAACTATACCACATGTGAAACAGAGTCAAAAGTTACTTTTAAATACAGTGTGTGCCGGCCAAGTTGTATTCCTTTCCTTTGGATCTTAATTGGATCTATCTGCAGGATTCAGAAACTCAAGTTGATACCATGTTTTGCCTTTGAGGATATTTTATTATGTTTTTTTTATTTTTTATTTTTTTCAAGCTGCAAAAAAAGCAATTAATAGCCTTCAGAAATGTTTTGTTTCCATCATTCTGGTTCATATGCTAATTTCTAATCAACATATAAAGGGTCAGAATTTGGGTTTCTTAAACCTGCAGATGTCCTGACTTGTGATACCGAATCCAGCTTTCACTATCACTCTCTCCTTCTTATTGGTGGTAAATAGAATACATAGAGTTTATTGGGAACAACATTGGTAATATCATGGTTACACAACTGCTTCAAACTGAACTGTGTGTTCATGCTTTTTAGAATGTTAGCCGCTCTGTAGCTACTGCTGTCCGACACGATGACATGCTAATTTGCCCAGCTAGCTATCCAGTAGGCTGAGCTGTGCAGCCTTTGGTTTTGTTATTCAATTACTTGAGGGTGTACATTAGCCTGCATTGTGGTATACACATTTTTTCTTCTAAAAATTCATCAACTTTGCTTTTGAAGGTCAAAGAAAGACCAAATTCTAGCAGTGTTTAAGGGACAGTTCACCCCAAAATCTCTACATAAAATGGTCTACATAATGTGCACACCTCAGTGCAGTTTATGCAGCGCATTGTTAGCATATATTTGGGATTGAGTCTGAGCAGTGTTGGTGTAGAGTGACACTGAATTACACCACCTCCTCCTCCTCCTCCTCCATCTTGTCAGTGTGAGACTGAGTGGGACTCCAAGGGCCTCATTTATAAGCATTTAGTAAGAACAAATGGACTTGAATGATGTGAATGATGCACTTCCCACACAAATGTGGAAAAATGTGTCAAGAGATTGAATGCATCCCTACACAATCTCTGAAGAATGCCTATAAAGATTTGGAGAGAGTGGGAGCTGCAAATGTAGTTAAATTAATCGTGTTAATGTCTCGTGACGAGATGAAATTGCTTGCAGGTGAGCCTCTGAACATTTTATGGATGAGAATATTAGTAAGAGGATGTTGTGCTCATGATTTGACCCAAATATTAGAAAACAATCTACGCAGTTTTATAAATGAGACCCCAGGCCATAATGTCCTTGTGTGTGTAACTGACAGAAATATGGCACAAAGCAGTATTTACACAAATGTATTTACCACTCACCAAACCAAAGGCTGCACACTTACCATTTTGAACACTTTTGATGAAAAAAAAAAAAAGAATGGAATTTTTTTGAAATGTCGCTTTTGCATGCTGGCTTTCAACATCTGCATTTAGCTCATTTTTGTTGTCTTTCATTTCGTCCCCTCTCTCTCTCTCTTCTAAATTCTGACTTGTGAAACTGTTTCTCCCTGTTTTCTTTTCCTATGCACCTTAAAGCACACACATTAACCATCCTTGCTACCGCCTAGACCAGTTAAGTAAAAATACGAAACCCCAGAACCTCCAAATACTTTATATCTTTGACCGGGGATAGATGCAGTTCTGTGTGTGTGTGTTAGATAATTATACGTTGCACAGATAATCCAGTTTACTATCCCGACCGTTAGATCCACTGCCTAGATAGAGGTTTGTTAGAATGTCCCCTCTGTGATGTTGTGGTCCTTCTAGTTCCTTTTGTGTATTTGTAGTTGGTTGTGACGGTGAATGTTCATTGGCTTCTCATCCCCATTTTGCTTTGTGTACTGTGTTGTAGTTAGTAGCAGAGTTTTTGCTTGCAGGTTGGGTGGGGAATAGAAAAAAAAAACAATCCTAAGTAGAAAACGGCAGTGGAATTATTACTGTTTGTGGGTGGGGTGTTATGAGGGCTTACATTTGTTTAGCCATAATCTGTGGCTTGCATCTCAAAATGTCTTGTGATAGTGGCACTGATCCATTTTCAGATTTAAGTTTTGTCTTTTCTTTTTGTTTTGATTTACTTTTGTTTTCAATTTAAGTGCTATGTTGTAAGACCTGTAGTGTAAATATCATTTTTTTGTTTGATAGATGGTTTAAAAACATCAAACCTTCACCAAGAAGACAGTAATTGATCTGTTCCGCAATTACGACACATGAAATCAAAGTAAACACATTCTTTGCCACTCTTCCAAATAGCCTGCTTTTCAGCCGCAGCACAATGCATGGCTAAGGCCCAGCAGTGCTTCAGTTCTTTTGGGCTTGGTTAAAAAAAAGAGCTTGCCATTATTGTTCCTTTTTAATCAAGGACAAGTATATAGATGAGCTCATCATCCCTATACTTGGGTCTTGCTGAGGAAAGTTGTAAATATGCAACCACGGGGCAAGTTGAAGTGTATGGGTGTGGGCCAACTCCCCTCCCCCCAGTTCTGTACTGAACTGCATTTTTAACCAACCAAAGATGCTTAACAGACCTTACAGTTACTTTGTTTAGCTTTGGTTTGTTTTCTTTGGATTTCTCATCAGTGTTTTATATGTACCTCCCTTTACTGTTGTGGAGAGTCAAAAATGCAGGTGACTGTACTGTAATGTGTAAGCAGAGTTGGGGGCATGCCACAGGTAATGAAACTGTTGTAGCTTGTTACTCTTTGTGGGCCTAAAGACAAATGGATGTCCATTTCTGTGTGGTGATTGGACTGTCCCGCCCTGAGGTCGACTCTGCTGAACCACCAATGTCCCACCGAGCAATCAAAAGGAAAACTTGTCTGTTGTTATTTGTGTTGTAGAGTATTTCTCATATCCTGATGTCAGACTGAGTTTTTTTTAACGTTAATATATATCAGAGGCTTGACTGAGTTTTCCACCAGAGCTTGTGTTGGTGATCAGCAGAGGACCTCCTCAGAGCTGTACGTGTAGTTTGCTGTGTCTTACTTCTTCCTCCACTGATTGTTTTCTATTCCATGTCCTCTCCCTCTCTTCTTCCTTGTTGCATATAGGGCGGCTGAGGAGGCCATGATTTCAGATCTGGACGAGAACAACCCCGGCACAGAGTGGGAGCGGGTGGCTCGGCTGTGCGACTTCAACCCCAAGTCCAGCAAGCAGGCCAAAGACGTGTCCCGTATGCGCTCGGTCCTCATCTCCCTGAAGCAGTCCCCGCTAGTCCGTTAGGCAGCCAAGGTTGCCCAAGGCGTCATTCCATATCATCCTCTATCACCACACACCAACCAACCCAGCAACCACAACCTGTATTTGGAAGACAAGGGGACTTAGACCCCTTCTGTGCATGTGTTTGCCATGCACAGTCATACCCCCCCCACCCCACCCCAAGTGGAAGGATATAGCCAGTGGTCCTACCCTCATCTATCTCCATCTGGCAGGGCTGTAGAAATTAACCTTGAAGCACCAGCTCACCATTTTTCCCCATCTCCTTGAAGGGTTTTCACCTGTGTNNNNTCACAGACCAGTCAAGAGATTTTAATACGTCTTCCTCATGTTTAGCGTACTGAGATCAAAGCCTGTCAGATCGACACCAGGTCTCATGGTCTGTGGTCTTGTGCAACACTTGTGTAAGGGTGGTGAGCTGGAACACTAAAAGGGAAGGGTTGATGTTTGTTTGGGCCTACAGCTACACTACAGCCCGCTTCACACAGCCCCCAAACAATATCATTCCCATGATGCTGTACTCTAACTCTTCACCTGTCAATCTCATGAATCCTTCTCCGACCTACGAGGGTTGATTGATGTTAAATGGTTTACTTCACCTTCTGTTTTCCCATCCTTACAAAAAAGAAGTATCTTCAAAACTTTTCTTTATTGTTTTTTTAAGGACCAAACTCTAAGACAGAACTCCAAATTCAGTGTGTGTACTTTAAACTGTGTGTGTAGAGCCTGCTTGTGGCATATTGTGTTAAATTTTCCGATCTATGCATTTCCTTTTGAAAAGCCTCTCCCCTCTCCAGTCAGGAACTGAACAAAGTCCAGTCATTACAATACATATGACCTGTTTGTGTGTTCGTTTAAACCTTAACAGTGTGTGTATGTACTCTATGCGTGTACCTATGTACATATACAGAAGGCAATATATATACAGTATATAAAATGTTTATGTCACTGAAATTAGACAGTTGTGGTTTTAAAGAGAACTAGATATTAGCCAGCTGTTGCTTGACCATGCGTGTTCATAGTCCATTTGATTTCAATATCAGTAAAAAGTGAATGAAACCTGTTGTCCTGTCGTTCTTCAGCTGGATAATAGATGGTATTCTGTGGTTCAGGAATGTGGCCGCACTGAAGTATCTCAGTGCTGGCAGATCCTGGAAAAATATAGCAGAATACCGAACAACAGAGCGCCCGACTTATTTTAATTTCCATAGATGGCTGTGGAGTTCTCAATGACTTACCTTGTGAAATACTAACTTTCCCTATCTGGAGAAAACTGCCCAAAAAGGTATGAGGCTGTGCAGTACGCAAGCTCAAACAACTCTTACCTGAACCTAACTTGGGTTGTTAAAAGAAAGGACATGTAAAGAGGTTTGCAAGGCTTTTTGTTGTCCTGAAAAATGTTTAACACTGTATGACTACTAATTTGCACTCCAAAGCTTTGTTACCCTGGTTATGAAAAAAAACTGCATTATGGATAATGCCATGACTGAGCTTTTAAAAAATAATGTTAACATAAAGCAGTACTTTTTGTTACATATCTCCAGGGTGGTGTATCCTCCATCTTCCTTTGTCTATGCACCAGTCCATCTGTGTCAGGATGTCCCATCGTGGTGTCCAGTGGGATGTAGTCCATTAAGATGATGTGTCAGGTCTACAAGACAGTGACGGAGCACCACCATATGTTCAACGTCCTGCAGTGCACCAGTGCCGACCCTCTGGACCCCACAGACGTCAACCTCAGCGTGGTCACATTAAGATGAATGAACAGAACAAGTGTCTCCTCGCAGTCACTGACTCCTCGTTGTTAGGAGTGCAGTAAAACTATCACTGATATTTTAGTTTTGTTCTGCTTTGGTGGAGCACGTACATGACTTGTTCCTGACATAACCAGATGAAGGAGAAAATTTCCTCCACACATTTTTTACAAGGCCTATCTGACAACATCTAATGTCATCTGATCCAGCTCACCAGTTGGTGATGAACTCACAGCTGCCCCCAAGAGACTGCCTGGCATTTGCTCACAATGAGCCCAGGAAGAATCAAGGCAGGGTATTTCTCAATTATGTTAAGCAGCACCTAAGCAGCTGTGTAGCACAGAGGTCTCTGGTGTCCAAGCACCAAAGACCTCTGTCAAATTTTAATTAGCACAAATCATCTGTTAATCTGTACACTCATATTCTGTTTTAAATATTATCTTTACTCCTCTGTCTCTTCTGATTGACATGAATAAACGTACCTCGGTCTGATAAAAGTGGGAACACTTTCAGAAAGAAAGTTATAGGACCCCAGACTGTGGGCTGTTGCCAACAGGAACACTTCCAATAACTGACCTGTGTTGTATCCGACCATGTAACCACATCGCTTGTTAGTGGGGTTTAAAACTGTGTGAGATATTTTTAGGTAGAATGCTAGAAGTCAAAATGTAAGGTTGAAGAACATCCTTTCTAAAACACGATAAATTGCCCCAGAAGAGACTGCAATCTTATTTTTATTTAAAAGAAAAAAGGTATGTTGACCAACCCTGACCAGGTGTGTGGGGGTCATTGATACCCCTTGATGTGGGATTGGGCTAGAGATGAAGACATGTTTACTGTTGGAGAGAACATCTAGCCCATCATTTCAGTTGATATGGATGATTACGTAACAATGATTACTACCCACAAAGATACTGAATGACGACCTTGCCTAATTCCAAACACTGACATTTATGTATTACAACTACGACTACAAACTGACAGAACTGACAACTACTACATTTTTCTGACATCATATGTTATTATTTCATGTAGCAAACTAATTTACTGATTGATTGGTTGGTTGATTGAGGTTTCATACATTATGGCATCAGCACTTTGGTAGTTCTGTTTTGTTTAACTCAGTAGTCAAGGACTTTCTCCACTTAGAAATAAATCTCAAACACCCTGAACAAGCTCAACGGGTACTTGCCATTGATATTACAGTATTATTTTGATATTACAGTGATGTTATGGTCTTACATAACACCACGACAAAGCCTTGGTAGCTCTGTTGTCAGGACAACAGGCACCTGTCAACGTAAGATACACATAAACAATGCTAATGCTTTGACAATAAAACACATTTACTTAAGCTTTCACATTACGTACCGTGTGTTCATTTTATTCCACGTAAGTGGAGACAAGTTAGACTGGAAACTACACCCTTAACCGACATGCCCCTCTCCTTCCTTCACTAGACACTCCCAGCAAACCATAGATGACGAAGATAACATCTGTAATGTGTGTGCGCTGTGCAGGCTTGTTAAACAAGAGAGAAACTGTGTGTGTCATTGTGCGCAAGTGTGTTTCAGAGTGAAAGTTGATCCCATGCCATGGATGTCAGTTTTATTTTTGGTACGCTATTTTAGGCCTCCAAGCTAACATTACCACAGTTCCAGTTAATTTGATCAGCTCAGCTCATACATGAAAACTTCATTGCAGTTAATTCAGTAGTGATATTGTTAGTTAGCACGTGCACATACATGAAAACATCAGGCATTATACATAACACACACTTTGTTCATTAATGATAAAAAGAGTTTTTACCCCTTCACTCTTTTACCGTAGGAATACTAGAAGGAATTTTCAGGCATCCCTGGTGGATATTCTGGGCATGAGCAGGGGATCCACATAACTGAGGCCGCTGTCACTGTGGCTCGTCATGTGATCCTGGACAAGACCAGGAAGGGAAATGACAACGTGGCATCCCTGGACACCTCCAGAGGCAACCCCAGAAATTTTTCATAAAGCAATTGTATCAGGGTGGCTGTGGCCCCCACTGGCCACCTCATGGCAGCGCCACTGGACATCTCAGAGCTGGTCTCAGCAATCCAAATGGTGGAGAAGGTGATGGGATCACATGTTAAACAGATACCCTGTGCGAAGAAGTGCCATGATAAAGTTAGGTTTGTTAATTTAGATTTAGAGTCATATTAGATGTCATAAGTCAGTCGTGGTCTTTATCCCTGTCAATTTGTTCAGCATCATTTATTCTGTAGAGCTCTAACTTTATCCTTACCCTGAAGAGTACTCAGTCGTATAATTTCCTCTGTGGCTATGGAGGGAGTGTTTCCTAGTGTGAGAAGACAACTCTGATGACATCATCAGGGTTTATTCCCACCTTGACCTCGGGGACATCAATTTTTTTACTGAAAGCCTTAGATACAAATTATTTGCAAAGAGTTTTTACCAGTTGTTGAGGGTTTAATGAAAGATCCAGTTGCATCATGGGATATGTAGGATCTATTGTTTTTGGAGGCCTGACCCATAAAAGAGACTTCTTGCAAGTCTCCCAACTTTATGGAAGTGCAATACAACATCACTGCTTTTAATATAATCCATTTTTAGTTTTAACTGAAAGGACTTCTCTTGACAGTGACTAGGTATTATAAAATAGTCATGTAAGTCACTGTTTTTCTGCCACTAGTGTTGTGGTCATACCTCGAGACAACTTTGTCTCGATTTATCATTTGTCCTGTCACATAATAACATGTCTGTTGGAGCTTTTTAATAAAGAGTTTATATTGATTGTTTATTATTTTGTATGATACTGAAAGGGGGTAAAGAGTGTCATTCATTATTTGTAACTGCTTATCCTGTCAATGGTCACAGGGGGGATGAAGCCTTTCACAGCTGAAAGTGGTCATGAGGTGGGGTACATCCTGGACAGGTTGCCAGACTATCACAGGGCTGAAATGATAAGCCAGGCAACCATTCAGACTCACATAATAAACACACACATGAAGGTAATTAACAGAGAGTAGTGCACTAGCTATGAATATGTATCTAGAAGTTGCATTAACCTCATTATTATGGCACTTTGCTCTCCCCCACATGTAAGTACAGTAGTAGATTTTAATGATAATAAGGTGATTCAGGCCATGGTACTGCCTGCTGTCAAATCCAAACTTATTTTTGGTTTCACCCGCCCCTATCCTCCATGAAATCTTTCTTTTGAATCTTAGAATTTCGTAACATGGTGTCTGACAAGTTCAACCAAAGCATCTAGTTTCTATTGTTAGACCAAACGTTGCACGGTCAGTTTGACACCAGTACCTGAGATGACATGAAGATAGAAGACGGGCACATACCTCTATGAACTTGTTTTACTGGAATTCATTGTTTGTTTTTTTTGTTTTTTTGTTTTTTTTTAGCAGTCTGTAATTGTTTTTATTAAACTTCCAGCAGTCTCCTTTCTTTCTTCTCTTGTTTTCATTCCAGCTGGGCAAACTGGTGGTGACTGAGGCAGCCATGTTTTCAGTGAAGGTCGATGAGCCAAAAGGTCATCCATCTAGAGGATATGCAGCTGCTGGTTGGCTAGATGATAAAACAGGATATGGAGGATGATAACAGCATCTTGTCCGATCTGTGAGAATAAACAATCCTCCACAAAGGTTGGGAGAGAGAGACAGACAGACAGAGAGAAGGAAGTGAGTGAGAGGGAATAGAAGAGAGGAAAAGAGGACTGAGTGAAAAAGAAAGACGAGAGATTTGACAAAGAAGAAGGGACGAGCAGTTAGAGAATGAAAATTTCTCCACACGATGCTGATATCTGAACCAAAGAGAGTGTTGGTGTGAAATGTAATTACAAACAGTCTGTAGGCCAAATAGCAGGGTGTGGTGTTTTGCACATCGATTCAGTAATGTGTCAACAGTCAAATATGGGATGTGAAGCCACATGTGCATTCTTCTTAATGACACAGGCTTGTTAGGCAATTCAGAAAGATTTGTCCCTGCCTAATTTCCCCAGCAGTAAATCATAATAAAATGTTACAGTTAACAATTTCTGTTAATTTTGAAGATGTCTCTTTGTCTCTGGATGATTAATCTTGGAAACAAAAAATGTATTAAAGGCTCTGCATTGCGGTTTTATTTTCTCATCTGGGAGTTCACAAAGAGCAGTGAAAAATATGGGTGTCATTTTGCTAGTTAATTATTCCAATTTGTCTTCTTTCATTCACCACATATCAACTGTTAATGCAGTTCATGAGTGTGTCTGTGATTATCAGTGTTTTGTCTATTTTACTTTAAGAAACTCACATTCAAATGAGCATAGCAGCTGTACTGACTGTATTTATATGGGGCATCATATATATATTTCCAGGTTTGAGTTGGGATGGTGAATGGGAGAGTTTTTCACCAGTCTCTGCTTGCTTATTGTTAAGACTGTGTTTACCTAAAATATTGGCCAAGTTGTCACAGCATCCTAATTAATGTTTTTGCTTAGTTTTATAATGATTTTTTTTTTTTTTTTTTGCTGTTTATACATTTGGCATTTGATCAGACGATAACGTGGCTAGATACTTTGTTTCCATGATCCACTGCTTCACCTGTATTCCAAACACATGCATAAATTCATGCTTTTATTTTTTAAAGGAAATCCTGCTATGACGTTGAACTACAATGCGGAAGTACCTGTCACATCCGTGATGTGCAGTACATGAACTGTTCCGGTCGGCTTTTCCAGTTGTAGCTACCGCGTCCCCCTCGTCTTGTTCTCAGCTACATAATTACTTTCTCTGGTAGTTTTTGTGTAGACTTTTGTGGACAAAATGCCTCTAGAGTTTGAGCTGTGCCCCCGCAGAATGATCGGAGGAAATCACCCGTGCTTCATCATAGCTGAGATTGGACAGAACCACCAGGGAGACATTGAGATTGCCAAGAAAATGATAAAAATGGCAAAGGTAATAAAACAGACACGTGTCGCTTTATTTCGATTGTGAATATGTTATTTTCTCTGTTGTTCTTATCTTTAACAGCGCGGACATGCAGAGAGAAACATACTCAGCACTCCATTCAAAAATGCGACCATTTAATGTCTCGGCCGCCACATCGTCCTCGTCTGAAGCATTACTTTGAACAGAACATAAACTGAGCTAGTGGGTGTGTGTTGACCTTAATAATTAAATTAATAGTTAGATTATAACGTGCTAATTTATGGAGCATCTGTAAGCAAACAGCTCCGAGCGATATTTGCAGAAATATGTGCAGCCATGTTGTACAATGTTAAATTACCAGATTTATGAATGGAGTTTGGTCTGTCTATTCAGGTTACTGTGTCTGTACTGAAGCTGCTGTACATGCCTGTTTGTAGATTTTTATTTTTTTTTCAGTTTAGGATGAGAAACTAATTAACGAATTATATGCACATGGTAAACATAGAATTTAATAACTCACCATTTCATGAAAAATAAACTTCAAACGTCAACCCCCTTATACTTATAGCATAGCTGTATTTCACAGGTGTGTATGCAATGTAAATGTAACACATTTATGATTTCCTGGACATTTCCTTAAAGAACCACGTATTTTGGTACCACTTACAGGGGGAATAGAGACAAATTTATCTAAGTTGTGTTGTTTATAAGCTTTTGTTTCATTTTCAGAGGAATTTCCTTGAAAAAACTGCTCCTCCTAAACCCAACTAAATGTGTTTGTTCATTATTAATTCATTAATCCCCACATATGCTGACTGGTATGCTTGATTTTAGAAATAAAAAGCATACTTTTCCATGTTCAGTCCCTAAAAAAACCTCTTTTTTTACACTAGAAATTGATTAAAATAAAGTGAATTATAAATGTAGTAATTGAACACTGTCCCCTCTAAGCAGCACCAAATGAGCTAGTCCTCTCCATGCAGCTTCCTGTGAATTTAAATGATATATATAAGTTACACTCTTGGACATTAATATAATCTGTGGGACCCCTACAATGAATCATTACCATGCAAATATATTTTCCAAGCTCCCTGTCTTTTTATTGCTAACATTTGTATCTGTGTCCAGGACAAAAGAAAAGGAGGATAGCTAACACTCAACTCAACCGTGAATCCAGTCGCTCCCACAGTGTGTTCACAGTGAAGTTGGCCCAGGCTCCACTTGATGCTGACGGGGACCACATTCTCCAGGTGACATG
>JAPZEB010000020.1:20972670-20983613 GCA_029783705.1 Chaetodon striatus | reverse complement strand
AATGTCTGTGTTCTTGTCATGGTTCACAAAATTAATTAGCTTTAGTAAAGGTCGTGTTTATGATTTGATTAAGGGTTTGTAAAAATGTTTTTTGGACACAAAAGTGTTTGGTTGAGGTGAAATTTTGTACTCCCCAGTTCTTAGTATTTCCTTACCTCTTTGCTGTAGAAAGTAGTCAAAGGACGATGGGAAAACACATTTCCCCCGTTTCACAGAGCATGTATATGTGCTTATTAATCACAAATGTTCCAGAGACGATGCTGGACTGACTGAATCTCATTTGTTTTTAGCTCGTTTCAAGGAGAAGGCATCGATCCTTCACAAAATGGCCAAGCAGAAATGTAAAGAAGAAGCTAGCAGTGCCAACGGTGTAGGTGAGTAACAGTGACGAGTCAGACTACGGGATATCAATCAAAAATCAACTTATATATAAAGTCACAAATCAATTATCAAATCATTAATCAGTTAGGAACTGTGGCTGCTGACAGATGAACATGAGAACACATTTTATGTCTCGTTGAGAAGACTGTTTTGATTTTCACTTTCTTTTTAAAATGTATGGCTGAAGTTATCAGTCAGTGTCCTTTTGGTATAGTAAAGAATGACACAGTGCAGTAGTTTAAAATCAAGCGTGAGCTTACATAACTGACTGCTGCCGGGAGTGTTTCTGTGATGTTATAATTTTATATATTTTTGTTATTTATTTGCTGATTTATCCTTGTTTTATCAGCACTGTGGGCTAAAGGTCCAGTGTGTGGGATTTAGTGGCATATAGTGGTGAGGTTGCACTTGTCATGTGTAGTTTGAACAAGAACTATGGAGGCCAACATGAAAGCACTAAAACGCAAATGGCCCTATCTAGAGCCACTGTTTTGTTTGTCCATTCTTGGGCTCTGTAGAACAACATGGCCGACTTCGTGGAGGAGGACCCGCTCTATGTGTACATATTAATGGCTCATTCTAAAGTAACAAAACTACAATGATTATTATTTTTACGTGATTATAAACTGATGAAAACATAGTTATGAATATCATATTCCATTTTCTGCCAATAGATACCTCTAAATCCTACACACTGGGCCTTTAATGTATCTATTGCCTTTCACGTGTAACCAGTTATCTGATTTCTTAGTCATATCAAGAACTGACATTTGTCAGTGTATTTATCAATTGACTGACCGCTTTGTCAATAACTCTGTCGTAATATCACTTCATCATCAAGGGGCATACACCTGATACTGTGTTACACGTGTGAGACTGACCTCAGGAAAATAACAAGTATATTTTGTTTCTCAATGTAGGAGCTGCTCCCCAGACACAACCTCCAAGAAATGCAAATTGTACTAAGTTTAAGCTCTTCTCTTAATGTCATTAGACAACATTTTTATTTCAAATTTCTACCGTTCTTTTGAACGTATTCCTAAAATGCTGTTCTAATCTTCCTTCTTTTTCTTCCCTCAAGCTGATAAAAACATCCCCAACAGTTCAAATGTAGCAGTGGAGGTCACACCACCCATGAACGGTGTTGCGGGAGGAGACGAGGTATGGCTTTTATCTTTTAGCATTCCCCCCAAGTTTACATGTTGAAGGAGCTGTATGAGACATGCAGAGAATATCTATGATTCAGAGTCTGGGGCAGGATTGCCTGCACATGGTTCTCAACATGGAGGTGGCTGAGCAGGCGGCAAGCAGCTAATGGTGTTAACAGTACAAACAGTGCTGACAGAGCTAACGGTGTTACCACATTGGGGAACTGAAGGCGATGCTGTCCAGGTATACAGTAGTTGAACAGTGCAGAGTGGCGGGGATTGGCTAGCCAGTGGGACACACACACATTGCGACCGACATGCACTAACATGCACATGCAGCTCTCTACTGTAACAACAAACAAAGAAGTAACAACACACACAGACGGAGTGTGACTTCATGCTCAGCTCAGGACGCCATCACTCATTACACAGCAAATTGTTCTTCGCTGGTATATTCATGCTAAATGTCACGTACAGCCCCTTTAAACCATACGTTTAAAGCATCATGTCAAATGTCCAAATATTATATAAAAATATATGACTAAGTAATTAACTTCTTTAGGGTGGTGAGGAAGAGGAGGATGAAGACCAGCCTCTGAGCCTTGCCTGGCCCGACACCACCAGGAAACAGCTCACCTACCTCTTCGTCATGCCCATTGTCCTTCCACTGTGGCTCACACTGCCTGACGTCAGGAGAGAGGTGACAACAGACACACACACACACAATGAGCAGCGTGTTTCATGTGTATGAACATGTAGAAGCAACTCAGAGTTACAAAAAAAAAAATCTTCTACTCACACCACTACAAATACTTTAATGATGAGTTTTTGTTTCTCACCTGATGTAAATTGAAAGTACAGGCTTGTTTTACGGCTATTTTTACCTTCATTTGTTGTATTTTGGATCAGGGCAAAATTTGAAATAACTTAGATTATGTGCGTTTCTAGTTTAGTTTATTCATTACATGACCTGCTGATTCTTAAAGATTAACAGCAGGTTCCAGTCTCATTATATTTATTTATTTTTTATTTACAAGTTCGGCTATACATTTAGATCAAAATATTGTATTATACATTGGCATTGCTCTTCAGGTATGTCAGGGTCTTGAGTGGGCCTATCATTGATTGATTGAGTGATTGATTGAGCTGTTGGTCAGTTGTTTGACTTGTTGTTTGTGGCAGATGTAATAGATTTTGTATTTGCTCGTTTCAGACCTCAGAAAGGTTCTTCCCCGTCACATTCCTTGGCTCCATTTCTTGGATTGCTTTCTTCTCCTACCTGATGGTGTGGTGGGCTCACCAGGTACCACACGCACAAATGCACACATGCACGCTCTCTCTATTTGTCTCATACACCAACTCTATTGTCTATTCTTTTCTATTTCTGAGACCTTTCTTACGAGTGAGTGCAGCAGTCAGGGTGTTGAATGTGTGACCACAGCAGCTAATCCCAACTAATCTGTCTTGATCCGCAGCCAGATGAACCTGTAATGCTCTATTTTAACAGCACAAATGCAAAGACAGGCCTGAAGCACGAGGGCATGTGTGCAAGGTCACTGAGGAGATGCACCTGTTTTGTTAGTTCAGCCTAAGTGCAATGCATTGTGCGCACAAAATGTTGGATGAAGTGATGATGTGTGGTGATCGATCCTTATTGTCTCGGCATGTTGCTGAGGCGATAATGGTCTTATATGTTTTATTACCAAACAGACTGGTGCATAAAAGAAGAAGGTCTCATCTCCTAGAGTGTCAGTCCACATGAACACACAATTTTTTTTTAACATAGCCTTTTTGCTGTGTTTTGGTCTTTTGTCCACACATAAGGATGTGAAGCACAGTAAAAATGGACCATTCGTAAAACTCATTTGAAGCCTAGCTTGTGCTCTTTTGACGTGCTTTTTCCCTCACCTGCCATAATTATTTTCTCAGACATCATACCAACCCCCCATGGCATAGGGGCATTTTGAGCAATGATGTGCATGGCCAAAATAGTGCTAGTTCTATCCTTACTAAGAGACTTTTCACAGATTTACACATAAATGTATAGTTACTTTTCCACTATATTGAAGAACGGAGGCGTCAGAATCCACCACTATGTATAAGCTTGCCATTGTGGCATCGTAGCCTTCAGGTTATAGCTTTTTTTAGTCCTTTGATTTTCTTCTTCTGCTTCTTTTTGGAATGATTGGCCAACATGGCTTTAGGTTTTGTCTTGGCAGTGCTTTAGTTGTTTGGGTTTGTTTTGGTTTTTTTGGTTTGTTTTGCAATTTAATTTAATTTAGAGTGGACGGATTTTTTTTTCAAAAGAAGGGAGAAAAACCCTGTTTTTCAAAAATACCTATGCACATGTGGACCAGGCCTCAAACACAAAGTAAAGATGACATCCAAGATATGTGATTTCTTTACTTCTAGGGATCTTAGCAGTCCATTCCAGTCTCGCTCCCAGCTTGTCAAATACTGACGGCTGGTTAATGGCCCTCTGTGTCATATACTAACGCACTAAAGCACCTTTTAACAGTGGTATGAGACAAACAGGAAGGTGATATTTTGCTGATGCACAGTGGGACAAGCGCAAATTGACACACCATCCCAGAGTGTCCAAAACTGATGTTGGAAGGGTACCTAGATAGTTTGACATGTAGGGCCACTGACCAAGCGTCAGTATTTAATGAGTCTGGAGTGAGAATCTGTTGGAAAGTCTGGTGGTTTTTTTTTTTTCTATCTTACAACACAACACCACGTAATGACTGTTTTGTCTCGGTTGTAGGTCAGAATAAAATATCACCATCCAGTATTATTGGACAAGGATACATTTACCAAACAAAAATGTTACCACCTCAGTCTGAGCTGCCATGGCTACAGAAGTACCAAAAGCTAGGAAAAATGCTTTTCAGGAGATGCACATGTAGGAGCACTGCTTGCACTGGTCCTGCCTTGTCACAGTTCTACTTATTATAACCTCAAATCCACCTCTACTGTTTGCTACTGTTTGGGTCTTTAAAGTGACATCAGCAAAAGAATGAAATTACTGAAGGTCTATCAAACTATACTAGTAACTATACTAATGCTTGGAGCCATGTGAAAATAGTGAAATGATGAAGGTGTTTGTGACACAGTTTTCTAAGCTGTGCAACTTTAAGCAACTTGTTCTTCCTTTCAGGTTGGAGAAACATTCTGGATCACAGAAGAGATAATGGGTCTGACCATATTAGCTGCTGGCACTTCAATCCCTGACCTGATCACCAGTGTAATTGTAGCCCGAAAAGGCCTAGGTGACATGGCTGTGTCCAGCTCTGTGGGCTCCAACATCTTTGATATCACTGTGGGGTGAGTGCAGCCTGCATCTGTTCATCTCTCATAATCAAGCTCACAGATAAATAACCTTAATAACACTCTTCTCTGTCGTGCTTCCTCATCTCCTTCCAGTCTGCCGTTCCCCTGGCTCATCTACAACATCGTCAATGACTTCAAGCCGGTGGAGGTGAGCAGCAATGGCTTGTTCTGCGCCATCGTCCTCCTCTTCCTCATGCTCCTCTTTGTCATCATCTCCATCGCGGCTTGCAAGTGGAGAATGAGCAAGTTTCTGGGCTTTTCCATGTTCCTGCTCTACTTCGTATTCCTCATTGTCAGCGTCATGCTGGAGGACAAAGTCATCGTCTGTCCAGTCACCATCTGAGAGAGAGCAGCACCCTCTGAGTATCCGAAAGCGGAAATTAAGCGTAAATGTGCTCAAGTGTACCATGATTTACTGTAGGAGTGGAAAAACATGCTCGCACAGACACAAACTGTCTCTTATCAGTCTCACTTACATACACAGTAGAAGATGCACACACACACAGTCAAGTGACAGGTGAAAAAAACACACACACGCAAACACACACACACACACACACACACACACACACACACGCACACACACAGTTGTGGATGCCAGTTAGGCAGAGGCACTGACCTAAGTCAACGCTTAAAATTCAGACCGGTGCATCACAACCGTTCAGCAGTGGCATTCTACAAGTCTGTACATCAATAACAGACTTTATGCCACCCAGTAGGAAGGACTCCTCTCTTTTTGTACCATGTGACTACATTCAGTAGCTGCTATTGGTTGAAACCTAAAGGACAAGTTATGTGAACACCACCTGGGATGGAAATTTGAATTGAAGATCACCAGATGTTGTTGCTGTTTTTTTGTTTTTTTTTTCTTTTTTGTCAACTAAAGGACTGAGTGGCAGTATAAGAAGTACCTCCGCTACTCATGCAAGCAGCCAAGTTAAGCATATAAACTGTATATCGGGGCTTAAAGACACTTTATTTTGTTTTGTTTTATAGGGCCACAAAGCTCTGGAAAGATCCTGTATGTCATGGAAAAAAACAGAAAGGCCCAAGACAACACATAAGTGTGATAGCTGCTTTATATACCTTTAGATTTTAAATGTGTTCATTCCACTTCCTGTATGGCTTTGCTATGTTATTGAGAGAGAAACATCCAGTGTTAATAACTTGAGTGTGTTCAAATACCGTATATTTGAGGACATATTCGGCAGAAATGGTTACTTTACATCCCATTCATGAATATCTATGATAGGATACATTGAATGCTAAATAGTTACATTAGAGCATAAACAGATAGAATCATGCTCAAAATATCCCAACTTTCTTGTTTCGGGTTTTGCATATAATAAGCTTGTGAGCATGTTCCTGTCTGTTCTGTCTGCCTTTACATGCATCACTCTAGAGATTACTTTAGTATCCTGACTAAAACTGGATGATTTTTGTGCATAGAAATGTAATAAACAAGTCAGTGTCACATCTCCCAGTAGATGATGCACCTGTGCAGTTTCTTCTGTAATATTTTGATGTAAAACAACTCATGTACTGTATACGATGTTGCACTGCTATGTTCACATACTACTCTCTCGTGTTAAGTGTGTGACATAGAGGCTGAAATATTATACAATATTATATAAAGCATCAAATAGGCCCATGTTTTTCGATATTAAAACAAAAACTTGGGCCGCTGAAAAGATTCAGTTTGTGACATATATATTTTTAGTTTTCTTCTAATCCCTCTCTCTTAGATTTACGGTAAAATAACGCTGAGAAAAAAGCATGTAACTTCACATCACTAGGGTCCTGCTGTACAAATAAATCGACCATAGGTTTCTTGCCATTCAAATATGTGTTTTCATCAACTAATCTAATGCAAATTTTCTGAAAAGGTTGCAAAAATTATGAAATAACTACAGAGAAAAACAATAAAGAAGTGTCGTAACTCAAAAAATCTGTTTCCATTACCATTATTGTATTTTTTCTCTTTGTTTTGCAAAATTCTAGTAGATTTTTTTTTACTGGTTTTTGTTTTTTTTCTTTTAATGAGAGAAGTCAAACTGTCCTTAAAACAGGCAGAAGGAAACATACTTTCTGTTTTGAGGCAGATATATGTTGGTGCCCCATTTAACAGCCAGTGATTGTGATCCAGTACACGTTTTGTCAAATTCAACGACTATTTCCTCATGCTCCATTTGCTGTCTATTCTGTGTGGGCTAAAAAAAAATCCAGTGTACATAAACAGCCTCGGCTCTGAAAATGGGAAACAAAGTGCTCATGGATGTATAAAGAGAAAGGCAGTAGCCCTTTTTCCACAGAGACTGCACTCCAGGGCTGCTACGCAGTCCCTTCTTTACACTGCCTTTGCATCTTTACACAGAACCAAACAACTGCAGCATTGTGCTGCTCTGGTGTGTGATTTTAAAAAGCATGTTGGCATCGTGGAATCAAACGAGATGCGACGGGTGTGACATGTCATCAGTGCTGGCCTCTAATGTGACATATAACATGTGCGTTAGCAGCACTTTATAAACAATAACAATGGTATAACGTGGCAATAATAATCATATACTGTCTCTGTTTTATGGCGGCTCTCTGCTCAAACGGGAGGGAGCTCCCGGACCTCATTGTTTTCCCAGTTTGCAGACATTTTTAGTCGCTGTTCTTCCTCTTTGAGTTAGCTGCTAACTGCTAAAAGCTACTTTTTAAATCTCCCACAGTGGGACAACTCTGTCCCCCCATTCTGGGATTATACCATTTATACTGAATTGCGAGGTGGCATATTCCTGTCTTGAACAGGCAGTGTAAAAGGGGCTAGTGGAAGCGGGAGGCTGACAGGACGGGTGTATTTGTTTGGGTGTTGAGTTCGAACAGAGACAGTGTTTCTCCAGAACTGCTCACTCCACTGTTTAATGCCTCACTGTCCCACCAAATGTGCTATCAATGTCATTGAACCAACTGTTGCATGCTGAACTGCTTCACTGCCCTCATACGCACAATGTGTTTCCTTACGTCACCTGCTTTGTATATCAAATATATAAAGCACAAACTAATGTGAGCAGTATTTTATATTTTATTCTCCTAACAATGTCCAACATGCTCCATCAGTGTTGGAGAAATGATCGATAAAAGTATGCAGTCTTATGCAGTACAACCTCGTAACAACTAAAAACAGTATCCTGCCCAAACATTTCCAGAGAACACATAGTTTTACTCAGGTGTAGATTTGCATTTGTGTTTCTTTCAGTTTAACACTGACATTTTTCCTTTTTTTAGGCAAATGGATCTGATTTTCCTGATTAGATCACTATCAGTTTAAAACTCCCAGACGGTTAAAAATCATTTTGTGTCACTATGTTAACCAAATCCATTTTTTTATTGTACATGTTCATAAATTGCAACTTTTTTTGTCCAAGTGAAAATGAAAAGATTTTATCCTCCATAAAAATGGCTCCAATTATTCCCCATATCTGGCAAAGTCAAAAATATGTTTCATTGTGTGTTAATGTGTATAAAAATGTGTAAACTGTAATGTCAGACTGTATATAAGCTCCTGTGTGTAATCATAGTCAGCACGTAGTTTAGCCTCGGCACAGCTTCTATCGTCAGACTCTAGTTTTAGACTGTCTGCATAGTGTCACCTCTAAATCGTTCCCGCTTTGATGGATCATGTGAATGTGAGGAATGTGTGCATGAACGAGTGCATTTAGAAATATCTGTAAGATTTAATCCTTGACCAGTTTGAATACCATGACAAACTGTAAATTGCTTTTGTATTTCCCTTGTCCGTTACACAAGTATGAAATCATATTTATGTACTACTTGAAATGTGTATTATACTGTAAAAACCATATATCATTCACCTCTGTATAAATATGATCAAATAAATGAAACCTCAAATTTTCATTGTTGGTGTTTGGAGTTGTTGGTTAATTTGGGTTTAGGTTTCCTTTTTGTTTTTATTTTAAAAAATAGTTTTAAACATGTTGTAAATTCTCTATGATTTAGATCGGCTTTTAAATGATTACTGTTATTATCGTATTGTTTTTACACAGAATAACTTGGT
The DNA here is from genome assembly GCA_029783705.1 of Chaetodon striatus. Classification (NCBI taxonomy): domain Eukaryota; kingdom Metazoa; phylum Chordata; class Actinopteri; order Chaetodontiformes; family Chaetodontidae; genus Chaetodon; species Chaetodon striatus. The sequence continues at coordinate 20,974,691 of JAPZEB010000020.1, read as the reverse complement.
AACTGTATAATTGCTTTGGGTCACAGGACACTTTAGATCTCACAAACTACTTAAAAAGTCAGGTCACTTTGCCTCTCAAGCTCCCGATCAGATTTGCAGTGTCATCTATCAGGATGTGATCTGCTTTACTTTGACACAAGCCTCTTACAGCAGCATGCGTGGCCCGCTGCCATGACCAGTGTGATGCAACAGGGATTCATTGGACACCTGTGGACACCAATAAAGGACATGGTCACCTGTCTGCTTTCTATCCCTGTTCCTGCTAACTGACAACTGAGGACACTTACTCACTGCACTGAGCCAGCCAACCAATGAGCTATAGGGACAAATTTCCTTGTGTGTGTGCCATTCTCAGATGAAAATGTCACAGCTGTGGGTGAGTCCTCTTTACCCTGTAGTGTCAGATAAAGTGAAGAGGGTGAATCTTGTGAATCCATTCAAGCCATCACATCAGTCTTAACTCAGTCTTGGAACCCAGCTATCAGTCTGGCTACAAGAAGCCTCTGAGGGCGACAGCCAGTATTTTGGGAGACCTGGTGTAGCTAGGACACTTCCTGTAGCAAAATCTTATCCTGCTGCCTACAGATTCGACATACATGTCACCTTGTTAATTCCCAGATATGTCTTTTGCGCCATTATTTTGCTGCATGATCTTGTTGAGGACTTGCGGCCCCTACTGCCCAGTCAAGAGGAGTGAGGAGTCAGCGGTCAATAATAGAACAAAACAAAAACACGTTGTTTAGCAAATGTGAATCACTGTAACCACGAGCATGTTAACATAAATGTGCACACAAAATATTGGGCTGATTGGTCCAGTAGTGTGTGAGATTAGCTGCAGACGCACACAGACAAACATGAGATCCCCTCCAGGGTTAGGCCTGGGAAATATAATGAGGGCCGTTGATTTTGTCCCCCATCATTGAAGTTTCTTTCAGAAGGGCTAGGCTCTCTTTGTGGCCGGTATGAACAGTGGGAACAACTGCAACAACAAAAAACTATTTCAAGGCACATATGGGCATCTATATGTAAGATTTTAGGACACACAAAAAATGTGAGCCTATCCTGTAATTTAAAAAATCCATCCATCCAGTGTGTATGAGCCTTCATTCAGTCAGATTGAGTACTGGAAAGAAACAAATGAAAGAAGAGTCTGAAGCTGGAATTAAAGTTTTTAATATAAAGACAGTAATGAACATGTCGAGGAGTGGGTTGTATTAACCATTAACACGAATGTAGCACTGATGAGTAGGATTGGGTTTGTTGTACTTCATATTCCCGACCAGTAGGTGGAGGTAATGCATCTACAACTTTAAAATAATTGAGCGAAGAAACAACCGGAAGTATACAACAGTGGCTTTTATAACAACAGTCCAACGCTGTGCTTTGAATGGGTGAAGACACGTCTTGTCTGAAGAGACGTGTAATGTATTTCTATGTTGTGATCGCTGTTTGAGAGAGCAGCATGGATCCGCCAGAGTCTCAGGGAGTGGACGCTGCCGGTCCCGGTCCCGAGCAGAGTCCCAAACCCGAGCTGTCTGCAGCGATGCGGGCTAAAATCGAGAGGAACCGGCAGCGAGCGTTGATGCTCCGACAAGCCCGACTAGCGAGCCGCCCTTTGTCCGCTATCGAGGGCGCAACTTCGGCCAAAGTCTCCAAGACCATCGACTCCGGTGCCGGGTTCTTCATTGAGGAGGAGGAGGACGGAGAGGAAGAGCAGAGGACCAGGAAAGTTGTGCACCAGCCAGGTGTGTGTTGTGTGTATATGTGTGTGTTGTGTGTATGTGTGCACCTTGCTTATTTACATGTGTGTTGAGTGTGTGTGTGTTTTGCCTTCAGCTCCAGTCATTGAGCCAGACTACCTGGTGTGTGATGACTGTCAGAAACCCTTTATGGACTCCTTCCTCAGCAACAGCTTTGACCTGCCTGTCTGTGACAAGTGCAGGTACACACACACACACACACACACACACACACAGATCAAAGTCTTTACTGGTGGTGAACAACACTATAAATACCTCCTG
>JAPZEB010000020.1:20903616-20918355 GCA_029783705.1 Chaetodon striatus | reverse complement strand
CACCCACCCACCCACACACACACACACCCACACACACACACACACACACACAAAGAAATTACAACCTAATCGAATGCCTGGATAATGGAATAACTGAATACGTAGCCTAGAGGTTATTAATGCAAGTGGTTTCCAAACTGGGGTCGAGGGAACTCCAGGGGTCCTTGAAAGCAGGATTCGGAGGGCCTCTATCAAAATATAGACTTATTTAATTCCATTATAAATTAACCTTTATGTCACTTTGAAAATTACATAAGAATCCGAAATCATCCTCTCTCCACTTTCATGTCCCTGGACAGATCTGGGGTTCAAAATCAACCACAACAAAGGCCTTTGTCCCTTATTTGGTTTCTGCTTAGAGCTCTGGTCATATGTTAATGCTTGACATGGACAGATTTTGTGCACCAGTCAATACTGAATACAATCGTTGTCAAAGGTGTGAAATTAGATGTCAAAATTTATGGCATTTAACTTCTGAGGATTTTTTTTAAACAGGTCAGTCATAATTTTACTTTAACATTCCCATCTCCATCAGTCAACCAATTAGGGAGCCTATTGTTATGATTAGTCATAGTAATAGCCTAATCTTGTTTGGACTTTGACCAAATTAGAAATCAAAGGAACAAATTAAAGGCTTAATAGATTGAACCCTTTAAAGGGTTTATTTGTACCAAGAGGTTTTGATAGTCATTGTTTGATCTGTTTTCAACTTCTGGTTAAATAGATCTCATAGGTTAGAGTGATCCACCGTGCTTCATGTGTGAACAGGTGACAGGACCATCTATTAGACTTCTCTCCTTTATTCTCTCCGCATCAAAGTCATAAGAAAAGCCCCATCAGGTTAACATTCGTCTTACATGTGAGGACTTAAATGAAGAGTTCATCTTTGATATTCGTTTGATATCTGCTCTCCATTGGCTCCTTTGATCCTGAACTTCCCACTGGAAATCTGACACCACACTGACCCTCAATAAAAAGTGAAGATTGACAAATGGTGATATCAACGGTCACTCATAATTTCCCAGTGTAAACCGAGATGTCTTGCAAGTCTACTCTAAGATGACGACTCACATGCTGTGAGACATTTGAGCTAATAGACTATTTATAAATACAGATGCTGTCATTGGTTTTGAAATTTGATTAGCTAGATTTTTCATGTGTGTCACAGCATGCAGGGAGTTTGCCAGTTTCTCATGGGAGCAGTGATGGAAAGCTGACAGCCATAGACCTACTGGTTAGCAACATATTTTGGTAATTTAAGGGGAACTTAAACCATTTTCAAAATTAATATTATTCCTATGGTCTAAGACAGTCCAAAAAATATTAGCAAAAATGAACACCTCACTCCCAAATAGGAGAACAAGAATGCTAAAACTTAAATTTGTGATGTCATAGGGTATAAAGACTGGTGGATGCTCCACAGACATTGAATTGGGAAAGATGTTATAGATCAGTGGTTCCCAACTGGTCCAGCCATGGGGTCCAGATTCCTCCTTAGTCATTAGTTTTAGGTCCCACAGTTCAATACATTCAGCGTCATACTTGCATTTGGCCATGTTGTTGAGCCAGTTTGCTGACTCTGTCAAGTAGCTGTCCAATAGTTACTCACTCGAAAACTACACTTCATAATGAAAGCTCTGTGCTGGAAATGTACTGTACTTAAAAATAAAGTGATTTTCTGTTTGAGAACTGAGAACACTACTGTAGAATAATGCTCATTTTGGTATAAAAAAAAAATAAAAAATCAGGCACCCATTCATTGTCTATGGAGCAGCTCCAGACTATATACTGCATGACATCACAAGTTGGAGACTTCTCTGGTTTCTGGCTTTGAAAGAGAGTAGCTCATGTTCACAAATATTGATTGAACTTTACTAGACCATGGAAATAACATATTGAATTTCTGTAGGTGATGTTGCCCTTTAAGATTTTACATACAAAACATCTGGTCATTGAGTGCAAGACTGTTTATTAAACTTACAACATTTTTTTAAAATTGTAATTGCAAAAAAATGTGTTATTAATAAAGTAATTACTACTGGTAGTTGGTAAAAGGATCTTAAAATATAACTTCTAGCTGATGAATCACATTTCAAGTTTTGATGTATCATTTTATATCATTCTTATGTTATTGAATTAATACATGTCACTTGATTGGTTAAATTCTACTCATGTAAACTGGATGAACTCAGTCTTTTAGACTGCGTTCCTGTTTATAGGTGACCGCGGTTCAAATGAATCACTCACTCCCACTCAGCCAAGCATCAAATCCACTCCACTCTGTGTGGGACTTTGCTCTCAGCCTCAGCATCAACACAGTGTTCCCAGTTCTCGCGATAAAAGCGAGGAAACGCGATAGTTTAGTGCTGCCAGTAAAGTTATAATCACAGCAGCAGCGCAGCGGCAGCCGCAGCAGCAACAACAGCAGCAATGGCCGCTTTACGCAGAGTGGCAGCGCTGGCCGGGAAGCTAAACCTCTGGTCGGCGGCGAGAAACGAGCTCGTCGGCGGTCAGACGGCCAGTGGAGGGAGGGCACGGAGGTGTCTGGCTGTCGGGATGTGTCTCGCAACGGGAGGCGCCGTGGCGCTTTACTTCTACAACGATATGACGAGCGGCAGAGGCAGGAAGAGGATGGGGAGCCACAGCATCAACGGTCTGTTCCTGCCGTCCATCCCGACCGTTGAGGCGAAGGAGAAGGTAGGAGGCTGAGGAAACTGGCGCTGCTGTTTGTTACTCAAAGGGGCTTTAGGGGCACGTAGCGACACGGAAGGTCGTCGGCAGAAAGTGTGTTATCTTCAGTGCTGACACAGGGGCCTCGGTGTGAAGGACTATAGAGTAAAAAGCACCGAGAGAGACGGCAGAGAGCGCAGAGTGTTTTCACTTCTCCTTCCACTAAAATTAGACCCACATGGGCCCAGTTAGACGGGCCTGCTTGTGTTTTGTAGCCATGGTGTGGCTAGCAGTTTATATGTTTTTCTCTCGGGTGGATAATCTGTGTCATTCATTCCCAGCACGCCCAATGGAAACAGTTTGCTCACTGTTTGGCTGCAGGACGATGTGCGCGCGCAGATGCATGAATGGCGCTCTCCGCTCGAGCTGGTGCTGAAATGACAACACGTCGAGGATGATCCTGTCAGTCAGGCTGCTGTGTGAGGGGACTGCTCACAGCAACACTTAAAATTAGACAGTAGCACTCTAAAACAAGGCACTGACATTGGTTACTAGTGCCTGCAGGGCCCAGGCATCGAATTACTGAATGTAGTAGTTCATGTAGTTCAATGTTGAGTTACTTGAGAACAGACAGCTTGATAGGGTAAGATGGGTGAAGACGCCCCCTTCAAGATCAAAGCCAAATTACTGTAAAATTAAAAAAAAAAAAAAAAAATGATATTAGCATGTGCAGAATGATGATGCATAAATCAACACATTGCTGGGAGAAATGAATTGTTAAAGAAGCCAAATTTGTTGTCATAGCACAGAAAGAAAAATCTTGTAAAGGGGCTTCTTGCCCTACCACTGGGGCAAGAAGTCCCCGAGTACAAAACAAGCTATCTAACTAAATAAACTAAAATCCCAAATCAGACCCATTAATGGATTATCTAGAAGCATTGTAGCCTTTCTTTCAGGCTACTTTTTATGTCAGGAGGTCCTCGTTCAGCAAACTTGCTAAAAATGTTGACTAATTCTATATAGCTAGCAATGCTAATGACTGCTAGCTAGCTAATAACACTAGCAAGCCCTTGAAACGACTATATTGTACTACTTCCAGGCCTATATGCAGATATGAACTATACTATAATGTCACATATGACTAGATAGTAGATAGTTTAACTAAATAATATTTTGAGGCAGGACGTCCCTGGTGTTTACGCCCCCTTTCTAAGGAGGGGCTTCTCTTTCCAAGTGCCTAACTTTACATTTTTACTTTAAAGGATAAAAATCTTTTTTTTTTTCTTTCAAAATAAATTTAATTATTCTCCACAAAGTCCTTGTCATATATACATTATAGCTTTTTATGTACAACTTAATGCAAATACATAGCTCACTTTGTATCACTTTTGCTGGTGGAATAATTCTCAAGAATGCAGCAATTCAGATGAAATGTTACAGATCACTAAAGCATAGCCATTCAGTACATGTCTTGAGAGCAGATTTAGTGCCATATATTGGTTAGGAGAGGAATTAAGCAGGTGGGAGCATCTACCCCCATCTTACCCTACTATTTCAAATAACTAGTTTCAAATATTGGAAGACATACCAAGTACCTAAAGATATTTAAAGTAGCAAAACCACAAATTAAAAACACCTCGTTACAAATAAAAGTCTTGCATTAAAAGTTTTTATTTTACTTTGCTGAGCAGCAAAATAGAGCCTACAGTAAATATCAGAAATTAAAATTAAATAGTAGAATTGCCCATTATACAGAAGAAGGCTTTTCAAAATGAATAGTATATTATTGTGTTGTTATTATTGATGCATTAACACGTGAAGAGCATTGTAATGTTGCAGCTGGTGGAACTGGAGCTACTTACAACTTTTTCATTCTTTAGATGATGATGTGTTTTGAAGAAAAAATGATCTATAAAGTATCTGTAGCCTTCTATTGAATGTATTCTTAAGAAATCACAATATTTTACTTAAAATCTCATGGGATATAAGTGTAAAGTTGCATAAAACAGATACACTGAAGTAAAGATTATAGGAGTTAAGTACTTACAAATTTAATTTCAAGCAAAAGCACTAAATGTCTGGGTTTTTGGACTGTTGGTTGGACAAAACAATACATTTAAATATGTCACACTGACCTTTATAAACTATAATGAGATTTTTTCTGTATAGTCTGACATGTCATTGGCAAAACAATTGAGCAAATAATCAGCAGATTAATAAGTGAGGAAAACCTGTGAGTTGCAGCCTTATAGCTCCCAGATACCTGTAAAATGATTACTACTTTAATGCATATATGCATAAAGTGCCTGCATATGTTATGCATGTGTCTCTTCATATCTGTGTGTATGCATAACTTTTATTTATTGTCTGGACTGTGTAACATGTTCAGAAATTTTGCAAAAAGAAAATTACAATATATAAAATATATTCTAAATATTTTGTGAGAGTGGTGAGCTTAATAACGTATAAGGCCCACATCGTTTGGTTCACTGTTAGATGTGTTTGACATTGATTCACATTTTTTAGCTAAGGATGCACTTGGATACATGCCTGTTTTTCTCATTATATATTTAAAGTTAAAGATTATATAATTATGGTGTAATATGCACCATAAATTACCTAACCACCATTTTGTGGTCCCTAAAGTAAACTGAAAAGTAGCCTTTAAAAGTTACCAGAGAATCCACTTGCAGTTTATAAATGACACAAGCCAGAGACAACAAAATACTTATCACATTCAAAGCACATTTATATTAATTTTCACATCTAGATATATAGTTTCTACTAACTAACTAAATGGTAGGCAGCCAAATAGTGAACATATGTTTGCTATACATACAGTATGAGCTGCTTTATGATCAGCAGGGATGTCCTGATCAAGTTATTTATGGCCCAGTTCTGATCCTTTGTAACTGGGGTGTTTTCCAGTACAGTCTAGTCCGATGCTTGTAAATGAGCACATTCAAACTATGAGATAATATAGAACTTAATTTCAGAGGATATGCAGTGTTGATTAAATATGTATCTGGCACACTGAGGTAACAGCTGTTTTTTGTAGGCCTACTGAAATGAACTGAAAGCAGTGGTTTATTAGAGTGTAGTAAATAAATGTAAAACATATTTTTAAAAAAGCCATCAATAAAATTTAATTAAGTATATGCAGATATTAAATCTAAGATTAGATCTTATATACTGTCAGAAATAAAAAGATGGCTTGTTGAGACACTGGGACGATTGAGGGAAACTCAATTTAGAACCTGGAGAGCCCACTGTATAAGAAAACAGGCAGGATACCTGACTGGGGAACATGTTGGCTAGATAGCCACCTAACATGGGAACAGGATAGCTCCAGTGGGAAAAGGGAAAAACAACCATCTGTTATTCAGTAAAGGTAGCCCATTATAATTCTAAAGAATAAGGCTTACAGAAATGAGGAGAATTCATTTGCAGGAGAGATAACAAAGCTCCAGACTGTGATTCTGTAAAGAAACAAGACAACCATCCGCCAGGAAACAAGTGGGTCACCTGAGGCTCCAGAGACATCGATCTAAGGGGACTTTCTAGCCAGAACAGCTTGCATTTGAAAACAGAAGCAATAGATATAGATGGACAGAACAAAATGTAGCTTAGGTTAGCTAAAATCTTAGAAAGTAATCCTGTCTGGATTCTGCATTACTGGCATACACAGTGACTTGATGTCTGGCTGGGTGATTGGCAGTCTGGACACCAGAGAGTCACATGAGGAGACAAAGGCTCCGTTGGAGTGATTCCGGGCTGCGTTTGGGCGAGGCTGGCCTTTGACAGAGACAGGACCTCTTGGGAATGTTTCGGCAGCTGTGTGCTCATTCATGCTGGAAGAGCCCCTCAGCGTATAGGTCTAGGAAAGCCAAGCAGCTTGGATGCTGCAGAGTTGAAGGAACAGCAAAAAACTGCTGTCAAAACTTGCAGTATTGATCTCTGTCAAGTTCATCATCACAACAGAAAAAGCTACTACTTTTGTCTTTGGATTGTATGATGCCTGAGTGAAAAAAACACTGTAAGTGATTTCTGACAACTGGTCATGGTTGTCATCTGCTCGGACCTTAGCTGGCTAGATTGCTCTTATATTTGACTGAGCTGAAATAACTAAACTTGATGTCACTTGGGAAACAAGAGGGTTAGGACAGTTTAAATCTGAGAAAACTGAGGAGATGGACTAAAATCTGTGAATGGAGAACACTGGGTTGCCTGAGGGGGAAAAAAAACACCTGGAGCATCTGCTATGCAGTCAGGAGAACAAGACAAGGCGACAGGAACAGGTTTTTGGGCTACGTTATATTGTAACTACACAAGAACACAGTGTACTGCACTGAATGTCATTTCAAATCACTGCCATGTAATTATTTATTTCCCCAAGGAGCTTACATTAATTTTTACATCATGTCGTGCAGCATGGCATGTGAACCTAGCTGCCTTTGCAGAACTTTACAAACTTCATTCATTAGTGAGAGTCAAAGCCATGGGCGTCTGTGCTCTTACACTTGATTACAGTGCATTCCTATGAAGCCGAGCACTCATCTCCTATTCATGCCTTCAAAAGCCCCCTTGGTGAAGGCAGCATCAAAGCTTTATGAATGAATCTGTGTGCTCATTAGCATGTTAGCTGAGCTGAGCAGGAACCTCGGTGCGCTGGGCCCTGCGGCCAAACAGGTTTAAATTTGGAAACCTATCTGCTAATTGCACAGCTTCATGCAGCACAATCTGTTGGCGTAGCAGCTCTCCGACACTGCAGCTAATCAAGTTGAAGCCCTGGCTCCTCACGGAGCGAGAGAGATGCTAATCAAGTAGAAAGTAGTGACAAAGTATTTGTGTGTATATGTGTGTGTGTGCCCCTGTTCTCCTGTTATTGTACTGCGCCAGAGGTGCTGACTGTTTATAATTTCAGAGAGCTAAATGGAGAGAGTTGATGCCAAGAATAGATGGATCTCCTCATTATAGAGGTTCAAAAGCAGTGAAGAGGCACGTACAGTTTAAATTCTGCTATGTGAGAGACCAGAGAGGGGAAGTCACATTCAAACTACAATCATTGGGATAAATTAGCACCTATTACTGTGAGGATTATTTAAATGTGATGTTTCTTTTATAGCCTTCACTTTCACCTCACTAAATATGATGTTCATAGTGTCAGTAATGCAATGATATTGAAATACTCAGAATGAACGTCTTTGATTGCTTTGTCTCTGCTGATGACTGTTTTGTTGTGATTTTTTTAATCTCTTTTTTTAATGCCAGCTGGCTTAAAACCTTTTGATTAGGGAAGATATCTTAAAAATAAATTTTAAAAAATCAACAAACAATGGCATAATAGCTAAACAAAAGGGCAATAGAGTCAACACAGTAACAATATTTTGGTTTCATGTCTGCAGGCAGCTCCATTTGACTTTGAGGATGGAGATGTGTACATGTCGTCCCATGAGCATCGCTTCCGCATGTTCAGCTCCGTGGAGTATGAAGGGCAGCTGTACATGACTCCACAGAACTTCATCGAGTCGGTCACCATGAGCGAACCCAGAAGTATGTTTCACTGACTCACAAATGAGCTTTTGCACTTGGTTGTAAAACGTTTGGCCCGGGAAAGAATGTAATAAAATGAATGGGATCGATATTTAAGACCCTAGAGTATTGTTGTTTTTTGTATATCCTCCTGAGACCCTGTGTCCTCATATGAGGACATCACATTTTGGGCTTACTTGACCTTATACTTCATTCTACTTAACTTAGACCTGTTGTCCTCGTTCATGGACACTTTTTGTGCCATACAATGGTAGTAAGAGCACAACACACTAATTCATGTAAAAACAAGATGGCAGCCATCTCTGCCAAGTCAGCCTGCAGCCTCCAAAACCTGATCACATTTTTATGTTTGAAACTTGTTTATTTTAGATTAATAATATTTGTAGTTCAATATGGCAACAAATTTGACCAATTTTAGCAACGGTAACAAGCTAAGACACTGTTAAAAAGGAAGTACTCATTTGAAGACATTGGGACTTTATTATCCTTGACAGTTTTAGTTTTTTGTACTTATCAGGTCCTACTGATCCCAAATAGCTAGGGGAAATCAAAAATGCATACCAAACAAAAGTTCAGGTCTCTGGAGTTTTGAGAACATGCTTTCCTAGCCCAAAGTGTTTTTGAATTTGAGTTAGGAAACTGACTCACTAGTAAGATTATTACTTTGAGAGAAATTACTTTCTGTATTTGTGTTTAAGCCGTTTCAGTTTGACATAGCTATACAGGCATGACCTGGGTCCCATTTTCACATTTTCACAGGGAATACCCACAAAATGACCATTTGTATATCAATTAGTCATGCAGTGCTACTTTAAAATTAATGAAGAAAAGTTTTTGTTTTTGTTTACGTGCCTCCACAGAAAACGTAAACATATTGACTTATGGATTGGGGACCACATTTAACAACAGCAAAACTATCTCAAGACATCTGTTTACCAACTCTCACACTTCTCGTGCAGTATAATCAAAGTCTCATTTATCCAGTCGTGTGCTCTGTTCTTCCAAAACACATGCATTTCCATGAAAACCTTACTATTTGAAACAGAATTTAAAGTGAAATTTATCTATGCTCTCTTCAAAGCTAGACCCCAACACTAAGTTGCTTTTTGTTTTGTTTTTTTGATGTAAATGCATGTGTTGGGAAGCACTGAGCATATGACTGGATGAATGAGACTTGATTTACACTGCTTGAGTCATTTGAGAGTTTGTAAATGGATGTTTTGATGAAGTTTTGCTGTTGTTTAACAGTTTTCTTCATGATTTCAAGGTGATACGGCATGACTTATTGATTTATAGATGGTCATTTTATGGGTGAAGTTTTCCTTCAACATGCCTCTTACATGTGGACTGTATCTAGATTTAAATTACATTAACACCTGACATCATGCATTAAATCTTACTCTCCCTAACAGTACAAACTCATCCTGGCATTTCATCATGTTTTCATTTTAGTAGTTTTCTTTTCCTGAATATTTGTGTGGTGGTTGAATCCAAATCTTTTAAGTTTAGTTATATTTTCTGTATTTGTTGTACTTTGATGTTAATGTGTCTTTATGTGGTTTTGATAACTAATTTGATGTTTTTAGCTCTTATCTAAAATTGATGTCCCAATATGGATGTCAGTGCCAGGTGTAAAACAGCTCCCTTTTTCCCCCTGAAACTAAGTTTTAAAACACTTTGCTGGGTTTAAACACATCTTTGCTGTTTCTGTCAGCCTGCTGCCAGTTGTAACAGATTAGCCCTGGCCAGCCAGCCTCAAAGCAGATGGCTTTACAGCTATTGTTTAGTCTGAGGTTAATGTTAGTCAGACACACACACACACACACACACACAGACTAGACTTGTCCACATTCCAGTTGCTCACATTCACCCTTTCTCTTAACCAGTAAATATGTAAACCAGACACTTAACTTATTTTTTTACTTTGTGACAACTGTTTTAAAAATGTTAAAGTTGATGTTGTTTCAAGTCCTCGTCCAAAAGAGCTGCCATTCCTTTCTTCAGGGGGCATGTGGTTGTATTGCGTGCAAACTGTGCACCTGTATGTGTGTGTTTACATCTACCCTGGCTCACTGACATACGATACAGCCGCACATACCCTCTCAGCAGCCGACATCCTCTAATGCCCCCTTTGAAGTTGAATTAGATGAACTTTGTTGTATAAAACAGAACAAAAGTAGTATGTGCTTTTACGGGGACATTCCACATACTACAAAGACAAGCACGGGGCACTTTAGACGGTACAAATGGGCCTGTGATGATGACAGTGTATATACAGCGAGTGTGTCTATGTGTGTTGGTGTGTGTATGTGTGTTGTGACTGTACCCGGCACATTAAGACCCATTTCTAGATCATACAGATGCTATCTTACCAAGCCCACCCAAACTCTCTTCTCCTCTTTCCCTTCTTCTTCTCTCCTCTTTTGTCTCGTTCCCTGGCAGACAAGAGGCCCTGGAGGTCCCTGGCCAAACAGGTGGGAGACACACTCTTAATGCTTCTTTCTTCTGCTGTTGCAGGCATCTGTTGCATGTTACATCTGTTGCAGACTCTGCAAAGTTCAAATGCTGATTTTGCCAGGATTGTTGAAAAGCTTTTCCATGTAAATGTGAAGATTCTACATGTTTTGAAGCATCAATGCACGATTGCACATCATTGTTGTTTTTTTTCTGTCACTATATGTAAAGAAAAAACAGGTGAAGGAAGATTTAAGTGGCCTCCATACTGCATTTAACATTGGATGCTGTAGAAAGTCTGACATCTTTTTATTTGCATTAGTGCACAAATGGGTGCTGCATGCACAAAGACTGATAAAAAGAGAGAGAATGGCAACATTTGAAGTCATTTTTAAAAAGAAGACAATATGTGAAGTAGGGCAGTGGTTCCAAACTGGTCTAGTCACGGGTCCAGATTTCTCCTTAGTGATTAGCTCAAGGTCCACACAGTTAAATACATTCAGCGTCATACGTGCGTTTGCCCATGTTGTTGAACTAGTTCGCTGTCTCTGTCAAGTAACTGTCCAACAGACACTCACTCTACAGCAGGAAACGACACTTAAAAATAAGGCTCTGTGCTAGATATTCACTGTACTTAAAAATAAAATTGTTTTTTTTTTTTTTTTTTTTTTTTTTCTTTGAAAGCTCCCTGCAACATGCCTTGTTTTGCTTTTTGCCCACTTCTTTTTTTCCACACTGGCTTAAAATGAACCAGTGCATGTGTATTCCTGAGTACATTTATATACAAAGCAACATGAGATTATTCCTTTTAAAAAGAATCAATCTGAGTGGCACTTACAGTATTTTGCTGTTTCTTTTTGATTTGCTAAATGTGAGAAAGGCGTTAGATCGCAATGCAATGTGAACTGTGTGACGTACTGTAGGTGGGCTGTGGCTTTAAGCTGTGCTTTATAATCAACATGGTTTGTGGTAGAAACACTGACAATGAAATTAATTCAGAAGCATCTCTAACACTAAAATCCTAATTAAATTATTGTAAAGTAATAGTAAGGGATGTTTGTATATTTTGTACGATTTACAGATGGTCGGCTATTTGCTCTAAATTTGTGTAATTTTAAGATGCACTCTGGTTTGACCTTCAGTCGCATGTTGAGTAGTTTTGAGTTTTGTATATTTATTGTATTAACACTGAATAAAATTCTTCTTCTGTATGTGTGTTTCACAGTTTCTCTTTTTTGTTTAAATTTATGTTGGTGCAGTATTTAGTGTAAACATCCAGACAAGACCATATAACACTTCACACTCTGTGTATCAAGGCAGATGCAGTGTTTAAATGGGCTTGCACCAGCAGCTGAGAACCAGATGAGGTCAGTAGTTATCATAGAAGATGAGATGAACTTCACCTCACTCCAAATATGTTGCACATATATGCTACTCAACTCAGGTGAACAGTCAGTTCTCACATTTAGAATGAATGATTCCAAAACTTGCAAACATTGTAAATAAGATTGCTTTCAAATAGTGATGATGGGACCGAGATAATACAAACTAACACATTAATAATTACGGGCATAATAGTATCCATTAAAGGTTGGGGTGCCACTTACGGATATGTGTAGTTAGTGACTGGTTGCTTACATGTTAGCCATTACAAATGTATGCTATAACATGTCAGTGTTGTGTTTACAGGTTGTAGTGCTCCCAGAGTGACTAAATTTGGATGAATTAATGCAGCTTTAAAGCAAAAACTTGCATTAATTTGGCAGTAGCAATCAAAGTAGTAACAGTTGTAGTGGTGCTTGTTAAAATTACTAAAAGTAGTAGTAATACTAACAATATTACACTATAATAGAAAAAAATGTCATTTTTGAGTCCAATAAAACTTATTTTCTCAAAGTAATGTAAAAATATCTTTGAGGACCTGTGGCTCAGGAGGTAGAGTGGGTCGTCCACTAATGGGCAGATCAGCGGTTTGATCCCCAGCTCCTCCTGTCTGCATGTTAAAGTATCCTTGAGCAAGATGCTGAACCCCAAACTGCTCCCAATGTCTGTTCTACCGATGTGTGAATGTGTTAAAAACTGAGTAGCAGGTGGCACCTTGTATGTTAGCCATGGCCACCAGTGTATTAATGTGTGTGTGTGAATGGGTGAATGTGACTCATAGTGTAAAAAGCGCTTTGAGTGGGCGGATGAGTAGAAAGGTACTATATAAGTGCAGTCCGTTTACCATTTCAGAACAAATCATGTTTCAAAGATTATGTATAATTAAAGGGGAACTTCTGTGTTTTCCAGCCTGGACCCTTTTTTGTTTTTGTGTTTAAGTGACTAATTGGGACAACCATTTTTGAAACTGGTCCAGTATTGAGTTAAAGCGCTGCAGCCGGCAGCCACCAAACAGGCTGCAATGTAACCACTAAGGGCAATCAATTTACATCCACTAAAAGTGCTTGCCACAGACAGGTTCACATTGTTATTTTAATTGTCTGACAACACTGTGGAAAGGGTGCTACAGAAACAGACCTTTTTGTTACAGGTCCTTTATGTTTAACCAGAAACAGCCCAAAATGTCACCAAACCTACCAGACTCAATTTAAATAAACACTAATTTTAGCGTGTTAGAGCTAGCAAATTTTCACACCTAACTGGGTGAATTACAGGTTTATTTTAACCAAATCAGAGCTGCTAATTGATTGAGCCTGAGCCTGTCAGTGGCAAAAACAAACACTTTTAGTGACCAAAACTGACATTGCACAAATGCCCCAAGTGGTTTATTGCAGCCTGTTTTGCTGCTGCTGTCTGCAGCACTCTCGCTCAATGCTGTATCAATTTTAAAAAATTATTGTTCCCATCAATTACGTAGACACAAAACATGGGAAAATAGCATCCAGGTTGTAAAACACCAACCTTACCTTTAAGTGTGATTTTTCATGCTAGTACAGTATTCTGTCTTGTTTAACAATGTTTGAAACAAGTTGATTTTGTGTGGGGAAGTGGTTGAAATCATCTTAAAGAAAGTATAACTAATCTCAAACCAGTTACTCTCCACAACTGACTAAAATGATTGTTTGTTGTTGTTATTTTTACTTTCCATTTGAAGGCTTTTTAGACTCAAAAACAAAAAAAATGACTGATCAAGTTTTAGATTTTTTTCAGTCAGCTACTCCCAGTAGCAGTGGCGACAACAGACCTGTAACAGCAGGCTTAACAACAGACGTGGTATAAAGGGTGTATATATATATACACTCTAACACACTTTAAGACAATTGCAGGCCAAGTGCTGAGCCCTTCTGTCTGTGCTAAAAGAAACCTGTGTGAAATAAAACAGAGCGACACTCTCACAAAAGAGGAAACTGGTAGCAGACCCAATCCAGTGCCAACAGGAAGGGGCACAGTAGAGAATAACAGACTGCAGGGCTTCTTTTCTTTAATGCCTTTCATACATTACATTACATTACATTACAGGAGTGTGTGAAAACAGCTTGCTGTAAGCTGTCTCTGACTGTCAGCTGCTCTGCTCTCAGCTGTCACTGGATGAATTCAGCTGGGTGGGTGAGGGGAAGTGCATGATTGTGGTTGACATACATTTACATGATCAAAAACCATTAATGACCCGCACTTTACTCTGATTTAAAAACCTCAGCTGGACAGTTTGCATTAAACAGTCAGTTCAGTGGTTCAGATGTTGTTAAATATATTGTCTGTGTCTTAAAAGAGAAGAAGACTTGAGAGTAGGTGTTAAAGGAAACTTAAGTCAGCGGCCTTGTCTCTCCTCTTTCTCGCCCTCTCTGACTCTTTCTACGAAAAAGGCAGAACTAAAAGCCTCTGGCACCGAAACAGGCCAACAGTTTCTGCTGCACTCTTCAGATTGCACCATTTGTCATGTGCCTAATCTGGAAGTCATCAAGCCCTGTGTTTAGTTTTGAGTGCGCTGGTGGAGGAAGGGAGCCACAGGGTTGTGCCAGAGGCTTCTCTGCACAGTCCACATGGAGGGAACATCTGGGGAGGGATGCATTGTTTTGTGATCGCAAACACACACAGGTAGTGCACAAATAAAAGCAAATA
>JAPZEB010000020.1:20886166-20903516 GCA_029783705.1 Chaetodon striatus | reverse complement strand
GTCTACTCAGAATGGACCTGCAACCCACTTTTGGACCGCGACCCACCAGTTGGGAACCACTAAAGTAGAGGTCCTGAGTTTATTTGCCACTCATGTGCAGAGCAGAGGTGTTTACAGTGTGAAATCAGAGGCTCCAGCGAGTATCCAGGCCCCATCACTTTTTGAACACGAGTGTGAAATACATTTTAGAATGAAATCCAACTTTAAATGAAGTTTTCTAGCAATTAATACTAAATTTACATTAAAAAAATAGATAAAATATATATGAACCTGGAGACTCTGACCCATACGTTCGACTTTATTGTTGTCACTGTGTTTGGTTGTGGTTAAATTTGTAAATGCTATGTGAGGGTGTTGCCACTCACTGAGTGGGTGAAATGTTAAGTTTACCTGTAAGCAAACAGTTGTTTTCTTAACCAAAATTGTTGTGTTTATCACACAACAAGGCACAACAAACATGTTGAATGCATTTCTTGCCTCAGAAAATATTTTTAGATATATATTTAAAAATTAAAACCTGCATGTTTTAACATCACATCGACCAGCAGTGTTCTTGTTCTCCACCTTCCTGGTACATTACGTTTGGCACTTGTTTACCTGTGGAAAGTGTGGCTTGCATGCAGTACACATTTGCATCACTCCCCTCTGCAGTGGGGAGGAATGTGTATGCATAGTCCCTCTATTAAAGCCAGAGATACAAGCAAAACGAACACATGCTAATCAAATGTTGCTCCATAGCGCCACCAGTGGTGACTCCACTGGTTACCTATTTACAATAGATGGAAGTGTACAGCTCATGTGTCAAAAAATGAAACAAAAAGTGGCAGTTTACATATAAGTTCATATATTTTCAATACACGTTTACTTGTTCACAAACTCTTTGTTTCCTTTTCACTTGATTGCAGAAACAATACTAGAATAAATGACATGTCGAGATGGTTAGTTTTTTTGTGAATCCTTTCACTCTTTCCTGGCTGATACACTCCCTGTTTCTGTCTATGCAAATGTCATGTTTTGAATGTTTAAAAGGTTAAAATTCATTACTGTATGGCACAACTCGCTTTAATTTTGTAAACTGTGTTTTTGTGTGTGTCAGGAGCTGGAGAAGATTTTGTCAGAAACTCCCCCAGTATGGAGAGGATCCTCCAAACTGTTCCGCAACCTGAGAGAACGAGGTCAGAGAGAGTATACACACATACGCACACAAACAGGAGCAAAGGCACCTTGAGTACATTTGCACTCACTAATTCAAATGCACACACACACTTAAATAACACTCACGTAATTGTTATCAGAGAAGTCAGATAATAACAAGGTCAGTGAATGTTGTTGAGTTAGGATTCAGAGTTATTAGCCATTACAGTTTCATTTGCCTCATAGATATACTCAATATACTAATATAACTGTAACATATGTAGTTATAGTAGCATTTTATTCTAGCAGTTTAATTTTCTGCCAATATGAGGATCAAATTAAGAACAGTTTTAACCATTTTACAGCATTTTTGCAGCTTCTCAGTACACTTGCTTTTGTGTATGAACAGCCAGGGCTTACCTGACGATGTGTGACTAAATAGCGCTTGTGAGCTTGTGTGTGTGTTTGTGTGTGTCGCTGTAGGTGTCTCTAATCCGGGGTTGGAGCCATGCTGTCCTCCCTCACAGCCAAACAACCTGCTGAAAAAACTAAAAATAAACCTCCTCTCTTCTCCTCTCCTCCTCTCTCTTCTTCTCTCCTCATTGCGTATGGGAACAGAACAAATTATACAGCACCAAAGACAGAGAGAGAGGGAGAGAAGCTCCCCCTAATTAAAGCATTTGCTTCAGGAGAGTGTAACAGAGGAATCACGCAGTCTGGGAGTGAGTCCCTATAGTGATAATTACACACACACACACACACACACACACACACACACACTGGGAGATGCTAAATATAACATACCATCTCTTCCTCTGCCATGATGTTTTACACCTTGTAACTAATGTGTGTGAGTGTGTGTGTGTTTTTTACACTTTAGGGACCAGTATCCAGGATCATTGCCCTCATCCTTTTTTTAATCAGTGATGGAGAGAGAAAAAGTTGAAAGGAAGGAAATAAAAGATGTGATGAAGAGCAGAAAGTGCATGAGTAAAAGGAGGAGGACAAGAAAGTGGAGTAAGGAAGAGAAAATTAGACATGTAAAAGAGGAGTGGGGAGATGTAAAGAAATTGAAGACGTAGCAGGAGTGTATAGGAACAAATATATACAGAAAAACAGACAAAGTAGAGGGAGGAATGAAGGAGAGCACAAAGAGAAAGAGGAAAGAGAAAGTCTGCAAACCTATCCTAATTCTATGTGGTAACTTTGTAGGAGGAAGAGACTGTAGTTGTATACAGTCAGTGCAGTGCATGTCTATTCAAATTGCTGATGGCCTATTGCCAAGACCACACAGACACACACACACACACACACACACACACACAAACACACCCTCATACTCACACTCACTCACTATCAGCATTCAACAATAACTCTCTATGTACAGTATACTTATTTGCTTTTATTACCTCCGAACCTCTCATTTTTCATCCACACATTTATTCAATTCAGCTTTCTTACAATGAATAAGCTGTGTATGTGTGTGTGTGTGGTGCACATATGTAAGTGTGTTTATGTGCTGATGTCAGGACATGCTCTCCTCTCCATGCCATGATGAGCGAGGACAGTTAAAATCCTTGGGATGGCTTTGGATTTCTGAGAATGACAGAGCTATGTGTCAGACGAAGGAATGCATAGTGCTGCCTGAACATCGCTCACTGTGTGTGTGTGTACTGTATGTGTGTGTATGGTGGGTTGTACAATATGTCAGCCTGTGTTACACAGTAATCTGGCACAGTACTTAAGATTAGAAATATCCAATGTATTCAGCATTGTAGTGGATTCATGGTTAGGTGGTTATTAGTATACCATAGCATTCTAGGCATTTACATGAAAGACTAAAGTTCATAGTAAATGTAAATCAATGATGTCAGCTGTCAGTTATATCAGTTGTGTGAGCGTACCTTACACAGTATAATAGCTTGTCTTCGTAAAGACCTTTATCTTAGTCAGGAACAATTGTTGATATGGGCTGCGACGTCCATTGAGACATTGTATGTGATATTGGCCCGATATGTATTTCCATTGTAGCTCGTTTGGTCGTTTGGTGAGTAACCTTGAGTGGATTAAGAAGCTAGGATGGGAAGCTAGCTGTATGTGTGGAGTCAGTGGCACTTATCAGGACCAATGTGGCCCTACTTATTAAAACAATCAGCTGTCAGCTGCAGGAGACTGTGGTGTTGATTCTCAGAGGGATCAGATTTACCACCGATGCATTCATATTACACGGGAGGATATGGTTTACTCTTGATGTGAAATGTATTGCGTGGCTCTTAGTGGATCTTAAAGCATTTTACCTGTGAAGTAGTAGTGATCATTTAGACTTAAATGATCATAAATTAGTGCTCCTGTTAAGAATCTTCATGTGTAATAGTGATTTCCTGCCAAAAACGTATGTTTATCCTTAACTAGGATATAATGGCGGGTAATGTATATACCAATCTCTTGTTTTACCATGCTTCATAGTTATGAGCACATTTAGCAAAATGTACAAACTCATACGAAATATTGATAAATAGCACAAATAGATGAGTACATGTGAAGATAAATAAGTAAATAGCATACATAGTAAGATCTAACTTAACTGAATTATGTTCAGACTGATCACTGACGTGAAAAGTCTTTCTTCTAATGATTATTGCTACATTGGGATCAGATGAGCCCACCTTTTTATTCAGCAGCGTATCACTGAGAGCATGTGAGTGTAAACATGCAGAATGTATTTTAGAAACCTGAGTAGTTTCAGAGTGTATCTCCTGCTCTTTGCACAGCTCAGGCTACATGGGGAAAAGAGAATTCAGTTCCAAACCAGCTCCTCTACACAAAGCAGTCGAGCATCAGGAAAACACAAGGCTTACACTGGTTTCAGCTGGTGTCATGTTCACCTACACACACATACACACACACACGGGAAAGCAGTGTCCCGTAACACTCAAGCGAGTCAACCTGAACTATCTGAACGATCAGGCAGAAAGCGAAAAAGAGGGAGAGAAAGAGATGAGATGGAACTACAAAGATTCCTAAATGGGCCTGAGGCAAGAAAGGATCACCTCCTAAAACATTTTTCATTTGCTTATCCAAACAGAGACACATACACATGCACACATACTCACACATACCTACCAGCCAGTGTCTTTACTCTGGACACTTGGGGTGTAGAAAAAGAAATGGTGTGTGGCCAAATGGCTGTTGGCAGCCCAGCTCCAGAAGACACATTTTAAGATGCTATCTTCTTGAAAGGAAGGATTATGTGTGCTAGAGTGTGTGTGTGTGTGTGTGTGTGTGTGTGTGTGTGTGTGTGTGTGTGTGTGTGTGTGTGTGTGTGTGTCAGGAGGCCTCTTTGAACATCTGTAAACATTGTGTGTGTGTGTTGAATGTGACCTTTTCTTTAACTCTCTCTGTCTTGGTCTCATTACTAGGCATCATCTCATACACAGAGTACCTGTTCCTACTCTGCATCCTGACAAGTGAGTGAATTCAGTCCCTATACACACCCTCCTTCCCTTCATCTCATCTTCTACTTTCTTATTTTATGGTTGCCCTGCTTTACTGTAGCAGTATGCTGTGCTTATTTTGGGAGATGGTTAGCTGAGGTACGAGATATGAACTCTACTCAGGCCCACCCAGAACTTAACGAGAGGCCATCATGACACAAATCTGGTGGTTTTCCCCTTCCCCTTGGGGTAAGACAGAGAGTGGAAGAGAGACAGAGAGAAGAAAATAATACCTCTACTTATAACCTTTCAAAACTTAAATATAGAAAGGAATGTGATGCTTATTCCTAAAAATAACAACCTCTTCACAGCAGTGGGTGCAGCAAGTGAGTAAACAGCAATTTACTGCACTATATACTACAACATTTAAACCCACTATTATTACACTCTGTTATTTCTATGAACTATAACTGCCCTCCCTGTCAGTTTTTGAATGTTATATGTATAGAGTGAGTAAGCTGCAAATTAATTGCCCCTTTTGGGACAAATAGAGTGTCTGGATCTGAATCTGAATTTCCCTTTTATACCTTTAAAGCTGTAGAATATGCCCGTGCTTCTTCCACTTAAAATTATAGTCTTTTCTCCTCTGTTGATGATAAAGAAACTCAAAAGTCTCAATGTTCAGTTTTCTTACCTTTTTTAACTAATAAAATGAAAATTGTAGCAACAGTTCCTCCTAGAGAAAGTCACAGGAGTGTTGTATCTAGTATTGTTCAGTGTGTTCAAATCAAATGAGGGGGCAGCCATTAACCATGAACACAATCAGCAAAGGGTTTGCTCTGTTGCAGTTTGATTTGATTTAATCAACATTCATTTGAAATTCAGATTGAAAGATTAAAAAGTAATGGAAAAAAAACGGTTCTTACAAGTAAATTCAAGAGCTGATATTAATAACTGAAATTCAGTTTCTAGTCATGTGCTCTTTGTACCTGCATCACTTTCAGTAATGATACCAGGGCTGTACCGACTTATTTGAAGCCTCAAAACTTTGTTCATAGTGCTGACATTTGGATTCTAAACACTTGAATGCTCTTTTTTTATTATTAATTCAGTTTGAATACGATATTTCTGCGTAGTTGCAGATAAAGATTAAGCTACAGTAATTTTATGGCACTGTTTGCTAAATTAGATTCCATTGGTGGCTGTGCTGGATTGTCTCTGACTCATGTGGTACAAACATTTCCAATAACTCTAGAGAGTTGTTGAATCCACAAGTCAAAATTTATTGGAAAAAAAGATAGATGTAATAATTTCCGAAATTCACAACATGTCAAACTAAATATTTGGTTTCATTCCATATTGGTTGTTTTTAGTCTTTCAAAAAGAATATTTTCACTGTGGTCAAAAACGTTTTGCTCTCCTGCTCGCTTTACAGAGAGAGGCTCACACCTGTATTAATGGGGTGGTCTAGCAGAAATATAGCACCATGCATTACATTTATTCATTAAAGACAGTAGATGTAATAAACCAGACTAATTCCTTTAATTAGATGGATCACTTTTTTCAAATTGAAGACTTTGTTTGATGATTTTTTTATCGTTATTTAGGGTGATGACATCACAAAATGTGACGACAGGAATTCCAAGCTTCATTCAAAAACCTCAAAAGAAGCTTTGAATATTAAAAAAATTACATTCGGTGCAGCCCTAAATAACGCCAAATTAATATGTATGATGTCTTGGGCTTTCTTCCCAAAAGGGACGAGCAAGGGCTAAAGAAGAAACTGTTTTTGTTTTGCTTAAAAATGTCTTTGTGTCCAGCCAACATAGGTATTTCTAGAATAAATACATAAAGTGACCCATGCTTTATCTGATTTGGTAGAACAACAGCCATATCTGATCTTTAGGAAACGAACAGAGTGATATAGAATAATTCAAATGTTAACAGTAGCCTATATAATTTTATCCCTCATGCCCCGTCTCTCTTCTGTCTAGCCTATATGCCACTGCTTCCCATGCTATTACTGGATTTAAAATTGCCTTTAACACGCACACGCACACATGCACACACTCACCCTATGTGCTCTCCTCTCTGTTCTCCAGAGCCCCATGCTGGCTTTAAGATTGCTTTCAATATGTTTGATGCAGACGGCAACCAGATGGTGGACAAGAGGGAGTTCATGGTGGTGAGTCTCTGATACCGAGAGAAAATCCATGACTGAATTCATATGTTATTATTAACATCATGCTTTACTGCTATCGCAAAAGGGCAAGGTTAGGATGCTGAAGATATTGACAATCAATGTGAAGTGATTATTGGTAAAACAGGGAGGGACAATTCATGTTTTTATGTACCTTAAATCCCTGCTGCTTCAAGATGAAGCAGCTTTTTGCTACATTTTAAGCATTAAAAACTGGTTTTCAGTTCACCTTTTCTAAAGGCAGCATATAAAACATCTGAGCAGCTTTACTGTAACAGCATTTCTTTAGATTAAAAACCTGTAAGGGCTACATGTGTCTCACTCTCCCTGTAGGTTGGGACCAAGAGATTTTTAATAGAAAGCACTGCTGCAGGCAGGAAGTGATCTGAATCCCAGTGGAGGCGGGTGGGAGTTGGATGGTATGTCAGTGGAAGTGGGCGGGAATGGTTGAAGATCCTGGGGGACGGGGCAGTTGTGGGACCTAAAAATATTCCCACATTAAGGGTTTGGCAACAGGCTGTAATTTTTCTGCTTTCTTAACTTCAGACTTTGCCTAAAAACGTCATCCGTAGTCAGATGATTACTTTAAATAAACGACAAATTAACAGTGTCTGGCACTTTTGTCATATCAGCTCAAAATATTCCTGGAGATATCACTGTGTAATTGATACTGCAGCGTTTGGATTAGTGCTGTAGGCAACCATTTTCATTATGAATTTAAACTGTTATTAAAACTGATTAATGAAAATCAGTTTTATGTGTGTTGATGATATTTTCTAGGGCCAGTATTTTGAAAGCAAAATACAAAGCAATGACCACTTACTCTCCAAATTAAGATTCAATACTAATACAGCTGCAGTTTTCTGCCAGATGGGATTAAGCATTGATTTACCCTTATATATATATATGTGTGTGTGTATGTTACCATAAGTCCCATCAAAAGCCAAACTAGAAAAACAACACTCTCTTAATCATGTTGTCAAAAGGCCAAAACTTGAATCACATCACAGACCAGCATGAAAGAGTGCACGACTTTGTGAACTCACTGAATGTTTGTACATACGAACATTTAAGCTTCAAACAGAGCTTTGAATCTGGCTTTGAATTGCCAACGTGATCCTCATTCTTTCTCTCATTACAGCTTCAGGAGATCTTCCGGAAGAAAAATGAGAAGAAAGGGAGAAGAGGAGATGCTGAGAAGTCTGCGCAGTTGGTAAGAAAGTTGGTAATGTAAGTCGAGGATGTGTTTATGTGTGAGGTGAGGTACATTTTTAATGCTGTAAAATTCCTTTACTAACAGTGAAACAACATTAATTATAAGTCCTTATGGACATGGATGTCAGTAATGTTGCTATCATCGGTGGGGTAAACTTGAAATACAAAGATCCAAACTGTCCTGGAGTTCATTTAACAGTAAAAAGTAAACATCACTGTGAAGTTACTTCCCTCTGTAAGTGGCATTTTAATACATCCATCAGTGTAGAATGGGACGACATGTCTCAGTTACTGAAGGTGCAAAATGAATGCTGTGTCATGTGGATGTATTGAAAATGACACATCATCATCCAAGTTAAGTGTCATCTGTATTTCAACAAGTTAAGTTAGCTAAACCCTTCATGTAACCATGTTTCAGTGCATGCTGCCTTATGGAAACTGTTTTTGACAATGTGGTATCACTGTGTACTTGTTATATTGGATACACTCTCAAAAGAATTTGTCCTTTTCAACACTTATGTGATTGCTTTTTGGATCAACACAGGTAACCTCGCTTTGCTACACTGACTGCTTTTTATGTTTATATCTGCAGGCATGATGGGTAATTGTGAAGTGTAGGTTTAAACTTAGCCTGCGCATAGAATTAGAGCGGACTAATAAATTGGTCAAACTGAGTGAATATTGGCATTTCACAGATATATGGATGCTGGCTTATACAGTACAAACAGTGACTCCGTTACAGGGTTTATTTTTCATATACAAACTGGGTCTTGCATTAGATATCTTAATCACAATTCTTTAAAAAAAGTCTTATCAAAGTCTTATCAAGAATGTTTGTGTTATGTGTTAATGTAAAAATAGGAATATGGACACAGGAAGTGCTATCAGTAACATTTACAGTTAATTTTAAATATAAGAAAGATAAATTGGAAGAATAAAAATGCTGCATGTGCAGACCATCTCTGTGAAGCACAGTGCACAGTGCTGTAATGCAAAGTGCGTGTTGTTCTAAAACATAATCACAGATGTGTTGAAAACGACACATCCCTCTGCAGAGCGTATCCACAGCCTCTCTGCATGTACTAACATGTCTTTTACCTTCTCTCCTCTCTGACTGCATGCTCTGTCCTCCTCTTTCTCTTCCTCGTGTCTCTCTCTGTGTGTTAGAGTATGCAGCTCTATGGATATCAGGTTGCCCCCATGAACAGCGTATGTATCCAAAACCGTAACCCCTTAGTCTGCTTTCTGCTCTTCTATAGATGGTTAAAGAAAAGGATGGAAGGATGCACAGAGAGCTAGCTGTTTCTGTCAGCTGGGTTACTACATGCTACATGGTTTCCTTTGAAGAAGAAGATAGTACATGTGACAGGTTTTTAAGATAGTAAAACCAAAATTGGGACGTGAACATGGTGGCTATAAAAGGATTAGCAGTCATGGTAGACAGATGTTTTATGAACAATATTGCAGAATATTTAGAATCTCCTCTAAACTCTTTGTTTAATGTCATTATTTATTAATTTATTTTTGTAATAAAGAACATTTTTAACTTGGTATGCATTTCTCAAGATTGGGAAATGTGATTAAAGGACCAGTTCAACATTTTTCAAATAAACTCATTGCAAAGAGACAGGTCAGAAGACCAACGCCACTCTCATACGTTAAATATGAGGCCAAAGCCAGCAGCTTGTTAGCTTAGCTTAGTAGAAAGACTAGAAGCAGGGGAAACAGCTAACCTGGCTCTCTTCAAAGGTCCTGAAATCAGCCTAGCAGCTCCTCTAAAGCTTATTAACACAATCCATCTTGTTTGTTTAATTCTTACAAAGGCTGATTTTTTAACTTTAGACAGGACCTAGGCTAGCTGTTTCCAGTCTTCATGCAAAGCTAACCGTCACCTGATTCTCGCTTACTGCACAGACACAAGAGTGGTATTAAGAGTATTTGTGAAAATGTTGCACTGTTCCTTCAGTTTAACCTTTTAGATATTGTAATTCACACAAAAAATATATTGATGTCTCTCTGCCTGTGGTATGGTAGATCCTAGAAATGAGAGGGATGGAGGGAGGTATGGGAACAGGGATTTAGGCACAATAGGTTCATGTAAAGGGCAAGTTTCATTGAAAGATTCTCCAAATGATGAATCTTATAATTCAACACCAGTTTCACAAAATGCTGGGTATCTGGCTAATCAAATATTTTCCTTATTCTGGGGACTCTTGTAGATTTGTTTGTTGTAAATGTCAATTACATGGGGATACTTAAAGGACTGTGTTTAATGCCTTGGTCCCCCACTTTTGTGTCCTGACTGGTCTTTGAAAAAGCCTTAACCCTGACCCAGTCCACCTGATCCTCTGTTGTCAGTACAATGTACACAGTAGACTCCTTGAAAGGATGGATGGATGGAAAGAATAAGTGGGACAGAGAGGGAGAGACTTCTTTCAAGACAGGGTGTCCATCTGTCAGGTCAGCTGGGTGATTGATCGAGGGATGATGGCAGAGGTTGGGATGAATGGAGAGAAGGATGGCAGCAGAGGAGTAATAGATTTAAGGGGTCAGGAGAGATGAACTCTTACAAAATGAGAGTGATGTGATTTGGAATGACTTGAGGCACTTTAAAGCTCTAAACACAATCAGACACTGTCCAGTGTAGACTGTTTTAGGACACGTGCTGCTTGTTTGACAGTGTGTGTGTTCTCGTTGGAGGTTTTGTTAACAAACAGAGAGATTTGTACTGAAGGAGGTCCAGGCCACAGACAGGAAGTTGCGTCTGTTGTGTGGACATACACACACTTACATAAAGAAAGCAAACAGGTGGAATAATATCAAAAATTAAACATATTCCCTTTCAATGAAAAAAAAAATTCAGTCTTTTACATACCATAAAGAGTATGTTGTTAAATTTCTGTTAAAGCAGCATTCTCGAAGATTTCATCACTGGATGAATTGGCCTCACCTGCAGTTACTGGTTGTAACAGCAAATGCAGTTCAATACTACAGTGACAGAGTTAATAAAGAAGTCAGGCAATAATTGGCTTTCCTCCACCATTTTGTGAGCAACCATTATCTGATTTCATGCTGCACATGTAATCAGTCTGAGCATAGCAGGGCACAGTGAGAGGAGTTGGTTATCTCACTAAGTTGGAGGTGTGCAGCCTGTTACGTGCACATCTGCATCTAACAGCTCAATGTGGCTGTGCCTTATCGTTTCACTGCTCCCTGCAATATAAAATGATTAAAATGGCTGTTGTCTTGTTTTGTGGAAGCAATTTTGATTTACGATTGTGGTAAGCTCACTAAAAAACACATTGCATTCCCTGTAACTACCACAAAATAAAAGTCACCCTGTGTTTCAACAGTTAAATCATTTTATTTTAAGGCTGCAGCAGTAGGAAATGTTTGTTTTGTGTTAATAGTAACTTAATAAAGCATTTTTTTTCCCCGAATGTCACCCTCAACAACCAGTCCATAATACTGCAGATTTGATTTTGATTTTGCTCGAGTGTCCTGCCCCAGATGGAGCTCAGCCCTTATGAGCTTACAAGACACTAGACGACAACAACCAGGGTGACCATATAACCAGTCATAGCATACAGTTACACAACTTCAAAAAGAAAACACGGTAAAGCATCAAATTTACCAAAATCTCTTATTATGACAGATACAATGTTCTCTGTCTTAGTTTCTATGCATCTTCTTTAAATGTTGCCAACGTAAGAACATCTCCTTATAAAAGAGACAGCACAATGTATTACCTTCAGGTAACTAAAACGAATTGGGGTTTCTCGACTGAATTTTTTAAACAAATATTCCCTAGGACACTGTACATAGGGCAATGAAACAAAATAAAACTGTGCAAATATATAAATATTGCAATTCTTTCATCATTTGGCCATAGGCTCAATCACCATTGTGTTAATTCATTTTGCAATAGATAGTGACTTAACAGACATTTATTTAAATGAAAATCTTAGAAATTATTACCTAAAAGAAAAACTACATTATAGATTTATTTGTTGATCTCACACTTAAAAGTAGAAACTAAAATCAACATGATATTAATTGAATGTGGACACTCGAATGCTCAATTTTCTTACATTGTACAAGAAAGGTTCTTTATTTGCTCCTAATTTTCCCCTGTAAGATGCATTGATAACCACTGCAGCAGTTTTCCCACCCTGGTTGGTAATGTTTATTTACTAATGTAGATGGAATACAGTGCAGCAAAACTGTCAGCAGGATGTGTACCGTCCAGTAACTGTAGGCTACCCGCCAGTCTCTATTCTTTCTTTCTCTCTCTGTGTCTCTTTCACATGCACACACACACACGGACACTCTCTCTCACACACACACACACACACACACATACAGACACTCACACACACAGACACTCCTCGTCCTGTCAGTGTTGTGATGGATAGCTGCATTGTCACTGTGAAGTTAAGAGTGGTGCAGGGTCATGTTAAAATGACCACTGCTGCGTTCTCCCAGGGGAGACAGACAAGGTGGGTGGTCAGGAGCTCAGCACTGTGGTTGTCTTTTATAAAGGCAGAATATGCTCTTAACAGAAGCAGCTGTTTTGTCTGGGAATATGGCAATATGTTCAGCTGGTTCACCATCACAGGGATTACAGAGGAAGAAAAATTGTGTATTTGCTTTAGAGATCAGTGGCATATGCAAGATTTTTTTGTTTGTTTGTTTTTCAAATTTTGCTTGTGTTTGTTGTTTCAGTATATAGACAAAGTAGTGAATGGTAGCTTTAGTGATTTTGATAGGAAGGTCATACAGCCGATTCCTCGTACATAACCCTTGTTGTTGTTAACCAAGAGTGTTTGTCTAAATCTGACCCTTCCTCCCTTCTTTCCCATTTTGTTTGACACTAATGGGTTATTAAGGTTGGTGCTTATTACAGTGGCTGGGGTGAATTTAGTTAAATCAGACATTACAAATGGATATTACTGCTGTAAACTGTATCAATGACAGAACATGAACTCTGAACATTCAGATTTTCTAGCTGTATTATCCATTTTTCCTGACAAAAAGCATTTTTATCAGTGTAGGGTTAGCAAATCGTTTACAGTGTCTTAAGTGTCTTTAGTTTACTGTTATGCAGTTTAATTATGTGTCCTATATTAGACAGTTCAATGAGCGTCAGATGCCAGATCAGAATTATGTTGGTTAAGTATTTACTGTTTATTAATGCTTCATGTGATACTGTTCGTGAATATGCAGTATATGTACTGTAGATGTGATGTTGTGATTTAAAGAATCCTAAGAAAAACAGCCTCATGAATCTGTTTGTACATATTAAGATCTGATAAAGTGAATATTGGTAGCTGAAGTTTACTTCCTGAAGTGGTTGAGTTGTAGGTGAACTGACCCCGGCCCTGCTTGACCGCTCCTACAGGTGCTAAAAAAAGACAGTCAGGAGTTTGTGGCGCGGAGTTACTGGGACGTTCTGAGGCGAAGCGCCAGTCAAGTCCTCTTTTCTGACCTTGCGGAGGTACACAGACCCAACTGTCCTCTGTCCCTACATCCCACCATTCTCCATCCCTCACTCTTCTTCTTCAGTTCCCTGTAGTTAAGGCTGATCCTCCGACTAGCCTCGTAGATCTACAGTAGAATAATGTAGCTGCATCAAGCTCGGCCAGAATAAGACCAAAAATATTAACCTTCAACATTAAAGTTCTGAAGGTTCTTAATTTTTGACTTGTCAAGCAATCGTGCCTCACAAGTCAACATTAATGTAGACCAGAAGATTATTTTTTACATTTTTCAATTTTTTTTCATGGTTAAAAAAAAGGACCAAAAATATTTGTCAAAAGGGGCTTGATTGTGAAAGTCATTTTCTGCCTAACACATTTATTCTGGTTTTGCTTGGTATTGATAATTTACATAGATTTGCTTGTCATCTTTCTTTCTTCCTTTCTTTCCAAACATTATTGTTTATGCTTTTATAGTTTACTTCACTATTTTACACACCTAAGAAGGGTACAGAAACAACTGATATTCCTCCATTCCCTTTCCCCTTGTGAAATCATTTCTATTTGGTTGACCTCTAAAGACTTCCTCACACTAAACACAGTATGTTCATCATATTGATCTCTTTTACTGAGAGGAAGTTGTGGAAAAATACTTCTTTATTGGGATAACTCGAAGCTCCATCAAATGTTTTAGGTGCCTTCCCCATTTCATTATGTCACTCACTTATTCCTGCTGAATAAATATGACAATAACTTTTGCATATTTGTTCTCATCGATTATTATTTCTTAAGTATTGTATCTTTTGTACTAGTTTGACAGTAAAGGTCCAGTAATGGTCGTTGACAGATATTGTAACATCCAAATTCTGATAACCTGTTCTCTTTCCCACCTGCCCTCTGTCATTTGGTCTCTTCGTTATGCTTTTGTATGTGTATCTGTGCCTTGTTATCTGTGCTGTGTTGTGGCTAGTGTCGTAGCTTTGGTGTCAATCACTCTCCGTTTACACCACAACATGTTTAATGACAGTGGTAGCTGGATAAGAAGGCTGATTGCAGAGCACATACAAAAACCCTGATCATCGCAGCACCACACACTAATACTGAATAGAATTTATGGGTTATTTTAGTTTGTTGCTGTTACTACTAAAGCAATCTAAACCAAATGGTGACCTGAGCTATCTTTGGCTAGCAGGCTATCCATTGTGACTCTCAAAAGCTTCTACTTCCAAGACTAGACATCTTTAATGCTGTTTATCAAACATTTTGTGAGCTTTATCACTAAAAAATCAAAGAATCGTCAACCTCATGGTGGCAGTAGGGGAAAAATCAGGGATCACAAGTCATTAGAATTCATCCTCTGGAGACTGTGAATATCTTTATAAAATTTCATCACAATCCACCTCGCAGAGACATTTTAGTTGGGACCAAAGTGGTGATTCAACCAATCAACACACCGACACTACCGTCTCTAGAGCCATGGCACTAGTGTAGCAAAAAATCTTTTGAAAACAAACAGGACAAAAATCAAACATTTTTTGCGTGTGTGAAAGAGTCTTACATTTTGTCAGTGTGAGCATCAGCTTGTTCATGTGCAACTCAAATTGCCTTTATCTGACACAAGGTGAAGCTGTTGGTAATGATTAATAACAGCTAACCGTGCTAGCAAGCTAAGTGACTAATGACAGGCTGTGTGCTGTGGTGGCAGCGGAAGCTGAGGTGGAGATAATGACAGTGGAGGGTAATGGGACTGACCTTGTATTTACACCGAGCAGCCTTTCATCTGCTGGGATGTCAGACGGACAGAACAGACAAATCAGACAGGGGGGAGGATAGAGGGGGAGAAAAATAAAAGGAAGACAAACAAGGAGATTAAAAGTGTGAGGAATTAAAACAAAAAAAAAATCACCCAAAAAGTGAGACATGGGGACACAAATACAAGAAAAGGGGATTATTTTAAAAGAAAGCAAACACTGGAATTGCAACAAATCTTAAAGGACGCCAGATTAGATAAGTAGAAAACCTGAGGGTGAAGAAAAAAGGGGAAGAGATAAAATCAGAGAGACAACAAACAGGTGAGACAGGCCCAAAGAAGATGACACAGGTCAGCAGAGAGAACAAATGTTGAAGAACAAAGTGGGTGGGGAGAGAAGAGGTTTGGGAAACACATTTAGGGGAAAAGAAAGAAGCAGGTTGTATTTAGAGAAAGATGTGTTTACTCAACAGATTAGTCACCATTATACCTCTTTGCTTTTGTCTGGAGAAGGAGGGACTGACTGACAGGCTGAGAAGGAGGGAGGGAAGGGAAGAGCGAATCACCTCTATGTTTGTCAGGTGAAGGAGGTACTGACGGGCAGCATGAGGAGAAAGGAAATCAGAGCAGGGCAGGATACAAGGGAAAGAAGTGATAGGAGAAGGAAGGAAAAAGAAAGAGAGGAAAAATAGGCAGTGGGTGGGGTGTAGGGAAAAGAAAAACAGGTCGGGGGGAAAGAAAGGTAGAGTTTGCTGTTTTTTTACCTGGAAGGTGTGACTGACTGACAGTCTGACTGACTTGGCTAAAGACTGACAATGAGCTCTTCCTCCAAGGTATTACTCACAGATAAGGAGGGTGAGGAAGACCATTTAGTGTTTACATCACTAATTACTGTTTTTACCTCCAGCTTCATGATCAAAGTCTGTTGAAGCTCACACACACACTGAGGGACAAATAGACACATGCATACACCAGGTGTTGGCTCGTGCCTTGTGGGCGTGGTAACCATTACGTCTTCATGGGGATGATGAGCT
Source organism: Chaetodon striatus (assembly GCA_029783705.1). Classification (NCBI taxonomy): domain Eukaryota; kingdom Metazoa; phylum Chordata; class Actinopteri; order Chaetodontiformes; family Chaetodontidae; genus Chaetodon; species Chaetodon striatus. The sequence goes on along the minus strand of JAPZEB010000020.1, from coordinate 20,887,272 downwards.
CACTCCGGTGCTGCCACACTTCCAGGAATGATCAGCTTGTTGTGATCAGTTTGGCATTACGTCTTCCTCAAGGTTAGACCGATACGTGTTCTTCAAAGGCGTTTATGTTTTTGCCAGCATGTCCTGTTGAATCTTCTGATGCATTGACTTCAGATTTGACAAAAGGGAGACAAAAAAAATCTATGCAGTGTCTAAATTTCTTGGGGAGCATTTTGCCTTTATTTGACTGTAGAAATGGGGGAGGGGTATGACATGAAACAAAGGTCCTGAAGGCAGAACTGAAATCTGGGAGGTTGAGGTTGAATGGCATGCATTGTAACCAATGCACTCCCATTGACATAAACTCTTAATTGAAATTCCACCACAGCACAAAGTTTTACGGTCACTAATCTATCATTTTTATATTAACAAAAGTTTAACTCTTAGTGATGAACCCACAGAAGATTCAACTCTGAAGTTTCCCTCTGCTATGCAAACTGCTTTAGCATCTTTCAGCTCATTGTTTAGTTTGATTGCCCACAGCTTTATCGTTTTGGTCATATCAACCTCGATTTTAGCAGCAGATAGCTGTTTTTGGTGCAAAAGCTCAGATAATCAACTGAACACTACCTGCCCAGCATCAAAGAGCAGGCACAATGACAAGCTGTTGAACATAGTGGAGCATTTAGCAGCTAAGGAGACCGATATTTTCCCCAGAAATTGCTGAAGAACAAATCAGTGCTCAGAGGAGAGTGAATATTGGTGTTTAGACACAATAACTTAACATGTTCACTGTCACAACTTTATTAGGTGATAATATATTAATGTTGTGTTAACAGCTTATTTGCTGCCACCTAATAATCATTTTTAGGCTTTCTTTTAGTAACAATGGGGGGGTGGATCAAACACCACCACTAAAGTGCCTTCCACTCTGCCAACTGTGCACCTCACTTGTATATTTTTAACCACAGGAAGCCATGTACAACTGGGTTAACACTAAATTAAATACTTAATACTCCTCTGGGACAACTGATAAGTCACTGCAACAATGATTAGACAATGATCTGTTTCATTATGAATTCCTTAATCATACGTAAAGAGACTTTCAAAATATGAACAAAATGATC
>JAPZEB010000020.1:20857248-20867511 GCA_029783705.1 Chaetodon striatus | reverse complement strand
CATGATGATGAGTTGTGATATTCCCTTCTGAGCATGAAGCTGACAGAGAATAATGATTCATGTCATATGTTCTCTGTTATTGATGATTGTTCTTTGTTTCCCTGTGGAGCATTGATGAAGGGAATATGATCAGAGTGGTTGCAGGAGCTCCTGTGGAAAAACTTGCACTACAGCTTCCTGTAATTTTAATGGGGTTTAAATTGGAAACTTTTTGTTTGACTGATTCATTTTGATGTGTCTCTTGATGCTCTACAGGCCACCTTTAGGTCTAAAACCACTGTAATTAATTGTGTTCATGTGAATTAATTCTGGCTATCCAATTAAGGTTTCTCAAACTTTGGTGTTGTCTGCTCACTTACTACATGTGACACCGGCATAGATCACATAATTTCAAAATGCACTGCATCTTCGAACAAAGTTTATCTTAAACTAGAGTAATGTTAAAAGCACATTTTGAATTTTAATAGCAGAAAATAGCACAGGTGGCACTAATAACATCTCTGATTGGTCTGTTCTGTTCAAGTGTTGCAGTAAGCTGTGACAGTATGACAGTGAGCATGAACAATATCAGAACCCTGAAACTGACACAGCTTAATGGAATGAAGCCATAACTAATTATATTGTTTACACCTGTTTTTTTCTACGGTGATATGTCAAAGTATTCACTGTGAAAACAGTGCATTGTTCGAAAGCCCCTCCCTACGTGTCCATGTTACACTCACACAGGTGTTTTCACTTGACTAATCAGACCTCCTCCCAGGACTGTGTGGGCATGAATAGGATGTGCTTGATTGACACCTGTAGGTTAAAGTTTGTTCCGCTTTACTCAGGTGCGGAGGTTGAAACAGTGACAAATGTCTGAATGCAGCAGATTTAGCCATTCTTCAGTCTCTGTATAAAGTGCTCAGTTTATCAACTACTGTTCACAAGTGTTTCCCTTTGAACCCAACACTGTCCCCACAGAGGAAGTAATGCTTCTACCACATGAATAAACCATTGATCAGTGTAATATCCTTCTAAGCTATGTTAGCTGTTAGCTGCCATTAACCCTTTCATGCGTGAATTATTACAACCTCAGACAAGATTTTTTTTTTCTTAAGTGTGTTGTTATTCTTTAGGCATGAAAAAAACGTATGAGGTTCATTTTTTAAAATCTGCATTTTTCAAGGAGTTTTCCACATGTCCACTCAGTGGATGGCATGTATTTAAGTTTTCAACTGAAGATCTATAAACCAATTTAAAGATTGGTATCTATCATGTGAAACAAAAAATGTATATATATTTTTAATGCTGTTCGACTAGTGTGTCCACATGTTTTAACAAATACTGTTCAATGCCATGCAAAAGTGTTTAACCTTGCTTCTGTCATGTTTTCAACAAACATTTTATGCAAAAATATTGTTTCTGTTACAAAAACTGTACCTTCTAACAACATAAATAAAATAATTTACAGCCAAAAAGTCACTGCAATGAAGTATTTCAAGAACAACAAAGTAAATATAGCTAGTGATGCCTGATGTTCACTTTAGTGGACTGATAATTCAGGTAATTTCCTCACAACATGAAATTAATACTTTGAAAATTCAACAACTGTGTTACTCCTCAGATGCCACTTGATGTTGACAAATTTTTATTTACCTGCCAGGGTCTCCTATTATACAGTAGAAGGATTGGCAAGATATTCTTGAGCTGCACATTTCTTGCTGTCTGTCGGCCATCTTGGTTTTGAAAGATTTGTGTTGCACTGACAGCACCTGGCCAGTGGGTGACAGTATATGGCATGACGCAGTCGTGTCCACTGTAGTGACTTAAATGCAACTACAGCATCAAAACTCATGCATATACAGTAAGAATGTCTTTTAAATAGTTGTCCACTGCAGTCACCACTATGTGTGAAAGGGTTAGTTTGCTACACTACATATTTGCATAGGAAAAAATAAATAAACAAACAACAGCATGAACACTACTAAACACACAGGAAGTATAAACAATAATAAATATTTCTGACAGCCTGACCTGTCTGATTTGAATCGATATACAATATATTATAAGTTTAAGGTGTACTGAAAATAAATCACATTTTTATTTAGCTTTAAGGATTTATCATAAAAACAATAGAAAAACAGGAAGTTGCGCTTTACGTAACCTGACGTCACACGTAAATAAGTTGATCAAGCTTCTGCTGCTTACTCGCAGGGTTGTCGTCTTCTCTCAGCTATTATTACCTCTCGCCTCCGTAATATTAATGGCACTGCTGAAATTACATACGAACTCTTGGAGATAAGAAGGAACAGACATTTTATTCTTCACATAAGGATATGCCATCTGACTTTGTAACGTAGGCTTTCTACAAAGTACAAACGGAGTCGTTAGTCAACAAGCTACCAGGGGTTAGCACCACATATCTGCACACCGTGTGCTTTTCACTCTCACTTTCTCTTCCATTTCGTCTTCGTCTCTTGTCGGCCTTTATATTCTGTCACCAACTTCAGTCCGTGGTTTCGCCAGGAGAGGATGAACTGGCTTTTCCCCCTGTCTAAAGGCTCCGGACCTCTCCCTCCTCTCAACAGCCTACAGCAACAAAGACAGCGGCAGATTGAGTCACTCAAAGCCGCTCACCCCAGGTAACGTGGACGGCAACCGGTCACAAAAAACAGACCCTGGTGCTGCTGACTAGCTCTTTGAACACAAGAGTTTATTTTCAGACTCATAAAATGGTCACTGCCGTGTTTTCTGCCCACTTTTTTAAACGTAGTTAACGAAACATGTTAACTGGGTTGACACACGCAGCTGATGTTTACTTAGCATAGCTAGCCACCGGGCTCACAGTAAATGTTTAGTCAGGGGAAGTATGCTAGGCTAACAAATATAGCTTATAGCCTCGTTTTCCTAACACATTTGTCCCTGGGATTCTGTAAATGTTTCAAAGTGATACACAGGATTTTACATGAACCCACAGCCCCTTCTTTGACATGCCCGTGTGTGGTTGTTGAGCGGCTAATGTTTGCTAATCTTTCCTCGAAGCTAACCAACATTAGCTGGATGTGATTCGCCAGGGCGCTGTGTTAGCAGGTTAGCCGATCAAGTCAGCGGTGACAGTTAGAGTTACAGTCTATTTTTAGGGTTGATGACACGAGTCGTAGCTGGCTGGCCCTGTCCTGTGATCATTCCGGTGTTGACCACGCAAGAGTGTCACGCCTGTAGTTTTAGGAGGAGCTAGCTAATTAGATGTGGAGATTAAAGTATTAGTAGCCTTTGTTTACCAAGGAGCTCTGTCTCAGTAACAATTTGTTTTGTTTGTCTTCTCAGTCAGATCACTCAGCATTAACAGACTGTTCCCTTGTTTCATCTTTTGTCAGCCAGATGCATTTAATCATAGGAATCTCCCTCCTGATGTAAAGTATGCGTGTGACAAATAAATGGGATTACACAGTGTCTGTGAAGGATCCATGCGTTTCCCATGAATGTGGAGTTCATTGGGGCATGGCAGGAAGGCTAATGTGCTGTGGTGGGTGCCGATAGTCACATGGCGATGATGTGAAGGAATAAATGGATGGGAGAAGATACTTCATGTACTGTTAAGACTGTTGAAAGAGTGAATGGTAAGACCAGACATGTAGCTCTCTTTTGTTGGGCTGAATGTTGTTAGGTGCACCGTGTGAGATATAGATTGTTTAAAAGTATGCCATTAATTCTGGGAAATTTGCATCTGACCAAAACTATAAAGCAATGGCTACAGTGAACAATAAAGCAATACAGTTATTGCATACAAAAATAGTAGGTGGCTGTCACTGGTGGAACATAACCATGCATTGGTAGTGCAGTGAGACAAATAAATACTGGGCTCGGCATTACAATACATTTGCTGTCAGACTTAATTTTGTTTTGCCAAGAAGTAGAGTCATTGGGTGAGGATAGGCATTAAAGGCCTGTCTTTATGAATCTGTCTCATTCTACAAACCAGCAGAATGTTAATAAACACTGATGGAAGACGCACAATAAGTTTTTTAAATGTTCTGATTATGATTACAGCTGCGAGATTACTGATTATGTGTTTGTGTTTCCCAACAGCCTCGCAGAGATCCAGAAAGATGTGGAATACAGATTACCATTCACAGTCAACAACTCCACTATTAGTGTTAATATGTGAGTACATCTTTGCACATACTGTCAGAATGACTGACTTTGGTTGGAGACCTGGCAGCCCCAGTGCTATTTTAAAGAGACAGTTAAAGAAGAAAGACAAGAAAAGCAGGAAAGGTCATTTAGCAATCAGAGCAACTTGTCTCATTTGCCTTAGTCCCTACAGCATGAACCAGTCAATATTTGTATGCTCCTGAGAGCTGTCACAAAAAAACCTTAACCACATTATTTCTACTGGTGCTAAGGTAATTTTAAGAACATTGGGCAGGTCTATATGGGGACAAATGTGTGTTCTACTACCATAATACCTTACTACAATAAATATGACCTGTTAAACATCGGGTTAACATGATTCCTGAAGGATGAATTTCTTCTTCTTCCTCTAGTCTGCTGCCTCCTCAGTTTCCCCAGGAGAAGCCGGTGGTTAGTGTCTACCCCCCTGTTGGTCATCACTTAGTCGACAGCAATAATGGCACCATGATCACTAGCACCCTCATCACTAATGTAAGTAGTTGTCTAGGCTTTCTTGTCTAGGATTCTTGAGGTGCTTCCAGGAATGTTGAAACAGTTCAATAAGGTCAACTGGTTGGGTTTTTCCAGATCTGCGATATAAAACATTCATGAAAGCCACTGTTGGCCAATTTGTAAGCTGGGTACATGGCAATGGTGAATGCTAATGCGCACACTAAAACAGATGTTTGTTTTGTCTTTTCTGCTGTATTCTTTTCTGACTGCTGACACGCGTTTACATCATTGTTAACAATAACCGTATTTCATAGTTTTATGTTAACAGAACCCCAGCACGGGACATTAATTAAAACACAGCATTGGGTCAGTATCACTGTGGCAACAGAATGATGGGATGAAAGCAACGGTCATTACTCATAGCTGTATCCAAAGTATGTCAGTCTCACTTATGACTGAAACCGAAACTGAAATAAATGACGTAGATTACGGTAGTTTCCACAGTTAAACAGAAGATCTTAACAAGATTCAAACACATGTGAGAAGTAAGAGAAAAAACTGCACTCTCTCAGCACAGAGCCTGTCCTCTCCTCAGACCATATGCTCTATTTGACCAGCCTCAGTACATGAGAAATAGTTTGTTTTTGTCATCTCTCGAATTCATTATTCCGTCATTATGGAGGTTTCTGATCAGATCTGCTGGACATCTGAGCCACTATCTCTCATTCCTGTAAACAAAACCAAGATACGGCCTTATTTGGGTTGAGACAAGCAACAAGTTGTTTACACATATTAATACATTCATAGCATACGTAAAAACCTGATCATAACTGAGGTATTAGTGTGCATATAAACACATGATATGCCAGCCATAGTTCAGAACAGTCTGTAGCAACATCAACTTGTTTTTCTTTTTTCTGGTCTCCTTGCATCCCTTCTCAGTTGAAAGAGTCCATTTATTTTGTGTAACTTATTTGCTAGTTCATGATTTAGTTTTTTTTTAATGTTATCCTCACTTCCTTAAAGTACTTTCCTTGTTGTGTGTGTTGTAGTTTGGGATGCACTCAGATCTGGGTAAGGTCATCCAGAGTCTGCTGGACGAGTTCTGGAAGAGTCCTCCTGCCTTGATGTCCAGTGGTGCTGCTGGCTTTCCATAGTGAGTTTACTCTTACATTAGTCGACACTTGTTCCTCAGCAGTTTCTTGTTACACTTCATTACAACTGAAAGTTCAGGTGTTCTGCCATCTGGGTGTTATTGAAATATTTGTGCCACCATGCTTTTATTGGGCAGTGTAGGAAGACAGTAGCCCTGAGAAGCATTGGAAAATTATAATGGGAATTTGGGAATGCGATGTAACTTTGACACACATAAAACTTGATTTCTTGAAACATGTGTGAGGCCTTTGTGCCTTTGCAGGAATAACCACAACAGAAAAGCTCTGTCCAGTGGTTTCCTCACGTACCAAGTTCTTTACAGTGAAGCTGGTGAATAAAATAATCATGGAACTAATAAAGTAAGACCCAGATTGTAAAAAAGGGTTTTGTTTGTTTGTTTTTTGCTAGGATTTTTTCTAAAAATATGTTTATTATGCTTGAGGAAAATAACTTTATTTCCTTTGTGTTTCCCCAGCAGTATGTACAAGCCGTCAGGCATGGCTCCTTACCCCACTCAGGCTTACCACTATGGTCCTCGCCATGTGGGCCCTAGTCACACACCACCTCCTGGTCCAGGCCCAGCTCCAGCCCCCATGCCTCACCCAGGGGTTGATAATACCCATGGGCCCCCTCGAGCTCCAGCCCCATACGGACTGATCTCTGACCTGCCACTGCCTGTTCCAACTGGAGACTCCCAGGTACACAGATAATGGATCATGTATACAAGTGGTTGATAACATCTTTCCTAAACACACTCACAGACACACAGAGGACAATGATGTAAGCTATTCGTTTAATCGTGAGTTAATATAAGTGAAGTTAATATAGACTTGAAGTGTTGCTTTGTAAACGGCTTGTCATGAATTAACACATTAACTTTTTTTTAGCTCCAGTGCTTTGAAAAACAAATGTCAAGCCAAGCACTGACAGCAGCAAAGCATCAGGTTGATCAACCTCTATAAAAAACTACAAGGGCACCCAGAGAGACAGCAGCCAAGGCATAACACCCTATCTCACAACGTTAACAAAAGATCAAAATACTGAATCTGTCCTGGGATTTGAATCAGCTCCAGAATTTAATGGAATCTTCCTTGGCCCATGTTGCACCCTTCCCCCAAGTTGCATTAAAATTGTGCCGGTAATTTTTTATCAAATTCTGCTGACAGACAAACAAGCTGAATCAAAAACATGACCTCCTTGGCAGAGGTAATTAATGCTAAAAGCAAGAGGAGGAACAACAACGTCTCAAAAACTTTGACCCTCTGGCTACCTAAGATTTTCCCAGCAACGCTTAATTATAGATAAATTTTGTGCCAACGTTGACATAAAATCATTGAAGAATGTGAGTTGCCCATGCCACTGCTTTCTGTTTCAGGCTGGACTAAACGGACACATGTACAAGATGCCTGAGATCCCTGAGTCTTTTCCTGAACTCTGTGACTTGAAGTAAAGTATCCCAAAATATTGTTCACTTAAAACATCTTCTATACTTTCTGGACTGACCATTGTTCAAGCAGGTTATAATGCGGTTTTTTTTTACCCATAATTAATATCTTTGTTCTCTTGTTCTCTTAATTACTGCTGTACATCTACCTACGTCTACAACCTCTGTCTCTAAAACCACACCCTAGCCTGACCCAGTTGTCGGACATGTCTGAAAACGAGGATGTCTTACTTGAGTTCTTTGTGAGTTTGCCACAATTGAAACAAGTCACCAGTGATAAAGAAGAGCTGGTCACCAGTATAGTGGACATGGCTAGTAAGTTCCTCTATTGCTGCTAGACCGAAGGTCTTGCTGGTCAATCATGAAAGAGAAGTGTCAGTTTGGTTGAACACTACAAATATGTGTTGATCTCTGTTTGTCATTAACAGAGAAAAATCTTCAGATGGAGCCACAGCTGGAAGGAAAAAGACAAGAAATGCTTTACAAGGTCAGATATTACATCCAATCTCTTCTGCTCTCTCAAACAGACTGACACAAGAAGCCCATTCATGCTTTTGTCTAGCAGCTTATAATGTGTGTTTGTGTCTGTCTGCAGTACGAACAGTTGACTCAGATGAAGTCGGCCTTTGAAACAAGGATGCAGAGACAGCACGAACTCAGTGAGGTAAGCAGCTACACTCATCACACTGTGGTTTGACTGATAATAGGTTCTGAGTGCAGATTCATCTTTTTGGATAAATGCTGCTCATGTTTTCAGTTGTATTTTGACCATTTTGATGACTCAAAACTGAACATTTGGGCTGTTCCCATAATTGTAGGACCCTAAAAAAAAGTACTTTAAGTCTCTTTAATTTAAGCAAAGCATGAGTGAATGACCCAAGTCAACCAGAACATTTACCAGTTAAGAGCACACGAAGACACAGTTAAATATAAACTTCAGTACAGGGGAGCCCAGTATCTCAGTGGGTAGAGCAGGCGTCCTCTCGCAGGTGCAGAATGTACATTGTAGTTAGCCGTTGGCTGTAGACTTGGTGGTGTTTTCAGATGCGACTTTTTGGCTGAGACATAAGGAAATAGATCTAAGACCACCTGGTCAAATAAAGGAGACTAAAAAAAAGAAATATTGGACAGTTCAGAGAAACCAACCCAAATGTCCTGAAACACTCAACTGAAAATGTATCTTTCTGTTTCCCTACTTGAGTCTTTTCATCTTTTATCCCCCACTAGAGTTGCAGTCTAAGTACACTACAGGCTCGGTTAAAAGTTGCAGCCCACCAGGCCGAGGAAGAGTCAGAGGAAACGGCTGAAAACTTTCTAGAGGGGCGTACAGACATAGATGAATTTCTGACCAGCTTCATGGAAAAGAGAACGGTGAGAAGCCATAAGTGCACTATTTGTGGAAAAACAATCAGTATTTATGATCTTTTTGGAGTCTGAATGTGATCAGAGGTGTATTAAATAACATGTTAAGAAGAAAGTCACATTGACTGTTTTTTCATTCTTCCACAGCTTTGCCACAGCAGAAGGGCCAAAGAGGAAAAGTTGCAACAGTCCATCAACACACATGGACAGTTTCCTACCAGCCACTAGAACACAAGGTACAACACACACATGAACAGATTACAAGTGCAGTTACTGAAAAAAACCTGTACTACTGTAACACCTAGACATCATTCATCTCCTAGCGGAGGGAAACTGATGATTCTCAGCTGACAGTTTCACAACAGGCAGTCCTCGTGGTTCCTCCATTTTTGTCAGTAAAAACCAATGTGTTGTCACCATCTCTTTATTCTCCTTCTTACTTTGTACATTTGGTCCTCAGGTTTGGTGTTTTCTCAGCCAACTGCTGCCAACTAAATGGATAAAGACATTTGACGGGACGAAAAGCACACTGAGTCAACAATGGGCACTGGAGAAATAGGAAGACGGTGATAGCAGTGGTGGGCCAAAAAAAAAAAAGGAAGCCCACTGTGCCCAGATCTGGGCTGAAAATACTGTTGAAGTTGGATTTGTTACAGCAAGATGGAGAAGCTATTGAGTCACCACAAGAGGCCAAAGCTGGGGGGATGAGTGACACGTGCCTGGCTTTTCCAACCACATTACTAAGGATTGATGACATCGAGGGTAATTTCTGTTGCACACGCTGTTTGTCCAGTTTTGACTAGTCAGTGATGAAAGATAGTTTTTTGTTTCTTTCATGAACTTTTGTCACGTTTCTCAGTAAGAGCAACATCTGCACCTGATCAGAGTGGTTGGTGATGTGAACACATTTGGATGAAAGTACAAATTGTTTAGGACAGGATTCCCAGTCTTACTTTTTTCATGCGGTGAGCAAGTAAATGTCACTATAAAATAATTGTTAAAATGCTAATGTTGGTGTCTGTACTTCCCATCTATGAGATCAAAGTCAAGTCCTTGCTTTATTATCCCAGAAAGGTCCTGTTGGACAGACAGGAGAATGACCTTTGCACTGCAAATCTACTGTTTACACTCAGCTGGTTGCTCTAGACATTTTACATGAAACTCAACAGCGGCAGTATCACCTCAACAAGTGAAGATAATCTGTCCAAAGTATTTCTGATTTGTAATATAACAAAATAAATTTGGGATTTTCAACAAAAAAAGAAGCAAGGACGAGGCAGTATTGTCAGCAGATAGCATATAATGTTGGGTTTCCCCTTTAAGTAATGTCTTGAACAGAGCCTCGCTATCAGCGTGTTTACACAGTCATTAATAATTCAATTTACTTTCCAAAGCAAAACTCTGATTCTCATAACATTGTCAACACCATAACCATGTTATCTTCTGAACCTCAAAATCAAAGGCAGCATGATCCAAATAACAAGCGCGCTTATTGGTCAGTTATTTTTTAATTGCAGTATTAGGTTTGTGGGGGTAGTAACAGTATGTTTCCTGGGGGTTAACACAAACCATTTCAGACATTTAACTGAAGTTATGGGGAAATCAGAGAACAGTGAACCATATCAACGGTTTAATCACATCATTACCTTAATGCTGTGCTTTTTTTTTTTTTTTTTTTTTTTTTTTTTTTAAAT
>JAPZEB010000020.1:20845563-20857148 GCA_029783705.1 Chaetodon striatus | reverse complement strand
TTTTTTTTTTTTTTTTTTTTTTTTTACATGAATCGAGTTATTTGTGTACATGTAAACATGCTGATTACGATGAGCACCATAATGATAACCTGACTGTTTTCTGACACCTTTTTTTCAACTTGAAATTTGTGGTTAAGAGCCTGAGAAGATTTGGGATAATGTTGAGGAATATTAGGTTAAATGCTGCAGTAAAACTCGATGACATTGGATACTGTATTTAAATAATGTTAATAATAGGCTATATTGTAATCAAAGACTCAGACACCTTGTATTATATGTTCTTATTTAATTTGTTAGAGTAATAAAGCATTTAGAATAAACCCTGTTTGCTTCTCTTGCTGTCTGAAAGGCACTCTGGCCTTGTTGGGCACCTCTGAACCATTGACTAGGATCGTAATGCAAACTGGTGTAACACTGGATGCATTGTCTTCAAGTTCAGCAGTATAAATATTTCATACATGCTTACTCAGTCCTCCCACTTCCTGGTTTAGCTCATAACAAGCAAGATACCATGAATACTTACACTGAACTATAGCACATCATTTTGGGTACTCATCCTTAGTCAGTGTATCAGTCAGCACGCCCCCAGTTAGGAGCAGCAGACTGGAATCCGACTCGGAAGCGAAGCAATGTACTGCTGTGGACAGGGGTCAGCAGCAACACATATTTTAGCCACCTAAAAAAGTCTATATCACTTTAAGAGTTGCAGCTTCAGTTCCCCATCTATGGTCTTTTCAAAGCCACCAGACTCCATTGACGAAAATAGTAATTTTATCTTGTTGAAAATGGAAGCTGCTGGTCAACTGTTGCCTCCTTAAGTTAGTTTGTGGTATTGTGGGACTTTTGTAAATCCAAACTAACCCTTTAAAATGCCAAAGTCACATTGTAACACACAAAAAAAAATTGAATAAGGCAGCAGTAGGCCAGCAGCTCCAGTGTTCAGCGATGTTAAATTGCTGTTTTTCTCAATGGAGTCTGGCTTGGAAAAGAGTGATATAAAAGCTTTATTTTTCTGTTGTAAACTACCGTCTGACAATGAGGTTAAGCGGTGAAATTGCTCCCAATATGGCACACACTTCATCTGATACAGATTTTTTTTTTAGGTGGCTAAAACAGGTTTTTGTTGCCGACCCCTCCACAGCAGTAGACTGCTAGGCTTCCATGTTAAACTCCAGCCTATTTCTCCAAACTGAGGCATGCCGACTTACATCTACTGTTTGTAATATATTTTTTATGAATAAGTATGCCATACACCCCCCCTTAAACATCTGAACTATTCCTTTAAGTTTCTTATTGTAGCCTGCAAAATACATCTGCTGCATAATAGCAGCAATGTGTCCCATGGTGACATCTACATAGGTTATAATTTGTTATAGGGTCATAAAAGGCCTTAATGTTCAGTTATATTCGTTTTGCCAGATGAAAGGTGATACCAAAAAGTAATCTTGGTGGATATATTTCTTTGAACATTGAAAAGCAATCATTACACTTGTATTATAGCTGTCTTCATCAACATTTGATTATCTCCTGTGAGTCTGTGCTGCATTAAATCTACTGAAGGCTCACAGCTGTGTCAGGTGTCACATAGACATGAGCTGTAGAGGCACACAGGGCTGTTGGGAAAATACACACACTCAGCAAGTTTTATTGTGTATGGAAAATTAGGCAAATATAATGGCAGCCACAAAGCCTGAACTCATGACCTGACCAGACAAACAACTGGGCAGCAAACTTTGCTGTTCCGGCCTAATTGTAGTCTTTCCAAACTGACTTGGTGTGTGTCACAGGTCACAGCATTTCTACATGTCATTCAGATACTGTATTTGTCCTAATTACTTATTATTTGCAGCTATGACTGGGCAAAGTCACTGTAACCTGTGCCAGAGATATGAAGATTGTCACCACTTCTCATCTACATCCATTCATCCTTTGTTGCATTCATTTACAAATTGAAAATAGCATATTTCAGAAGGAAGGAACAAAACAAAAAGAGATCATTTCCCATTTTCATTTTATGTATTCTTAAATATTTTTATGCAACGTCTGTTTTCGTGTTTTCTTTTATATGCTGTCTATACATGTAAAGCACTTTGATTTGAGTGTAGGTGTAATGAAATATGCTGTATAAATAAAATTGCCATTTTCCAGAGTAGGTTGGAGTGCTGCGACTGATCAGCAAATGGGATAATTATCAAGATGTGGAGTTTACATTGCTATGAATATGAGCATGGGTGAAAGTACACTTACAACTCTAATATATTGTTTAGTGTTTGGAGAGAAATTGAGATATGCTTTTGTTGTGTGGCACATTATGATCCCTCCGGAGCTGCAGGTGGCGGTGATTCACCTTACAGACGAATTACCGGAAGTCGGCCAGGAGGCGAAGAAGAAGAAGCAGGGAAAACAACACAGGAGGCGCGCTTTGCAGAAGGAGCACTACCCGGAAAACTAGTCCACAACTTATTCTGACTTTAAAAGTTTATTTTTGCTAAATATTCAAGATTTGAGCTGTCGAAAGGCCAAACCGCAAATAATCCTTCTCAACTGTTGACTGACAAAATCTCCACATCGGCATCACAGGTTAGCAAACAGTTAACGGTTAACGGTTAGGTTAGCTTAACCTCAGGATGCTGAAACACATTAGCATTTACTATTAAATTTGGCAAGCTGAGGCGACGTGCCAATACAAGTAAACGCTGAAAGTCTTAATTGTAATAATGGTATCCATGGACATTCATCTTCTGTTATAGTTGCTGCTTTAAACTAGCTGAAATGTGTGACCCATTGGATTCTCTTTTCTATTTGTTTTTATAGCTATTACTGAAAAAAGGTGACTTCTTGATGGGGGGGGCTTGTTGTCTCTGTATTGGATAACCACGGGATTGTTGGGTTTCAAAGTACTTTACTGTAATAACATTATTCCTGTACATTCTAATATTATGACTGTATAAGTGTTGTGTGTTTCTAGATCAGTCCAGAGACATGTCACGACAGATGGGAGACAGCCATCGACGGTTCCTACAGACCATGATGGCCAGTGGCATCGTTGATGAACAAGGGGCCAAGGCACTCTATCAGTATTGTTGTGAAACCCACAACAGTGAGTCACTTTATATCTGTAAAAGCTTTTACTGACAGTCAAGAGTTCAACTCTGTACCAGGACGCAGGGTCTATAGCATATCCTTGAATGACAAGAAAAGAATTATGCCTCTAAACAAAAGTCTTGGACTTTGAAGTTCAACTCAGTGTTTCCATTGGCTTGTACATGGACCATTATCATTTCTCATTTTCATTACATTTAAGAAATTAAAAGAAGATTAAGATTAAGTATGTCACAGTTATTACTGGCCTGGCTCAGATAAAAACTGTTTTTTGGCAGGTTCCTGTTCTGCAGCACAAAATCAGTATAACAGAATACAAACTTTATGAACATTACTTTATGGGAATACATAAGCTTTTCGGTAAATAATTAGCCTCATAATAGATTCCTGAAATTTAAATTAGACAGGAATTAAAATCATCATAATACATAACTTTGAATGATGGGTTGAAAAGCACACATAATAAAAATCACAGGCGGTGGATTTGGACAAATTCTCAAACAGAAGTAACTTTTCTGCCCAAAGAACAATATTTACAGCTGGAACCAAAATTACCAGGATTTGCCAAGTTGTTGGGTTTACTGGTTTTTATTAGGACAGGTAATTGTGACAGTCCGTCTATTATTGAACTGTGTCACAACCTTCTTTGAGGAAACAGGAAAAGTGATAATATGAGACATATCCTGTTCACACTACGGACAACACAGCAAGAGCGCAGCAGCCTTCATTATCGCCAAGTTGCTGTGGAGGTGTTGCTCAAGCGCTTGTTATCGTAGCACTTGAGTCTTCTTGATATAAACACACCTGGCCTTTCTTTGTCTTTTTTTGCAGCACAGCACACCCCTGACAAACTGGATGATTTCATCGATACCATCAACTCAAAGCTGCAGCCCATGTTCATGCAGATTAGAAAAGGGATGTCTGAAGACAGCGGTCACCAGTTTTACGCCTTGGTTAGTGGGAAACTGATAATGGTCTTTCAAACGTTGCTACAGTATTTGAACAGTTAAATGACTGATAAAGAAATAAAATGATTAGATCTAAAAAATAAATGTCAAAGTCTGTTGCTTTTAAGTTTTTATTCAAGTGTTTATTCAAGGAGCTGCTGTAGTTTGGCTGTTAGATCTGTTTGACAAGGTTGTGATCATTCATCATTAATGGTTGCTCACTTAATCCAGGATTAAGGTCCACTCAATCAAATTACATGAAATCCTTTTTATATGTATCAGTTGGAGTAGTTACTCCGTAGGGTGTGAAAGAATGTTAAACCACTAGTAGGCATTGTTAATCACTGTTTCACTTTAATTCTGTGCAGGTGAACATGGCTGAGACTGATGTCACCAGGATGTCATCAGATTATGCTGACAATGAGTTGGAGTTGTTCAGGAAAACTGTGAGTTAAATTCACTAAGAAAATACTGTGTATCAATATTTTTCTATAAACTTTAATCCAAAGCCTTCCTCAGCACAGTTGCTACCTGTATTTTTAAAGGTGGGGCTATAATGTAAATTAAACCTGAAAAAAATCAGCTGATTATTAAACTTATATCTTACCCAGTACTGCTGTTAACACAGCATGACCTGAAAGTCTTATATCACCTCACCATTGAACAGCTAAATTAAACAAAATCCATCTCCACCACCCAAAGTATAACTTCACTGATTCAGGATAAGTAGCGAGCAGACAGAGCTGAGTAGCAGTTTGTTTATGAATCTGTCATCGGAAAGGGTCCTCATACACAGATCACTTTAATCATTCTTGTTACTCAGTTTTCAATGTCTGATTTTAGCACCAGGGAAAATGCATGGATGTTTTGGCTGTGACTTTTTCAGGATGTGATAACTAAGCCATGCCATTCTGATTCAGATGGACCTGATCGTGGGCTCTGAGGATGGCAAGGCCTCCTCCACTGATATTCTGAACAGTGCCGACACCATGACCACCAAAAAGCTGAAGAAGAGTGAGACAGAGCACCTGTTGACCAGACTCGTGCATGACAAATGGCTCAATGAGGTAAAACACAGTGTCAAAATCAAATTTAGGTTATATTTCTAGGCTGTAACAGTACACAAACTTCACGATTCAGTACGTTTTCAGTTCAGCTGGGAAAATGCATAAAGTAACCTTTTTTTCTTAATGAAAAAAAAAACAATAAATTCCACTACAAGTGCAAGTCCTGCATTCAAAATTGTACTTCTGTAAAAGAAACTATGTAAGTATAATCAGCAAATGTACTTGAAATACTTAATGTAAAAGTAGTCACAGTGCAATAAAATGTTTGTCGTCAGTGTTTACCTGTTATATCTGATGGTTTGAAATTACTGTTACTGCTGCGTTAATGTATACGTTGCATTCTACTGTTGTGCTGAATTTAACTCCTTAATATGTTGTCAGGTAGTTTAATCTACATAAATGCATCATATTCTGTAAGATCATTAAATGTTTGTACTGTGACTGTCCTGTGAGAACCATGTATCTCTAAAAAGCCAACTTTTCATGACGTTAGATCAACTGTCCTGTTTTCAGCGTTGTAACAATGTATTTTCCAGAGTTTATTTAGCTTTAGATGTAGGACACCCCACCACCACCCCAACTGCATCCTTGTAACTTTTTTAACCCCGATGAGTTTGCACCCCTGCTTACTGTAACAGTTAAGGCACTCAAATACTTACATAATTGTGCATGAGAAAAAATAAACAACACAAATAAATAACACAGATGTTAGTAATGCTCCATCTTAAGTCCGACCTGTTCACACGTGAAGGTCATGATCGTAGATTTGACAGACTCGTTCACATTCTCAAAACCAGACTTTGCTGCTCGTCATTCTATATTTGTAACATAGATTTATATTTCCAAAAAAAATGTAAATAATTTTCAATACCAAGACTGCTGACTAGACACATTTTGACCAGTCTCTTTTTGTAAATTTTATCCACTTCTGTCTCCCTCTCTGTTGCTTTATTCGATGTGTAATTGATTTCTCTTTATTGGTGTAGAAACGGGGTGAATACACTTTGTCCACCAGATGTATTATAGAGATGGAGCCGTACATTCGTGCAATGTATCAGGACCAGGTCAAAGTGTGCCACATCTGTCACAACTTCGCTTTCCAGGTAAATTTTTCCCCTGTTTCTCTTCTATGTATAAAGTTAATACCCTCTCGTGAATACCTGAACAAAATTAATTAGAGATAGTTCTGTGATTGCCCCCTCTGGGTTAGTAGAGTTACTGCCTCAAGCGACGGAGTTTAAGTATCTCGGGTCTTGTTTACGAGTGAGGGTAGAATGGAGCATGGGATGCATTGGTTTGATTAGATTTGCTGGTCCATCTACGTCCCACCCCTCAGCTATGGTCATGAGCTCTGGGTAGTGACCATAAGAATGAGATTGCAGATAAAAGTGGCCAAAATGAGTTTCCTCAGTGGGGTGGCTGGGCTCAGCCTTAGAGATAGGGTGAGGATCTCAGACATCCAGATAGAGCTTGGAGTAGAGCTGCTGATCCTTCGCATCGAAAGGGGTCAGTTGAGGTGGTTCAGGAATTTGATCTCCTGGGCGCCTCCCATTAGAAGTGCTCTGGGTATGTCCCACTTGTGGGAGGCCCCAGGATAGACCCAGGACATGCTGGAGGGATTATATATCTCATCAGGCCTTGAAACACCTTGGGGTCCCTCAGTAGGAGCTGGAGAGCATTGCTGGGGAGAGGGATGTCCGGGGTGTTTTGCTCAGCCTGCTGCCCCCGTGACCCGGCACCAGATAGGCGGATGAAAATGGATGGATGGATAGTTCTGTCATTTAGAATCTCTCAGTCCTGCTTTCAGTACTCATTTCATTAAAACAATGATGCAAGAGGGATAGTTTGGGTTTTTTGAAGTGGAGCTGCATGAGATACTTCTCTATAGTCACATAGTAACTATATATGGCAGTGAGCGCGCTCAAACTAACTCAAACTACCCCTTTAAGGCAGAAATGCTACACACTGGTGAGAACTATGTTTTACTTGAAGGCAGCCTCCTTTAGTTACATGATTACATTCACAATTGTTACAAAGACAATTATACTAAAATCAGAAATTTTGTTATTGAGAGGCAGTGGCATTACAGATATCTCTCTTTTTTTTAATGTGACTATAAAAGTCTGAAATCAAGTGCTTTATCGAGATAAATAAATCAAATAATTGTACCATTTGAAGCTGTCTACAGATAAGAATCTGAGGGAAAAAAAACATAATCATGATTATAGTGAAAATCACTTTGGAAGTCACACAGACTTGCTATTGAGTAACTACACAGAAATGAATGACAGAGAATTCCCCGTTTTTAATAATGTACAGACACAGTGAGATTCATATTGGTGATGTGTCTTGGTGCTTTTTATTTCTGTTAGTTTTAGTTCTATTCAGTTTTTACTTCCTGCGTCATGCTGACTTGTTCTTCACCTTGCATTGACATAACAGTGATTGTTTTTGCTTTGGTTCTGATGTGTGACAAACCTGATCTTTACAAAATGACTTTTCTCACAATATTATTCTGATCTGATTTTTTTCAGTGTCAAATTTGTGAGAATCCTACATGTGGTATAAAAATACACCACCCATGTGTGGCCAGGTATTTTAAAGGAAAAGCAGAGCCGCAGTGTCCAGCTTGTGATGTCTTTTGGCCACATGAAATCCCTGGTATTTACTGTTTATTATTAGAACCTGTTTACACACTTATTAGACCTACAGTAATTACATTATAGATGCATATTTGCATTGCATTTACTACATATACCTTACAGAAACTGGCTCCTTCCAGATCCATTTCTGCAATGTTCTTGCTTTTCAAAAATCAGATTTTGCTCTATTTTGATTTTTGGAAAATAATCCTACATTTAGAATTTTATAGTGCAACATACTGGTCTACTGTTTGAATTGTCTAAATTGTGTATATGAGATGAATGCATGAAAAAGAACTTAAAATATTTTGGCATTTTGTCTCTTATTTTATTTAATTTGACCTTTTAAAACCACGTAGTATATTAGTCTTATTTTATGTGTTAATAAATGCAATGAAAATGAATAGATGTATGTCTGCCAAGTGACTAGAACACGAAAATACTCTGTGCTTGTATGTTTAATATTTTTCACTGTTCATTACAGAAGTCAGACGGCCCCGTTCTCAGTCCAGGAGATGAGGACTTCAGCATCAATTCTTCTTGTGTGTGTTTGTTAATTTTTTCAACATGATTTTGTAATAAACCAAATTGTTAATATAAAAATTTGTTATTTAATTATTTGTTTGTTTAAATGTTTATTTAAGCACAGTTGTCATCAGAAATAAAACAATGCATTTTCATTTTGTGCTAATTTTGTACACAATATGAATGTTTGTTTCCATCCTGTGTTGTTTCATTGCAGTCATTTCCCTTCCACATTGTTCACCCCTATGTGCTGCTTTGAGCTCGGTTATTAAGAACATAGTAATGCTTGTAAAGTTGTAATGTCAAGACACTCTTTGTTTTATCTCTGCATAACATGCAGCTTGTGTCATCCATCTTATTTCTCTCTCAAACCAGGTTCTTGAGCTAACAGAAATCAGACCTTATTATCACAACAGCATTAAAGGTTTTACCAAACCAGGGGAGACACAAATATCATGAGGCCTGCTGTTAAACATTTCATCTCATAAAGTGGATATAGTTTTGACACAAGTTTTGCATGGCTGCTGAATCCTCACACGTGTAATTCACACATTACCTTGATAATTCTGCTTTAATGGAATTGCTGTGGTAATGATGATGTACATTTCCACCCAAATCAAATCAGGTTTATTTATATAGCACATTTTAAAAGAACTGCAGCTGACCAAAGTGCTCTCCAAAATAAAAGAATGACACACAAATATACAAAAATAGAAAATGTACACAAATATAAAGACTATAAAATTCTAAAATACTAAAATCACAGCAAATAGCCAAAGGTAACTGAAAACATGTATGTTTTAAGATTTGTTTTAAAAGTGTCAATGGAGAGGGAGGATTTAATTAAGCGCAAGGCTATTCCAGAGCTTTGGAGCAGCTACTGCAAAGGCACGATATCCCCGACCCACCAGCCTCGATCAGGGGACAGTTCAAAGACAATGTTCGGAGGATCTGAGAGGTCAGGAGCTGGAATAGGGGCAGAAAAGTTCAGCAGTATACTGGGGTGCCAGCCTATGTATTGCTTTAAACACAAATAAAAGAACCTTAAAATCAATCCTGTAACACTTAAACATTTTCTTTCCCCTAAACACTTGAAACCATTTGAACCAGTCAAGCAACTCTGCTTACAATCAGAGCTAGAATCATGTTTAATGTCTTTAAAATTGAACTACCTAGATGAAAATAACAGTTTCAGAGTCTGTTGTTGAATCCCAAATTATGTCTTCTATTATCTTCTGATTGTGTGACTGGAGCATAAACTAAGCTGAAACCAGTTGCTGTATGTAAAATAATAGTACAACTATTATCACACCAGGTGTGCAAATAACAACCATTTTAACTGTAAAATAGTCTGCTGATTATTTTTTGGTTTAATCCAGTAATAGTTTGGTCTATAAAATGTAGGAAAATAGCAAAAAGATGCTCATTACACTTTCCCAAAGCCACGGTGATAAATTTAAAATCCCCTTTTTCATTTAATGCAATGTCAAAAATCCAAATTGTCACATTGAAGAGCCTGAAACTATCAAATGTTAGGTATTATTACTTGATAAATAATTACTTAAACAATTGATTATGATGTCACATGCTGCATTTGTGTTGTTTACATACTCTACTGTCACATATTACCAACAGCACTTTTCACTTGTCAGGTGATACAGGTCATGAAAAAAGAGGGTTGTGACTCTAAAGTATATTAGCCTTAGAGGAGCCCTGCTCAAGTATCTTCAGGGTGACAATGAATCTTATAGCTTTTCTAAACCATGGATAGAAAAAAGCATATATGATTGGGTTCAAACAAGAATTAAAAAACAACAGCCAGGACACAATGGCCCAAGATGAAGCATCGTTTGAGATGTCCTGTCCTGCAAGGGAGGGATAGTAATACGGACAGAAACTCATCAAAAACACCAGTATAACAATACCCAGAGTCCTGGCTGCTTTTCTCTCTGACTTCTTTGCAGTGACTTTAACTTGTCTGGCTGCGGCAGCTGTAATATGAGACTGCATGGCACGAGCCTGAGACACCGCCACAATAAACACTCTCATATACAGAATGAGGATGATCGAGCAGGGGGCGATGAATGTGAACACAAGGTCGACAGTTCCGGAGACAAAGTTAATGACCACCATACACTCCCCATAGCAGGAGTTATATCTGTCTGGCTGCCTGAGATGGTCCTTTAAAATCAGCCCGTTGTAGAGGAACGAGCAGGCCCAGCACACACACACAGATGCCTCAATTCTGCTGCGGGTGATTTTGATAGGGTACTGCAAAGGATAACAAATAGCTACAAAGCGATCAATTGATATGAGCACCATGTTCCCCACAGACGCTGAGGTGAGAGTGAAGCCTATAATGTAAGACAGAGCACACATGAGATCACCCAACAACCAGCAGGTTTCTATGAATCGCACGGTTTCCACCGGCATCACCACAAGCCCAACAAGGAGGTCTGAGACAGCCAGGGAGAGCAGGAGCAGGTTGGTGGGGGTGTGAAGCTGTCTGAAGTGTGAGATAGAGATAATAACCATTAGGTTGAGAGCTACAGTGAGCACAGTGATGGAGGAGAAAAGCGTGTAGAGAAGGATGGCCTCAAAGCGAGGACGCATTAAACCCCTGCAGGACAAGTTCAGGAGCTGAGGGTAACAGAGCTCCTCTCCCTCCAGGCTGTCCATCATCCAGCACTGAGGAGAGGTGATGACCTGAACCTGCTGAGCTCACGCAGCTCTCTGATCGTACAAGACATAGTGCAGCTCACTTATCTCTTACGGCACTCCTCAGCTCCCCAGTCATTCTCCTCATCAGTCTGCTATTGGCTAATAGGCTGCTTTTGTCAGCCTGTTTGTTGTATCTATCATTTCTCCTCATCCCTCCTCCTCTTCCTCATCTCTCCCTTGGTTATTCCACCCTCCCATCTTCCTTTTTTTACACGCTATTACATGATGCAACATAGCAGTTTCATGCAACTAATGGAAAACTTTCCTCTTAACTATAAAGCTTTGTTTAAGATTTGTTAAAGTCAGATCAAGCCCCTCCAATAGCAATACTTGTGTTTCCAAAATCAAATTGAAAAGGCAACTTACAAGCCCTCGCTGAGCAGCACTGCACCTGTGTGCGACTGTGAGTCTCTGAGCCGAAAGTTCTGACTAAGCTTCTTTTACACTGCCTGTACAAGGCGGGAATTTCACGCCGATATTCCGCGTCACTTTTTTTAAAAATAAAAGATATAATCGCAGAATGGGGGGGACAGAGTTGTCTTGCCTTTAAGCCAGCAGTGGAGGTCGTAACAGCGCAAAAT
>JAPZEB010000020.1:20823662-20843454 GCA_029783705.1 Chaetodon striatus | reverse complement strand
GCATTTACGTAACACTGGTATCTTGTCTTTTCCTCATGTATTTTAGATTAAGAGAAGTTTTGCTAAGACAATGATTCAATGACAGATGGATACTGAACAGGCCTAACAGGCACAGGCCCTGGGGTCCAAAGTGTCAGGGGCCTCCCTAGCCTTCACCTGAAAAATGTCACTCAAATCAACATGTGCTGACCAGGAAGAGACTCAAAACTACCACAAAGAGACACAAAAAGACACACAGGTATCTCAAAGAGATACAAAAAGACCTCATGACCCCTTTCAAGAAAAAACTATAGAGTGACACAACACAACCACAAGGAGACACAAAAAACTACCCAAAAAAAAGAGAGATAATGACTACAACATCATGCAAAACAACAACAGAGTCTGTGTGTGTCTTGGTCTGTTGTCTTTTGCATGTCTGTCCCCATTGTCTCATAATCCACCTATTTTCTCTACTGCATAGCAAAACTGAGAGACTATAAGAAAAGAAATAATGGGTATTAATAAACACTGAACGAAAAATGTCTCCGTCATTAATACTCAATATTTAAGCCTTCACTAAAGCATTAACTCTTAAGAGACATCTTGATTCTCATTTACTTGTTGGGATTAAAAATCCTTGACAACATGCAGATATTTGTGATGCGACAATCGTCAAACGTTTATTAACGTACAGTTTATAATTTCACATCAACAGACTATTATCTGCTCATTATTAAATGTTTTCTAATGAAGGAAATACAGTCCCATGTCGAATCATTCTTGTCACTGATGTGGTGCTACCATCTGTTGATAATGAATACCAACTGATCCAGAGATGTGTCACACTGTGAACATGCTCAGTGGCTGAACCAAAAACTTGCTGTGAGATCTGTTTCAGCTCATCCATCTGAGAGCCAAACCTACACTGACAGTTTGTACATGGCAGGAAACAGAAAGTCAACCTCTGTGTTTTTGGGCTCTGTCTCTACTGGAGAGGTTATGTGGGTCATCAAACACTAGATGGCCCTGTTGGTAAAGCTGTTGACATTGATTTAAAACACTGCGGTAGCTTTGTCAAAAGAGGAAAAGGCATTTCTGTGACATAAACACAATATGTGAAGCGGGATTTTTATAGTCAGCTCATATTCAACTAATTTTGTTTTATGTTTGGATGCTTTATGTTACATTTTGATTTTAACCTCCCCACCCAAGTTCCTGTTGTACCCCTAAATTATATATTGAACTCAGTGGAATAAAGTCAGTGACTGCTGCTCACATGATGAGGTGAATTATAAAATGTGCAGCAGATAAAAAGTGGAGAACAAATCAATCCTAACTACTGGTTTTATTAAGAGGAAATATATTATTTTCATTTTAAAGTGTAAAAAAGAAAATTTAAATTATACTCAAAAGACATCAAATTGATGCAAGCAACTTAAAATGATCTGAAACAGTGTAATTACTCTTTTTGTAAGCAAATAAAAGACAATAATGAATAATACTGAGGGTTATAAACCCACTGTGGTGAAAGATTATATATAGCATGTGCTCTTTTTTATCACCATACGTCTGATATTTCAGGCATTTCACTGATGTTCTTACCGGTATTAAGAATTAAATAAGAAAAATAAGCCCTAGCCAAAAATAACAGCAACAGTTTCCTTGGTTTTCTTATTATACTGGTGTGAGGAAAGACAGTGAGACAGAAACTGGGAGAGAGACAGATGAGATATTTTTACAGAGCATGCAGGTTACATTCTTCAGTGGGAAGAGGGCGATGTTGTTTAGAAGATGAGTTTTCTGCTGAGGAGACAACAGTTGGTGCTTCAAGAGATGATGAAAGGTCTGATGGCAGAGGAGAGCTGAGCCGCCAGTACAGAGTCAGTGCTGCTTCACAGTGAGCTATAGTGTGTTTTATATCCCTAAATCAAGGTTGGAGACCTTGTGCCTTAGATTATCTTCTTCACTGTATAACTCACTGGCCTTTACAGATGTGCTCAGGAACTGCACTATGATTTAACATTTGGTTTCATTTTATTTTTAAATTCTGTACAGTCGTATTTCCTGTTGAATTAAATGCTACATAGTTTCTTTAAAGGCCATGAACACTGGGCATTTTACTCACACAGATTACACTCAATAAATCAATGATTCAGCCTGTTCTCACACAAAGAAATCTGTAATTATTTGTAAAAATCAATATAATGTTTAACATCAGATATGTGTGGAGACTAACAGAAATGTTTATTATTTAAAAAAGTAAATGACCAAAACTTGTAACAAACTTTTAGCAAAATTAATTTATTCTAACATCATCAAACTGAGCTAAAACAACACAAATGTGTGTTTGTGTTAACCAGACAATAATCCAAATGTGTTTTTAAAACTAAAAGAAAAAAGGGTTGTCACTTTTGGTTTATATGAAAAAATGTGGTCCTCATAGACTTTATATAAATGACAGTTAATGGCTGTGAGAAAACTTCGGAGACACAAGGAAGCACTGTGCTTAAATTGTTTCTGGTGAAAACCGTCTGTTCTTCTTTTTTCCTTTAACCACATCGTCACTGCTCTGCTTCAAATAAAACAACACAAAGGCTTCAAATCCACAGTTAGTTGAAGTGTTGGTAGTTGAAGTAGGAGCTTGTGGAGTCACGCTTCATTGAGTTTACAAATGTGACAGGAGGACTGAAAATTCAAGTTTTAGAGAGACCTCTGTTTCTGTGGGTGATAAAGTAAAATGTGATCTTATGATAAAAGGAATCCATTTTAATATTTTCACCAGGTAAAATTGAGTGGAAGCATTTTTTTTTATTTCCCTTTTGGTTTTAATGACACAACTCTTTTCATTTGATATTTTGGGCTGTCTCTTGACCTTCAAATGTCAAATCTCACTTCATCAGTTTGAACCAATTTACTGAAAAATAGTTTCTGATGCTCTTTGGTAACTGTAGGAACAGTTATTTTTCTCTTTTAATACATCCTTGGAAAACTTTGTAGACAACTAAGTTACTGAAAAGTAAAATAAATGACGTTGTCTGACTCAACAACAATTAACTGGTTATAGATTGCAGGCTAACTTGTTTTTTTGTTGAATGCTTTGTATAGATTAAATATGGCAAATGATTCAGTCGATGTTTAGTAGATTTTCCAGTTCAAAATATAAATAAGAATAACACCATATTATTATTATCATTCAGGCTGAATATTTAAATGTCACACAAACAAATAAAAAAATAAGCCATGTAAACCTGTTCATACAATGAAAAATAATAAAGAATTGATTTTTAGGAGTGCACTGGTTATGATTATATATGGTTCAAGCAGGAGTAATATATATTTAAAATACCAGAGTTTAATTTGTGAAATCATCTAAATGACTTATAGGTTCACAAACAAACATGCCCACACATTAACACGCCTGGTTTCACCCAGTTTTCCTTCCACACACTGCAGCCTAATTGATTCTCATTTTAATTATGTTGACCCAGACTCCGTCTCTCTTCTTCACTGACAACAAAACCAGCGCAGGCCGGCAGTCTGCCTCTCACACTGTGAGGATGACACCTCCGTCTCCTTTACAGAGGAACTAGTCGAGGATCCACTTTGATGTCACTCCCCCGCAAAGGAAAGGTCAAAATAATAAATGTAGGCCCAATTGATGGGTTGGCAGGGGGGCGCGGGGGGTTCAGTGCTGATTTTTGGACGAGTGCTCCCCTAAAGGCATAATGAATTCATACAGTCAGGCACGGCCAAAGAGGAAAACAGCATGGGTCCTCTTTCCATGAAAAGGTTGATCTAAATCTGCAGACGAGCCTGGCTCCTTCTTCCCACTCATTCTCCACACACATCACTCTCTTCTCTCTCACTCTCTCAAGCACAGGCTTGTCTCACACACTCACGCACACACACACATATGAATAAATACTCAAAACTATACCTATGTTTTACCTCTCTTTGACACACACCTCTGCAAATGCATCACCTCCTCCTCACCTTCACTCAGAGAGGTGAACCGCATCACCATGGAACAAAACCCCCTCAGTGAGCTGCTCCACCTAACTCCTCGTCACAGCAAGACACCTTTGATTCAAGAGTCAGTTACCCAGAAATACACAAATGCTTGAATATGTCTTTGAAGATTCCTCAGGTCACCCGGGTCACAGGTTTATCTGTTAGTAGGTCAAAGGCAACTGAGCTACACCACATCTGATGACCTTTGACCCTGTGTCCATTACAAACTCATGCTTTGCAGCTGGAGAACTTTATTTCTAGTTGAAGAAAAGATCTCAACCTTTACAAAACTGCTAAACAGGTCAAGCTGAATTACAAATAAATGTGTTTAAAATAACACAACAGGCATCAAGTGTATTTACATTGCATGTAAAGGTGGTTACAAATTCACAGAAGTTTGGGTTTGAATTTCACTCAACTGGAGCAGCTGGTAAGAACGACTGAGATCTTTCATATAAGAAAATGTAACAATACCTCAGTGTGAAAATAAAAGTTCATAATGCTAAAACAGCAGAGGTACTACCAGCAATATGAACCTAAAGAATCAAAAGTGCTTATTATGTCCCCTTTTAGAGACTTATATTATCATACTTGAATATTATTACTGATGCAGGAATAAATAAGAAGAATTTCAATGTAAATTTTAATATCTGATGGAAAGTTATCCTATTTTTACAAGGTAATCATACATTTTATATGTAAAATCTGAATCTGTAAAGTAGCAGAGGCAACACTTAACTTCAAGTCCCTCTGTTTAGCATTCATCAATAGCATATAATAATTTGTTTACAACACACTATAATGTAGTTGTAAGCAGATGTAAATGCTGAGCTGGCATGGAGGCTGCTGTATTAACAGATAATACATTTTAATATAGTACTGTTGTTGTAATAATATTAAATATGTCTTCATAGGAGACATAGTTATTGACAAATACTTTTATCCTTATATGAGCTTAAACTACATTATAGTGCCTTATAGACCATTTATTTAAATTACTATACAGCCTATTATTAATGGTAAATAGAGGACTTCAACAAGTGTTACCATAGCCAGAAACTAAACTACATGTAATGTGGTGACAAACACAAATTTCCAAGTCAAATAGAAATACCACAAAACTGCAAATGGGTGCAAAACTTTTGTAAATGTATTACACAGGTACGGAAACACATGTGGTCCTATCTTGTGGTCTGGAAATTAGATAAATTGAGAACATAGAGTAAAATGAATTAAGTAAACCAAAATAATTTAAATACAGAATACGTTTTAGCATGGGTTACAGGTGTTGCATTTGTCACTGTATTTTTTAGTTTGGGTTCACCATATATGAGCCATTTGCATACTAAGATAATGGCTTCTAGCCCACTACTACAACTACTTTAGGTCTCTTTGGCTTGTATTTTATTATCTTATCTTATCAGTCTTGTTTCCACACATTGGGGTACAAATTAAAAGCGCACTTTAATTCTCTGCAGCTTTAACTTTGTGGTTTATAATTCAGACTCTTTGTTTCCACTCAGAGACAAACTCGACCTCAGGGCCTGTCTTACCGCATTGATGACAAACACTCAGATAAACCGAGATATGATTATTTCCCACAGACAAAACGCAATTTCCTGATCAGCCACAATCCTGTGAGCCGCGTTAAGATGCGCATTCACACTGAGCTGCCAGTTTCCTCCGGAGGACCGAGCAGCAGCTCCGGGGCTGAATTACATGCGCAGTCCTGCCGTGAATCACACATCACCACGGCAACCGGCGTTCACACCGAGTCCCCGTCAGCATCAGTGGGGTCCGATCCCATCCACAGGCGACAGGAGAGCACAGAAAAACACAGTAAGTTTATATTCTCTTCTCTACATCCATATTTCCGAGTGCGCGGACGCTTATTTGGGTATTTGACGCACGTGTTTGCGGGTGAGGAGAGCCTGTGCCGCTGCGGTATGTCTCCCTATAGGAGAGGTGTTTCTTCACATGACGCGATTAAGTGATTTAATGCAGGTGATTCATGATTTTTCGTCTGCTGTAGTGAATGAATGGACGGGCATCACGTCTTTATTCGGGTGTTGTATGGGGCTGTATGTCTCTGTTACAGGCTGAAATGCGTTTTAATTCGCGCTGCCTTCACGTTACATAAATTACAACAATGAAATACGCATCTAATGATTGTCCTTATGGCTCCAGGCTACAATAATTAAGTCTGCAACTCTTAAAACACAAGCCTCACCATGTAGAAAATGAACAGTGTGACATTTAAGATCATAAAAGTGTTTAAAAACGAGCTTCATCTGCTGGAATAATATTTAATTCAGATTTATAGTTGGATGGAAAATTGGTTTTATCAGCCTCCTGTCTATTTCCTGTGCCTCTGCTCCATCTCTGACTCCTGGTTAGACAGCATGTATATCTTGTCGCAGCAGTCTTCAATGCAGCAAGTTCAGATATGCATGACCAGTGAACCCTGAAGAACTTGAGAGGCTCGGGCATAAACAGCCCACTCTTACCTATTCATAACACGGCACGTCTTCACCTTTACAGAGCTCTGCCTTCTCTGTCCTGTTAGCTGATAAATATATGTCACACTGATGCGATGAATTAAACTGTATAATCGTGGCATCGGTCTGATAGAGGCATTCTGTTACAGTGGATAAAATGTGCATTTAAAAAAGATGTCATTTGCAGCTCTCATTTGCTGGACTCGTTTCCTGTCAGCGTGTGGGAACACTGAGTGTTTGACAGCAACACCCGGCTCATTTGTTAATCACAGATTCAGGATGATTCATCATACCCACACTTCCCTCCAAGTGTGGGGAGGAAAAATGGTGGTCAGCACAGATGACCACTTTAGCCACCCACTCACCAAGAACACCAAGTACTCCTGTAGGCTACTTGAGAAATATACTCACTTAAGATCCTTTTTTTTTCCTCACTTGACAAAAGCTGCTTCGTCTCTTTCTTTTACACTATTTAGAGGTGATAATTTTGCGCCATTGTTTTCTGTTTGTAGGCATGATCTGCTGTGATCTAAGCCCCAAATATCCAGAATTAAATTTAGTTTAAAGTTTCCACTTAATGACAATATATGCTTCTTTTTTTCTAGCAGATAGCAGACAGTGGGTTTGTCCGGCGGCCTTAGTTAATGATCCTGTGTCCTTTATCAAAAACACATTTCCTGTGCGTCTCCTGCAGCATAAAAACTGTAGCTCTTTGCCTCCTGGTGAGTGTATCATCATTGTGACTCACTGGCGTCAGTGGGGCCTGTGGGGTCCTTGGCTGAGGGAAGGTGTTGTGTTGCACTGTGTGAATGAGATAAGTGGATCCTCACCTCTTCCCTCCACATTTAGACGATCATTTGATCGAGGAGAGAAAATAGAATCATTATCAGAGCGGAGAGGCGTTCAGCGCCGTGTTTGTGGTGCGTTAGATTTACACGTTGATTCTAAACATTAGGGATAAGTGCTCGGAGAAAGAGATGGGGCTGAGATATAAGAGATTAATCATTCACAGTGTTTGTGAAATGCTTACTTTAGACTGCTGGATGGGATAAACAGGAGGAGAGCAGGCTTCCCTTTGAGGATAGCTGTAAACACAGAAGTCTGAAGTCATTTAAATATGCCCCAACTTTCAGAAACATAATAATGATTGCACCTACTATAACCTCACAGTATTAATCAGTTATTAAAGGAATACTCTGACATTTTGGGAAACATGTTTATTTGCCTTCTTGCTGAGAGATTGATATCTC
Source organism: Chaetodon striatus (assembly GCA_029783705.1). Taxonomy (NCBI): domain Eukaryota; kingdom Metazoa; phylum Chordata; class Actinopteri; order Chaetodontiformes; family Chaetodontidae; genus Chaetodon; species Chaetodon striatus. The sequence goes on along the minus strand of JAPZEB010000020.1, from coordinate 20,835,713 downwards.
ATATTTGTACCGTATAGAGCTGGTGCAAGCAGCTGGTTAGCTTAGCTGAGCATTAAGACAGGAAATGGGGAAACAGCGAGCCTGGCTCTGTCCAAATGTAACAAAATCAACAATCAGCACCTCTAAAACTTAAACTAAGGCCTTAATTATGCTTCGCGGACATGAGCTGACGCAGAATCATGACAAGGAAACGTTTGAATCTTTTATTATTTGTGTGGGTTTCTTTTTGCAGCAAGCTGATATTCCTCCAAACAGTAGGGGGCAGTGTACTTAAAACACACATCTAGTGCTCGGTTTCTCCATTTTCTCCACCCGCTTTGCATCCACATCATTAGAAAGCGTCAGATCTGCACAAACAGGTGAAAACCCACAGCACAAGAGTCCCATTAAGGGGCATGTCTGATCTTGTAGCATCATGTCAGCCATGTGGACACTCATGACCATCGTGGATGCCTTAAGCATAAATCAAGAATAAAGTAAAAAACCACGTTGTTTGACTGAGGGTTACGTGTTACAGTTCATGTTTACAACTTCGGAAGTCATGGACATGAACTCAGAGCTCTCAAAAACATTTTCACTTACGGTGTCATAAACAGCACAAGATGTGGGCGTTCACATGGACTCTTCATGTGAACATGATAAACACGACCTCATTTAAACGCAGCACATGACTTGGTTCCAAACAGTTACCAGGCAACCAGCAAAGACTCCAGGAAGTGAAGAAATAATCCAGCACATCACTTACTGTAAACCAACGAATGCTGTTTGTTACGTATTTATAGTTTGTTATTTGATTTAACAAGCTAACAAGATAAAGAGTGAGCAGCCATGCTAGCAGCACCGCAAGGCTGTACTTTAGCTTAGCGGTGCTTTAACCTAAATGCTAACATCAAATATAATGTGTACCATGTTAGTTTAGTGTGTACGTTAGCTAATATTTGCTAAATAACACCAAACACAAAGTACAACTGAGGCTGACAGGAATGACGTGCATTTTGCAGGTACTTAATCACAAAGTAAATTTTCGAAAAAATACAATTTTTGATGATCACCAAAGTTATTACAATTTGTCCTGAGGGGGGCATGAATCTCTATACCCGATTTCATGGCAATCCATCCAATAGTTAGATTAGATTAGATAGCACTTTATTAATCCCTTGGGAAGGCTCCCTCAGAGAAATTAAGCAATTTCACATCTTAGTGATATTTGGTGAGGTATTTAAGTTAAAGATCAAAGTAGTGGACCAACAAACAAACACTGCATCTCAAACTAATTTCTTGCAGTATCAGAAATACTTTTTTAATGTGGTCAGTATTATTCTTGTCCTGTTTTTCCTCATCACACTGTCATCTTCTCCACCTTCCTTCGTGTCCTGGCAGGATCCTCGATTTGAGCTACTAGCAGCGCTGTCACATTTGGTTACAGAGCACACAGTCTGAGTCAGTCTGACCTCAGCTGTTTGTCCCTGCTCTCCAGATCTGTCCAGGCATTTTCAGCCATGGTGAAGCTAGGCAGCAATCTGTCTGATAAGCTGGAGAAGCAGCCGTCTGCGGACGACGGCTTTGATAACATCCCCCTCATCACACCCCTGGAGGTCAACCAACTCCAGCAGCCGTTCGCAGACAAGGTAAGTGCGGCCTATTAGGCCAGTGTTTGTGAGTCTGTTTATGTGCCTGTCTACTTATGTTTGTTTTTCTCTAAAATGCTCTGTTTCTAAGTTGCACGCCGACCACAACAAACCATATGCATTACACAGCGCTGCAGAAATAGCCAACAGATTACGACTCACTGCAGAACCCATCTGGACAAACACCATTAAAATTCATGTGGGTGTGCTTACCTTCCAAGCACAAGCCCCAACTCAGAGACTGCTGTATTTACCTTTTGTTACCCACCGTCCCAGGTTAGGACCTTGGCATCAGCCTACGCAACGCAAGCACCTCTTTGAATGCATAATGCAAGAAGAAAGCCCTCACAATCATATTTTGGTTGGAGGACGCACTCAGCAGCACAGGATGTTCCACAGGCTGATTAGATGTTGCAGAAAAATTAACATAAAAAACACTTTGTAGCTCCCAAATGTGTTTTTAAGGCATCGATTAAAACTGGCTGCTTTTGCAAATGACGCTTGTGTATTTTTAGACATGCAAAACAGCATTTTCAGTGAATACAGTATCACTGAGCCTGCGCTGAACACTGGGGACAACATCATCCATCAACCATAATGGAAAACAAATAACAGTTAATTAGTAGTTTTTCAGTTTTTTCTCCAGAGGAGTCACAATTACGGTGCATTGTTTCTGCTGTAGGTCATTGTGAAGACGTCAACACAGTATCAGCTGCAGCAGAAGAAGAAGAACAAGCTGTACGTGCCCAATATCAAGAAGCTGAATATCAACTTCTACAGTGATGTTTCAGAGAAAGCCAAGGTAAAACCATGACCTGATGTCTGAGAATTCGCTCACGTTCTGATTAAAAGAAAAGTCTGGCTGTATTATGTTTTTCTTATTTTCAAAAAAAATCTTGGGGAAAAACAAACAAACAACCCAACAGTGGACTGATCATGGTCATACAAGTACTGACTATGTATCCAAAGCCTAATATAGTTTATTCCTCTGTGACGTAGAGCTCAATTGTTGTCTCAAAAACTGTTAAAATCACATTTAGTCATGCCTTTTTGCAGTCAGAATTAATTTCAACATCTTTTTTAATGTAATAACACTTTTCTGTTATGAAAAGAGAAAAAATGTCTTTAGAAATGCTCCTTTTCATCTCAGCTGGCTGGAGGGGGGTGTCGGTGTTCGTCTGACAGCAGTTGTCAGGGTCAGGCCCCAAGGAAGTGCTGCAGGCTTTGTAGTGGTTTAACAGTGGTACTGCAATTTCCGGGGTCCGTCACGATGCCATTGGGCTCAAAAATACTTTTTCCCATACAGTTACATTGGGAATGAAATGTTTGTGACTCAATGGGCGTCACAGCCCTCGCGTAATGACTAGTTTCACTATCAGGACTTCATTCACTCAGTCCTACATTTGGAAAGTCTAGAAGAGCTGAAAGATTAAATCATGTTATCCCCAGTCAAGTTAGCGGAGCACTAAATTGGAGGTCAGCTGCTGGCAGAAGTTGGCCGCTTGGCCCTGCTCAGCCATGCTCGGCAGTTGTAGGTCTCTGCTGTGCCTGCTCTATGGGCTCAATGATGCAGGAGCAGTGCAGATCATCCAGGTAATTTCATACTGTGGAAGAAGAGCTTTTTTGGCTTCATGCGCCACTGAGCAGCCTTCATAGGATTGAACGGGGTCCTGCTGCCAATGTTGTATCCAGGTCTCTTAATACATCCATGGTTAGGTAACGGTCACACATGAGCGAAATTAACACTGGTGAAAAGTCACCGCCCGTTTACTTCCATTCACTGCGGGCAAAGGGGCGAATCAAACATTTGCTTCTGGTGGCAAAACAAATTTGCATCTTTGCATCACGTGGAGTTCAAGTTTGGTGAACTTTGGCCAGCGAAGTCACAGCCTCAACCCACGGAAAAGAAATATGTGTGGAGGAGACACCCATTGTTGCCGAGTTTAACCACCTCATATCGCACGATATGCCATAAAAAATACAAACTGCCCCAAATGAGAGATTCTGCCTGGCTGGCAGGCATGGAATATAAGAAAGTGTAACGTCACATTGCAGTATTTATCAGCACGGTAGCTAACATTAGCTAGCACTTAAGCAGGCAATAGTCACTCAGGTGCATTCACTATTGTGTGACCTAGACTGTGGTGATCTGGAGATTAGCTATCTAACCTGCAAACTGCCATTGGCTGTACACTTTTCTCAGTGAATGTTCATTTGGTCACTCATTGAACAAGGTTCAGGACCATGTTTAATAAGAGGGAAACTTTAGCAGGAAAGCTAATGTTGCGTTGTTTAGCTTGCTGCTGCCTGGCTCAGTGTGACTGTCAGCTCTGCCTTTGATAGAACGCGGATGTCACTTTTTATTGAGGATTTAGTTGCCTGTTTCAAATCAGGTCTCCATCATTTATGTAGATGTATACCATAACAGTACAGACCAAATTGCAATGTTCGTTTATCATGTGCATGAAATGAAACAGCGCTGAGATAACTCTGTCACAATCGTTTAGCTCTTAGCCACCTGAAATAAGTCCCGCCTAATAAAATACATCAGTTTAAGTGTATACTATATTTACAATATTTTCACTGCTTCACCTCACTGTCAGATAGCTGACATGGAACTAAAGCCTCTATCTCAAAGCCCCCAGACTCCTTGACAAAAAGTCAAAGGAATGATGCACAGCAGAGTGCCGCAGGCCGGAGCCGAACCCGAACCCAGAGCTCTGCAGCAAGGACAGGGCCCCTGTACATTGGGCGCCTGCTCTATCCACCAAGCCACCGACACCCCAACTGTTTATCTTAAAATGTTACGGTTATGGCTGAAAATGGAAACAGAAATAATGATTGTTGTTCGCGCAACGTCACAGTAATTTGGTCTCTTCCATCTAATTAATGCAAAGAAAACTAGGGGGTGCCATCATGAAACCCCAAAAAATGTAAAATATTAATTTCTCCCTTTTGGTTTCGGATTTTTTTGTCTAAGGAGAACAGAGGACAAGTGATTCACAGAGCATATATATTAAGATGCTGTAGCAGATGAAAAATAATTATTTCACTTTCAATTGGACTTTAAATACACAATGAATCAAGCGATTGCACTGGCTGATATGTCCCTGCATTACCATGAATATACACGCTGTATCCTGAGCCATATGTCGTCCTGCTGCCATTAATACTCAGTAAAGCTCCAAATGTGAATTAATCTGCAGATGAAAATTGTCTCCAGCAAAAAAAAAACAAACAAACAAGTAATGACTTCCTGTTTGAGTAATGTTTGCTAAATACTACGGTGCCCAGCTGTTTCAGGGAAATATTTAGCCCTTTTTAAGGATGAAATTTTATAGTCATTACTTGTTGTTGTTTTGTTTTGTTTTTCTAATTTTTATTTCTTTAACCTTTCTTCAGTCAGAACTAATTAAATTGGGGCTGAGTGCCACAGATGGGGTTGGGATGCCAGAAACTATTATGAGACGGGCACAATGTTAGTGTTGGTATTTTTATGGGATTTGTTGACAATAACAAAAATATATAGCCAGCCTTATTCTTTAAGTATCAGTAACACTTGTTGCTGAAGTGGTGTACATGTATATAGGCTACTGTATGTGTGTGTGTGTGTGTTCATGTGTGTGTTGTTGCTCAGATCACAGGTCTGATCCTCATCACTTTGGCCTTCCTGACCAGCCTGCTCCTCCTGCTCATGTACAAAGCCATGTGGTACGACCAACTCACCTGCCCAGAGGGTTTCATTCTTAAGGTGAGCAGCATAAATGCACACACAAACACACACAGACACGCACACGGTTAAGGTCCAAGCTTTTAAAAAGCTGCTTAGCATTTGTCATTTGACAGTTTTTGTGAGTTTTGTAAGCATGAGATGAAGGAATGAGGAAAACCGCACACATCCGCACACACAAACATACACACACTGATGTATAAACATAGAATTACGTGATTTAGGGAGAGAAAGAAAATCTTAATATCTCGGTCATCATCTTTCCACAGTGTCATCTGTGGATATCACAGACTTCTTATTTCATTATCCAAGACGAAGTAGTCTGTGCGACACCCACTCAGAGGGTACTTACACAGTCTACAATGCAGCTGGCGCTTTGTTTCTCGGCACACCCTCACATCAGTCACTTCTGGAGGATTCTCTGAAAACTGGAGCTAAAAAATTCAAACTCATTATCTCCCAACGACACCTTGGAGGCATCGTGTAGTGAAACAGCACTGCCACGCATGTTAGTTAAAGAGGCTGTCTCGCAGAAGAAAATGAGAGAGTGGGAGAGACAGAGGGAGAAGGAGGGAGAGGGAGTTACAGAGCCAGCTTTCTGGTCAGGCAGAGATTGGGACGCCCGCCTGTGAATCGGAGGGGTCTTTAATTAGGGCTGAGCGTGACTAAACTGTGATTAAAGGCTTAACAGTGAGGGGGGAAGCAAGGAAGGGAAGGGGGGAAGGGGGGACCTTCCGGCAAGGCTTTTGAAGTTTTTGCCGGTTACAGTTGCTTTCAGCATTTTTTCCTGCTAATGCGTTGTTGGAGACATAAAAAGAGGAGTGAGGATGGAGGATGGAGGGAGGCGTAGTCGCTGCTGTGCTTTTGAGAGGTTTGACTCCTCACTGTGAGCGAAGGTCAGGTAGTGGAGCCTCGGAAGGGAAACACTCGCGGGGTCAACACAACTCAGTGGGCCCTTTGCAAAACATAACATTAACAGGATGGACACTCAGTTTGTTTGATTTAACTCACACAGATTTGTCTCGTACACACTCACAATCCTCTAAAACAAGTTAAAGTGTGTTTAAAGATGTTGCAAAGGATGCTTTTACTTAAAGTGAAGGGTCGTGCTAATTAAACCTGGCAACCATAGTGTGTAAGTAACATTTGTGGTATGTACTAGTGATAAACTTATGTTATACTGTGACACTAACATTTGCTCTCAGTTGTCTCTCACTGATGGTGAGCTGTAACAGGCCTCACTAGTTTTTCCATTTCTCTCTCTGCAGAGAACAAAAACCACACAATGACAATTGTAAAATAATGTATAGTAATAAATAATTACAATAATTTTATCTAATCCTTTAATTGATTGTGGCTGATTCTCGCTCCCTCTTCTGCCCTGATGCTTGTCGGGGCTCGGATGTGATCATTTAGTTCCTTAAACTAACATTTGTCTTATTGTAATGTGCTTGGTATAATTTGTCGTGATGTAATGACACATTTATTTGATCAACCATGATTGTCAACACTACTAATACCACCTGAAAGTAGTTGGATTTAGTATAATCTCTGAAATGCATCAGCTGAAATGTAGTTTCAGGAACGTCTCCCCAAAAGTGCACAAAGACACGCTACATCATAGGATCATTTCCAGCTGCTGTGGCTTTTATGATTATGTTAGGTTTTCACAGTTTAGAGATACATCACAATACAGTCTAACCTGACTGTAGGCAGAGAATAAACACTGAATAAACACATCCTGAAAACGTGTTTGTGTACATCATTGACACATTGATAATTAGCCCTTCCGTTACAGTTTGATGAAATGTACTTATAAAAGATGTCAGAATCATAAATAATACAAATAATCACACAGTAAATGAATTTCAGGAAGAGATAAACAGAGTATAGGTGTTTTTGGAAACTGTTTCATAGTTTTAAGAGCCTCTCTTGAGTCTACAATGCAAGAACTAGGAAAAATTGTAGTTCTTATAACATTGTTTTTGAAGGGCTTATTTAGCTCCTATTTCAGAGTAGGGACACTCCCAGCACAAGAGGAGCCTTGAGTGACGTGCGTGTACGATGACTGGTCAAACACATGAGCCAATGCACAACTGGCAATCACCATTTTTAAAAACCCATGAGGCATGTAGACAACAGAAAACACAAAACACAAACACCTCATAACAACAAAATGAAGTCCAGGCTTTACTGAGCAAATATGTAACAGTGGAGATACAATGTGATTATGACCCATCAAAGTGAAAGTGATGTTGCTATACCAACTGCAGGCCGACTTACATCATGTCAGCGTTCCTACAGGCGGTGGAAATGCAAACAGAAATAAAGCCCCTATAGGTCTGTACTTCTTGAGGGAGCGCCCATGTGGGCAGATCCTCTCAGGGAGAACTGTTGGGTCCAAAAATGCCTGATGTTGCCCTGCTGAGATGGACTTGTGTTGTTCGTGTCAGAGCAGTTTCACATCTAAACTGAAACAAACAAAGATGTTTGTCTTTGTGTCGTAACAGCAGAAGCACTGCACCCCAGCAGCTCTGGAGATGTACTACACAGAGCAGCAGCAGCAGGAGGAGCCGGGCGTCCGCGGCGGGCCCAACGCCGGCCTGTACGCCGCTCTCAGCCACCTCAACCAGGTCAAGAGGACTGGGCCTGAGCTACCATCGCCATGGTTACCAGTCATCAGCGCTCTGAAGGAGGCCGAGGTGGCCAAACAAGGCAGTGAGCAGCTGAAAGGAGTGCTGGAGGGAGAGGAGTGAGAGCGGCGGGCGGAAATGCAGGTGATAGAGGAGGAAATGATGATGGGGAGGCAGCGTAGGTAATTTTTTGACTGTGTGTGTTCAGGATTTTTTTTTTCTTCTTCCCTCGTACAGTCCATTGAATCCCCTGTTTATACTGGTGCTCCAAAACCTTTAAGGTGTCTGAATGACTACTGAAAATAAGTCAGCCATGTAAACCACGCGTTTACTTAACTTCAATCCAGATTCTGTTAATACTTAATACAAGCTAACTCCAAACTGTGGCAGTGTGTGTGTGTGTGTGTGTACTTGTACGTCAATATTTATGAGAACCAATTTCAGTTTTAGACCTTGAGAGTGAGGACTTTTTGAGGACATTTTGGCCAGTCCTTCGTACACACCTTGAAAGGCCTGTTTGAGAGTTCAGACTTTGCTACAAGGTTAAGGTTAGAATTAGGTTTAGGTTAGGGTTGGGGGTAAGCATTTAGTTGTCATAGTTAAAGGGGACATGCTTTTACTTATTTTCTGCGATATATATAATGCTACAATGTCAGATGTTCATATTAAACATAGCCGAATAATTAGGTAAACGTGTGTTAAAGTAATCCCTGTTCCAGGCTGCTACATGTATCTACATGCTAACGTCAGGAAAATATGCAATCTTGGTTGCTGATGTTGTAAATCTCTCCCTGATTTCTGATCATATTTCCGTCAGAACATGTCCGGTTATAAAGATTTTGGTTTAGAATATTTTACTGTTGATTTTTCATGGTATAAAATGCTGCTATACTCCACGAGAGTCATTTTTTGGCTGCAAATTCTCCGCTAATGTACATTGAGCTACATGCTAATGTAAAGGAAACATATAATCTTGGTTGCTGATGTTAATTTCCCCACGTTTTCAGATCAGATTCCTGCTGGAACATGTCGAGTGATGTTTAGAAGCTTTTATTGATTAATTTTCACAGTAGAAAGTGGCACTATACTCCATTACATTCATTCTCTGTCTGCCTGCTAAATGTGTTTAGCTACATGCTAATGTCAAGGATACATGTAATCTTGGTTGCTAATGTTGTTTATTTCTCCCAGATCTGGGATTGTATTCCCATTGGAATTTGTTCGGTTGTGTTTAGAACCTTTTACTGGCAATTTTTCACAGTACAAACAGCTGCTATACTCCATTACAGGCATTTCCTAGCTGCAAATACACTTCTTATGTACATTGAGCTACATGCTAATGTTAAGGAAACATGTGATTTGCTGATTGCTGGATTGCTGGTCGCTGATGTTGTTATTTTCTCCACAATTTTCGGATCAGATTCTCGGAGGAACATGTCGAGTGGTGTTATAAACTTTTACTGATAAATTGTCACAGTAGAAAGTGTCACTTTTCTCCATTACAGCCATTCTCTCAGCTGTACTGACAGTGCAGACACACCCAGATGTAAAAGACCTAGAAGCGCTGACCAGTCGGAGCAGACTGGGTGTATTTGGGAGGGGGGCTTAGGGGGACAGGCGCCAAAACAAAGCGTTTTAAACAGAGGTTGAACACAGGTGTCTCGGCACAAACTGCATGAGGAAAATATATATATATGTGTATATTTTTTGACTATGTAAACATGGCTTACATACAAGTATGAACCTACAAAATTGCACAATAGGTCCCCCTTAAGTAAATCTTGACTGTGATAAATTACTTTTCAAAAGTCTAAAACTCAAATCATTACACAACATTTTTATGGAAATTACAGTGATTCAACGTGTGACGCAACAAAAACTAAAAGTAATGAACTGCTCTTTTCTGACTTCCTGTTGGTGCAAATGCTCCTTGTGGAAATTCATCTTAAAGACGGTGCACAGACACACATATACTCCTCTGCATTAAGTCTGTACAGAGCAGTAACATCTGAGACCATGCTGGCTGCAGACATACTGTGGGCTACACACCAGTCACGACTCATTAGGATAAATCGTTGCAGGGGAAGTATCTGTGTTTGCGTCTGGGCTGATGGGTGAATGTAAATGTATTTGCAGAATGTGTCTTGTGTGCACGTGTGTATGGACTGGGTGCTGCTGGTCTCTGATGCCACTGTTAGTGAAGCCTGTAGCGATCAGTTCACCCTGATTGAGCAGTGTACAGCTCTGTGTTTCACTGTAAAGGTACAGAAATTTAGCAACTATGAGGCAATATTAATAAAAAGTAATTTGAGCTCAGTCATGATGCATCATTTTGAGTTTAGCTTGTTACTCATCAGTGTACCAGTGCCCATTGAGTCAGTAAGCTAATGTGTGCCCAAAATCCACTTTATTTGTAGTGATTCACTGCCTGCTGACTAGTTAACACGCCCAAAATATCATATAAGTTATAAAAGGACTTCTGTTGCGCCTTTAAAAAGCTGCAACAGCTCACATTAATGTCTTCCTCTGTTTCTTCCAAACAAACCAGAAACATGTATCATATCCTGTGCAACAGAAGTTTACTGGGAGACACCTACCTGTTGCAGATGGGCGTTTTTTTCCAGTATGGTTGTGGGTGACAGTTGGAAACGGTCTTGCTCAGGTTGAATGTTTCAGTGGGATTAACAGTCATTAGTCACAGCCTTCATCTGCCATTAAAAAATACACAACATTTTGCTTGTTCATGATTCATGACTGCCAGCATGAAGCCGCATCAAATCATTAATTATTCATGTTTTCCACTGCTATTCTAGGAAAAATGTCATTCCTGACACTTGTCAATATAGACTAAACAGCAGCTTTTCCCCTCTGAATCAGATCTACCTCCACCATCTCCTCCCAGTGATTCACTCTAATATTAATATAATGTGGATCTGTCATTGGATCTCTTTTATGTCTTTCCTGCCATTTGACTAAAAATATATACATTTTCTTCCCTAAACATTTTAATATGTCGTATTTTCTGACTAAAGGAAAGCATAATTCATTGGACTTGTAATATCAGTGGATGAAAAAGAGTTTTGAGCCTGGTACAGCAGGTCCACGGGGAATAGTGAAGTGTTTTGTGCTGTTAACACTCACTGTGAATTGTTTTGGATAAGGGCAATCAGAAAACCGCTTGAGTTTTCTCTCCCAGTAGTTGGAACAAAGCAACAACAACAATGCTCAAATCTTCTGCCAGATGTAAAATGCAGAGGAAAGCCGGAGCAGATGTCTGATGGGAGAAATTTCATGAATTCTGCCAAACCTTCAGGGAATTTCTCACTGACAGTAGACATGAGACGCCAGACAAGAGAAACCAAGAAGGGAAAGATATGATGGAAACGGGAATCAAAGCAGAAGTGGTTAAATAGAGTATCTACAGCATCAGATTTCACCTGTTCACCAATGCAGCAAGTGTTTATGATCATCCACTTAGGACGCAGGCACAGTGGGCCAAGCAAAGCAACCCAGACGTTCCTTCTCCCCACCAACACTTTCCAGCTCCTCCTGGGGGACCCCAAGGTGTTCCCAGGCCAGATAGGTAATCCCTACTGCGTGTTCTGGGTCTGCCCCGGGGCCTCCTACCAGTGGGACATGCCCAGATCCTGATCAGATGCCTGAACCACCTCAACTGACCCCTATTGACGCAAAGGTGCAGAAGCTCTACTCTTAGCTCCCTCTTTATGTCTGAGCTCCTTACCCTATCTCTAAGGCTGAGCCCAGCCACCCCATGGAGGAAACTCATTTGGTCCACTTGTGTCCGCGACCTCATTCTTTCGGTAACTACCCAGAGCTCATGACCACAGGTGAGGGTTGGGATGTAGACGGACCAGTAAGTTGAAAGCTTTGCTTTCCAGCTCAGCTCCCTCTTCACCACGACTGTCCATTGAGCACTGCAGAAGTCGCACCAAACCGCCAATCCATCTCAGGCGTCATTCTACCCTCAGTCACAAACAAGACCCCAAGATACTTGAACTCCCTCACTTGATGCAGTAACTCCCTTCCAACCAACCATGTG
>JAPZEB010000020.1:20806814-20819327 GCA_029783705.1 Chaetodon striatus | reverse complement strand
GCTGTGGTATCAGTAGTTTTATGAAGATGAATATACTGTCTGTGAGTCTACTGTTCATTATAATCGCTGGTAATTATACCCTGTTCAGATCATCGTAGAGCACTCCAAAAAACAGAATGACATCTTATTTCTAGACATCTTCATTTCAACTGGTCGTGTGCTTAAATTGTTGGAAAGTTTTATTCAGAATTTTCTTTTCCAAAGTTCACTTAAAGGGGCCCTCCACCACCCATCTAGAATGATATCAGCCCATTAAATGGCCATTATTAGTTGTTATCACCACCGTTATAATGCTTCAGATGGGGAAAACTGCACTTACCGGCCAGAAGGTGTATGTCCAACGTTGTGAGATGGTTGCAGCTTTGTTAGGTTTCAGTTTCACTTTTGTTAGGTTAAGACACCAAAACTACGTGGTTAGGTTTAAAAAAAAATGTGGTTTGGGTTAAATAAATATGTGTGTTACCTAAAGTGACATAAGTATGTTACTTTAACATTAACATTAAGTTTGGGACACAAACAGTGTTCTCCTGGGTGAAAGTCCTGTGTGTGTTTGACGCCTCCAGCTGCCCCCAACCTTCTCCTTACATTGACTTTGTTGGTTATTGTAGTACGTCACCAGACTACTTCCTTTGCTCTCATCATAATTACTTCAGCCACTAGAGGCTGCAACTCAGGAGGTAGAGTAGGGCCATATTTCCTCAACCTATGACAACTGATAACGACCATTAAATGGACTGATAACATTCAAAGTCGGTGACTTCACTGACTTTGCAGTTTACCCACCTCGAGGAATTTGCCTGTAAAAACTTTTCTCTATTCTTTTCTAAAGCAAGCATTGCAGAATCTGAGTAAATAAATCTGATAATGTTGTAAATGTTGCATCGGTGTGGTCAAATGACATAGAATTTTTTAATCAGACAGCCTGCATTACAAAAGCTGGACGTGTGGGGTTTGACAGAAGTTGCCACTTAGTAGGCAAGGCAATGGCATCTAATGAATGATTCTAAAAGTTGCATTATGGGTAATGTAGGATCCTCTGTTTTTAGAGACGCTTGTGAAAAGTCAGGATATCTAAACCTCTGCTGCTTTGATTTGAACCAATCTTTTTAAAACACGTCTCTTGTGAATACCTCAAGTTTACGGAAGAGCAACACTAAACTGCTGCACTGTCTCTTTAAATCAACTACTGAAAATGTACTTGTTGTTTTAGAACTTGTTTTATGGTGAATATAACTAATTAGGGCTGTAACTAATGATTATGTTGATTGTAGATTATTGTGCATCTTATTTTGGTCTCATGTCAGATCATAGTGACATATATCACAGTTCCTGTGCCCAAGGTGATGCCATCAGATGTCTTGTTTTATTCCACCTATATATACAGTTTATGATCGCATTAGACAAAGAAAAGCAGCAAATCCATTACTTAAACAAGTACCTATCAAAACAATGGCCTTTTTTTTTCTGATGATCTACAAATCGATAAATCATTTCAGCTCTACAACTTTCCATTTTTATTTATTTAACAGCTTTATACGCTGTCCATATTAATACATTTTGTGTTAAAGAATCTAAATAAAAACACTTGATGTGATGGAGTGTGTCTCTCTCTTGGTTTGGGGCATCGTAGCAGAAGAATTAAGTTTTGACAAAATAACAGACATATACACCATAATTTGATGTGGAAAACTCACAAATTGCAACATAAAAAAAATCACCAGAATGCAGGAAGTGTTTAATGTTTAATGCTTAAAATTTGCTGGTTTATGACCCACAAACTTCCCATTTTAAATGCCCCCCTCTCATGTTAAAACAAATCCCGTGCCCTTGGTTTGGGGTATTTGAATCTGTCTGTCTCTTTCTTTATTTCAGGATGTCCTCACTGACCTGTCTTTTTCTCCCTCTGCGTGTCTTCATCTCTCTCGGCTGGTGTCATGGTTGACACACAAAGCATATTTGGGATTCCATCATTTAATTAAAGGAACACGATGTTCATTTTGAATTACCCATTTTACTTCACTGTAGCCAGAACACTGAGTGTTCATACTGTTTCTCTTTACAGTCAATGAAACTGTCCATAAAATAGAGGCTGTGTTTGAAATCACTGTTTGCTATTTTTTTGCACCAGATTATTTGAGTGTCAAATCTGTGTTAGATATGCACTATACAGAGGGCCTTAGTGGAATGAAAAGACAGTGTTTATAGCTTATACATCAACAGTTTTAAAGTCCCGAATAGTCTCATACTGCAATTCTTTAACTCCATTGATGTAAAAGTCACAGTGATACAACAACTATCAGTGATGGTGCAAACTGACAAAAAACCTACTAACACCTGCTAACGATGTACAATTGGCTACAACCGGCATTTACACCTGGGTCAGATGACTCTGCAGAGGTCACCAGAGGTAACCACAGTTCTGGTCTACAGGCAATGGGAAAGGAGTCCATAACCTATATTTAGTGGGTTTACCTGTGTTTAAAAAATGCTCGTACATATGCTAAGTTTGGTGGAAAAGGGATACAAGTCTCTGACATCTCAATTTACAGCTCATTAATTAAACTATAGACTGTTCATTCTTTTGGGAAAAGTGAGGTGAATCAGTTTATTATCACCTTGTGATCGCCAGAACTTTTCATCAAGATAATAACCTGTAACTACAAGTAGTGACTTTTAATCACAAAAAGTGGGCTTCAGATTTACTGTACTAAATAACTCTGATACACAGAAAACCCAGTTGATCCATTTCTAATTTTCCCCTGCTCTCTCTTCACTAAGGTGCTTTATCTGCATAGTCCTCTATATCCCTCACTTGTACCTTATAATACACAATAATCAGGTGACTGTCACATCCCATGTTGAATAATGAGAATACATTTGTCTCCCGATATTTATTCAAGCATTGACTCACTGAGTTAACCATTTGTCTCCTCTAATGCACTTCACAAACTGATTCTGAGCTCACTCTGAGCCTGTGTTAGCCCACCAAGCATGACAAAACTGAACTAGGACTCATCACAATCTTTCAAATTAATCACATCAAATTTTCATTGCTTTTTCTTCATGACCAGGTCCAGATCAGCAAACAGGGGTGTGGACAGAAATTCTGGGAGCCCTGACAACATCTCACAACCCCCAACGACTTTCCAATCCTTGACATGTTCCAGGGACCTCTTCCAGCATCTGGGTTTCCTGAAAAAGGCATTACAGCCCGAGAACCATGACATATGCTCCAAAGCCAAATGGCCATTTATTTATTTAACATTTTTGCATGTCACTGGTAATGCTGAAACAGCCACTAAGTGACATCTCTGCACTGCAGTAAAACTCAGGAATTTTAAAAATGGTGAGACATCAAGAGACAAAAATGCAGTGTTTCAAGCTGTGCAGGGAAACTATGAGTTTTGTATCAGCACATGACAGCAGACATCAGAGTATTCTGTTGCTAGCAGTAACTAGCGACTGCTACTGGCACAGTTCTATTGTAACTAACTGACATTATTACATCCGCCATTTTGTCTGATCTGTCAAGCAAATACCAACACTGACATTTTTTTATCTACTCCTCTAACTCCCTTGTTGGAGCATTATCTGTAGGTACACCTTTAATACAGCTGATTTGTGGTTGTTAATTGAGTAGAATTTAGTTTTTCTGATCATCTTAATGCTAACCATACTAGTCACTACGCTAGTACGGCCTTTCCATTGGCAATTGTGCCATACCAAGTCAAACCATGCTGCATGATTTGCATTTGAACGTGCTGAATTGCACTGAGTTGCACCAGAGATGGATCATCTCTGTAGTTGGACAAATGCACGCCCAATTGCCTCCAAGCAGGTTGCAGTGACATCGGATGGGCTTCGTCATCCATATCCATCAGATAATTTAATACAGTTTTAGATGAGATCTCAGGTGTTCATTATGTGTCAGATAGATTTTATGGTGTTATTTATTTGCTGTATGGTGCATTTGTACTTGTAGTGTGCTTGCAGTACTGTGAATGCAATGTGTACATTGTTTGATGTCTGTACGACTTCTCCTGGCAAATGAGTTTCCCCATTGGCGATTAATTAAGCTTCCTAATTTAATCTAATCTAATTGTTCAGCGTCAACATCTAGTGAAATTCAGCAACATGTTTAAAAAGCCTCTACTGCAGACATGGCAGACACTTCATCAGTTTAAATTATGTCTCAAAAAAAGCAAAGACAAGTGAAATGACAAGAACTCGGTCTGTCCGCAGACCAAGCAAGCTGGAGAAGATGGTCATTTGGCATGTAGTCATGTAGTACAGAGAGAACAACAGTGCAAGAAAGTTTTCAACCAAAATAAAGCAACGGTAACCTTTCAGACATGGTACCTAGTACCCTAGCGATTCCACCGCAAACAGTACCCTTAAATGTAGGCGGGGTTGTTGTCACTCACTGCTCTGTCCAGCACTCGACACAGATGGAAGTCTGCACCTTGGTTATCGTCCAGAGAACGAAGGTTGTACACTGACATGTACAAAGTAGTCTCTCTCCATGGAATATTTGAAAATAGCAAGTTAATGCATTTAGTCCTTCTCAGGCAAGCACAGGGATTTAGTGTTGCTGGAGAGCACGGGAACAACGCTTTTTTTTTCCCAAGTGAGGATTAGAGAATATGCTGTACATATAGTTCTGTCGAAAATAATATATATTTTAAACATTTGAAGATCCACTAATTACTAAAAGAGTATATCATCCAAGAGAGACAATAAAAACTAAAGTAATGGTCAAAGTTGTCATATTGAAATTTAAAGTGTGGTCAAGTCATGCACTGAGTAACATTACAAGTAAATGTTCCACCATAAATCCCCAGCAGTCAACCTAGTGAATTAAATTATTTTTTATTCCGACTACAGCTGCTGCAAGAGGCAGCAAAACATCCTTTATTTTTGTAGTTACAGTCAACTAATATGTGTAAGACTTGCCATGGTATGAACAGTGGTTACATGAGTCTCAAAACCAGCCACAACTCAGCCCTGAGCAAGAGTGACTGTCCGCCATTGACCAATTACGGACTGCAGTGTTCACAGCACCACCTTTTAGTACCAGATCTGTGTGCTAGGTACCCCAACCCAAGAGGGGTGACCAAAAATGAGGACAGTTCGGAGCAGTTCCATTGGTACCATCCACAACTTTTCACAGTGGAAACAGAAAAAAAGCGTATTGACCTGTACTGTACCGTACTACCTGGTGGAAATCGGGTTAACACGGACAGAGAAACGGTTCCATTAGTTCAGAAGCACAAGCATGTCATCAGTTAAAGACACACCTTCAGGTGTATAGCCCTGTTTAATACAGATGCAAATCCCTGCTGCACTGGGCTGATGTGCCAGGTCAAACACAGTCATGCTAATAAGTTTCTAATGAAACATTCTAGGTAACTGCTTAACTACTTTTCAGATACCTGAAATGTATTTGACTCTTTTTACCTTAACTTATGTGAACTCTGTATGTTTACCAGATCA
Source organism: Chaetodon striatus (assembly GCA_029783705.1). NCBI lineage: Eukaryota > Metazoa > Chordata > Actinopteri > Chaetodontiformes > Chaetodontidae > Chaetodon > Chaetodon striatus. The sequence goes on along the minus strand of JAPZEB010000020.1, from coordinate 20,813,834 downwards.
ATTAGTGTGCTGCACTTCCTGTAGGGTTCCTGCATTCTGGGCTTAGTGATGCCAAAGACGATTGTGATTGTTTTGGGAAAAACAAACAAACAACCAAGAGCATTGTTTTTTTCTCCTTATACCATAATGATAATGGATGTTTCCAGACCTTTCTCCAGGACTGTTACAGGGCTGTAGAGTCTGGCTACGTGAGGCTGCTGTACTAGCTAGTTCACTTTTTCATCTTTGATCAAACTCTTATGGAATCTCATCAAAGTCTGATTAGTAATCATTCTCACTGACTTTGTTATCCAATACCATTTCGGCAGTTTCACAGTTACCTCCAGCAGAAACCTCAAAGGCATTCTGTTGTCTTCAGCCTTTACTGGAAGTGTGTTTAGTGACAGCTGATGAAAGAAAATCCCACATATTATACATTTCCGGAGAAGCCTGACATGAAGGTCTTTTCCCTGTCTGTAGTTTGTGTTAGCAGTAGTTTAGCAGGTGGGTCAGCTTAACTTCACTCACACTGCATACAAGCCTCAACACACCATCGGCTGCACTTCTGCTCTACAGTATCATTATCATGTAAGACCTCAGTTAACTGGCAGCAAAAACACTGACTTTTCAGGATTAGCATTGATTGCCACTGCTGACAGATTCACCGAAATCCCTCAGCGGGGCGACTAACTCACACACCAAGCTGACTGTCAGCAAACCCCACTGAGATTCAGTTAAAGCTGACACAGAGCGGCTCAGCAGCAGCAGCGCTCACACTGCACAGGACAGCCCTGGCTTTCTGTTATTAGGCGACTACAGTTTCACCACTGGATCTTCTTGCAGATGATATATCATTAAAGTTATTCTCCTTTATTACGGGAATAAAAATGTCACTGTGGATTTGAGGTGGTATTCCAGGTCTCTGGGTCTGGTTACATGGTGTAGCGTGGAAGCCAAATGTGAGACAAGAAACTCTTGTAAATAGGTTATTGGTATTTATGAGAGTATCTTGTGTGCAAGACTCCTAACAACACACAAGGATGCTTATTATAAGAATCCCCACTTAACCTCGCTATTTAAAAAAAAAAAAAAAGATGTCATGTGCTCATTGCCTCACAGTGGCCTAATTCTTGACATGTTTTCACCCCTCACTTCATTTGACAGTGGTCATAACTGCAGAGAAAACAAAGAAATACTTTCAAGAAAGCACAATAAATTTGGAAACGATGATGAACAACTGTCAACAAATAATGACAGTCGCTATTAAAAACCGAAGCGACCCTCTTGCCACAACCCTCTCTCGAGGGGGACGAGGGAAGCCAAGAATAAATTGCCTGTCTGTAGTCATTTGAATGCAACATTTAGCTGTGATTTATGTGAAGGCAGAAAAGCATTATGAGAAAACATTTTCCAAGTGCAACAGCTTGCAGCAATTTACATTATATGGGGGGAAAACCGCTGAAACAAATATTTGACTGGCCTCCATAATGAAATGGATATATTTATACACATCGAATTGAGTCAAAGGCTCTGTAACGAACGCACGGCTTCACCAAAGGACCTCTCTGCGTTCTTGTAGTAAACATTTTACTGATGCTACAGGGGCCTCGAATGAAAGTTATTAGAGCCATAATTCTCCCAGCGGGCCAAGAGATACAAAGATAATCCACATGAAGAGGGAGAAGATACGCTAGAGGGAAATCAACGCTGTGTTTGTATCAGTTACAGAAAGAGATTCAGAGATTTACTGATTCAATTTCAATTTGTTTTAAGCTGAAAAAATTTGCTTTTTCTCCTCTAATTAGTGAGCCGACTGTGTTACCCTTTAATCTCCCATGTTTTTCTTCTCTGCAAAAAAGTAGCAGAGGAAAAAGTAAATATGTTTGCAGCATTTTTTATCACAAAGTGACCTCAATAATAAAACACGCTAAAGCAAGAGTTACTTTGTAACATCTGTAATTCAGCCCTCCAATTAAAATCAACACATTCAGTTCTTTTTTTTCTTTCTTTTTTTTCATGTAAACACATGATGGATTTTGACAGTATTTTTAGACTTAGTTTGATTTAAGCTGCACAAATCAATACTGTTTTTATATTATAAATATAAGAAATGACTGTATGCCAATTCGTAGTGTTGAACCTACAGAGAATTATCTGCAGTTCTCCACAGCTCTATAGAGCGCTTTCGCGTCTTTCAGCTCATTGTTTTGATTTCACGACCCACAACTTTACTGTTTTGATTGACTCACTGCTTTCATCAGCAGCAGGCATTGTTTTAGTTTAAAAAAAAACTCTTACACTCACTGTACACTGTACATCTGCCTTGCACCAAACGAAAGACAGACAAAGTTAGCAACTAGTTGGCAAACATAGCATTTAGCAACTGTGACGCATAGTTCCCTCAGGAGGTGGTGGAGAACAAAACAGAGCTAAAAGGTGAGTGAATGATTCATTTAAATCCATAAGGTGTACAACTTGTTCTGCTATTACGCATTTCCTTGTTTTAGGTCATATATATCATGATACAATGTCAGATGTTTATTTTAAATGTAGCCACAGTTTCAAATAATGAGGTAAACGTATGTGAAAGTAATCCCTGTGAGCAAAAGCGTCAGGGTTCAAACTGTTCTGAGTACTCTGTTTCCAACGTTTTTCTACTTTTGAGACAAGCTCATGTCAGCTTGTGACTGATTTATTTATATGGTTATCTGCTCCAGGCACGTTACTGCAAGTGTTTACATTACATAGCCAACACTGCTACATGCAGCAGCATGCTAATGTCAGGGAAATCTATGTAATCTTGGTTGCTGATGTTGTTAATTTTGCCACAATTTCAGATCTTATTCCCACTGGCTCACATCCACGCTATAAAGGTTTTGTTTAGAAACTTCTATTGATGATTCCTTACAGTAGAAAGTGCCGCTATAAGTCATTGAGCCTCTGCAGTAACATTGCAGGGATTCCAAGATGCTAAATAACTGAAAGACCTGAATAAACTGACCAATCAGAGCAGACTGGGCTTTTTTAGGAGGGGGGCTTAAAGAGACAGGCACTACAATGGAGCAGAGGGTGGATACAGGTGTTCCAGCACAGACAGGATGAGAAAAATGAAGTGTTTTATGAACATTGGAGCATGTAAACATGTTCTAGTAGACACCTGAAATACAAGCATGAACCTGAAAATGAGCATAACAGGTCCCCTTTAGGTTTGACTGCCTGCAAAAGAAATTTTTACATAACAAAGGCTTCAGTGTGAGAATTTTATTCCTGGTAGAGCAGAGAACAATTTGAAACAACACTTAGACCTTCAAGTTAGGTGATTAAATTTACATGAAGAACTTTTTTAACAGTGAGCGACATGGATAAAATGTTTGAAATTCAAAATAATTAAACACTTTGTGTTTCTGATCAGCATTGTCTGAGGATGTTGGGAATGCACCATGACCTCAGTGTTTTTAGTGTTCCTCAGTGCTGCTGCCCTGTTTGTTAGAAAGCAGCCTAGTTTAACTTCCAGCATGAGTCATCGTAAGACATCTGCATCTTTAAATGATAAGCGGATGAGTTACAGATGGTTGAACTGTGTGTACAGCTATCTTGTCCCGGTTCAGCACATAATGTAGCATGAATAAAGCAACACACACAAATTTGCAAGCAAGCATGCAGCGTTTCAGCACTCTTGCACAGGCGACAAGACATGAACGCAACACTCTAATTAATATGTCACAGAGAAAATATTTTAATGACTTACAAATGGGGGTGACTGCACACTGCCCTGTGCCATTTATTTACAGTGAGGCTGAGACTTACTGGCATGAGGCAGCACATACAGCAAATTCTTAGACATCTAAATTAGAGGGGGCCCGGAGTGTCGTGGCTTCAGATACATGTGTGTAACCCCTGTGGTCTCTAAGCCCCCTCCTTCAAATTTGCGTCTTCCCTAATCAGTGCCAAATGGATATTTTTTTCCCCCTCTTCCACAGCTTGGGCGATATAGGCAGTGCGAGAGAGGAAGGAAGTCATTGTATTCAATGAGAGCCTTCCATTTTTATTTTTTACAGCCGCGTCACATAGAGTCCCCCCCCACACCCCCCCACATAAACGCAGCAACTCTTACAATTACCAACGCTTTCATGTGTCCCAGTCAGCGGTCGGTGGGGAAGGAGGGCCAATTGCTTATAATTAAGAGGTATTTGTTTGGGAGCTGCGGGGTGCTAAATTCTTCATACACATGGCACTTTTTTGTCATATTAGCAACAGTGTAGGACAAAATCTCCGTGTGAAAATATAGCTGAAGGGTTAACCAAAGATAGTGTAAACACGATGTTTTCCATTCTTCTTCTGAGACACTGCGGCGATTTAAACACTAAATACTTATACCCGATTTAAAAATAAAACCAAAATTGCTGTCCACATTTTTACCCATTTCATGGAAAACAAGCTGTCAGAGGTGCCGTTTAGAGTAAACATGTTGGAAGGCCGTTACTGCACTTTTAATCTCATTTGCACCTAATGCCACAGTAAAAGATTTCCACACTTCACCCAGCATATGCTAGTGATTATTAATTAGTGTTTTGCCTGCATTTTAGGTAATAAGAGAGAGAACCAGTAAAATTGCGAGTCCTCATACCCAAGGCAAATGCCTACAATTAAAGTTTACTATGTGTTTGTTTTTCAATAGGTTTTTAACGTTCGGCTGATGCAACAACTTGGCAGACGCAGGCTGAGAGCAGCTAAAGTTTCTCCTGCAAGATAACCAGAGCTGCAGCCAGTCTGAGTGAGGGAGAGAGAAGTTGAGTCACTGCAAATGTCTTCCTCACTGTGTCTGTGAACACGTCAAGGTGAGTAAGAGAAAGAAACATCTGTGACAGAAGCATCAGTTTATTGGTGAAGATATCTCCTTAACTCTGAAAACAAGTGTTCAGTTGGACAAAGGAGCTGTCAAAAAAAAAATCCAGTTCAGCACCACCTAAACAAACAAACAAGAAACAAGTCTGGGATTTTAAAAAGTTAAAACTATACCCTACAGTTGCAGAAATATCCTATATTTTATTTGTGGTATTTTATACATGTGTTTTAATTACTGGATGGTTTTATGTATGTGTTGAATGTCCTGTTGCACTGTGAGCTCAAGTTCCTACAACTTGTTTGTCAATAGCTATAAAGTTACAGTAACTCAATCAACAAAAATTTAAATATAGGATTCAGGGCTGTGCAAGGAGTCCGCCATGTTGTTTCTACAGTAGCTCAGAACAGTCAAATCAAACACAGGCTCTCAACAGGGCCCTTTGCATTTTGGCGTTGGCCACCGTAGTTCTCCTACATGCTTGGCACATGGCAGAAGTTTCAGCTGGTTGCAATCTTCAACCTCACTGCTGGCTTTCACTAAATCCTGCACACTAGACCTTTAAACAAAATATTATACTTTTAAATAGAGGATGATTCAGTTATTTCCAAGGGTGGCTGATAACACATTTCATAGGGTGAATTCTGTATTTTGGATCATGTTTTTCTCCTAGCCAATAGCCAATAACCAATAACTTTCCAGTGTAAATCTTCAAGTGGAAATAATTTCTGTATTAGCACCATATCGTAAAATACTGTTATATAAGTTTGCTTGAAGGATAAGTGTGCTGATATTCGGTATTTTTTATAGGATAGACAGATGCCAATACTTTGCCTGTATAGCTCTGTTGTTGTTCAGAAACTGTTTTTAAAAAACATCAGTGATCCACATAGCAGGGGACACGTCTCAATACCCCTCAATATTTAGAATGTGTGCATTTGTCCCCCCAAATAAAAACATGAAAGTAGCAGAAGACTTTTATTTTGACAAAATTAAAGACATTAACACCATACACTGATGCAGAAAAGGCACCAACTGGTGCATAAAATATCACCAGAATGAAAGGAAATTAAGTGTTTGTCCCCCCAAACCACCCATTGTATATGAGTCTGTTGCAATGAAACCTACACTCTTACCTTCAAGTGGAAATCATTTGTGTATATATAGACACCCACATTGTAAAATGGCTCTATATAAGTTTGCTTAAAAGATAAGCCTGCTTATAGATATATTTTTTTTACTGGATAGTCAAAAGCCAGTAACATATTGTCTGTGTAACTACAGCTTCATTGCTGTATGCTGTCAAAGAGCTCCACTGCTGTTTTAAAAACTATTAAAAGAAACATCAATGAGTCACACTGCTGAACTGTCTGACATGTTCTCACATTGCCATGAGAACACACACCATAGTTTATTTTGACTCAATCCCACATATACACACCTTCCTGCTGCCAAACCACTCACTTGTTCAGCAAATGTGTATTAATCCGAGGCTGAAATTAGTCCCTGACAAACATACTAATACCGCCTTTTTGAGAAACATTTGCTAAAAACTACAGTGAACAAACTAAATTTCACCTTTGATCGAGGCTGAGAGACACAGACAGGGTGGAGGTGTGAAGTATTAAGAGTTGGACTGTTGCTGGAATTTGTTGACAATAATGTAAAAAAAATATCCAGCTCTGCACTTTAATCACAAAAAATTAGAATAAAATTAAACTGAATGATCTAAAACTCTAGACCTGCGTGTCTTGTAGGAACGTTTTATCCTGTTGAGAAGTGTCCTGCTGCAAACACTGAACCTATTTCTGCTGCTGCTGCGGTCTCAACATGGTCAGCGGTACAAACAGGGGGTCACTTTTCTCTGCTCATGTCCGGGGGCGACGCAGTCATTCAGCTGATTGACAGAGAAGACATCTAATTCTCCACAGCGACACTCTGCTCGGCACTATTGTGTATTTGTTTTGTAGTTGTGTGTGTGTGAGTGTGTGGGGGTATTACTACCATAGCACTGTCATTTGGTCCTGCTGACATGGCAGAAAAGCGTCTGGGTCACAGAGTCAGCTGGCACCATAGCTAATAGGCCTGGCCTCTGTGTGTGTGTGTGTGTGTGTGCATGTGTGTGTGTGTGTGTGTGTGTGTGTGTGTGGATGCACTAATGGTTTTGTTGCATGCATGTCTATTCAAATTAATCGGTG
>JAPZEB010000020.1:20775108-20801429 GCA_029783705.1 Chaetodon striatus | reverse complement strand
ATTTAGTAGACAGTATGCAGTGCATACACACTTTGGGTAGTAGGCAGTACATTAATATGTCATTTGAAACGCAGTGTGAGTGTTAAATAAAAACAAGACCACATGTTTTGTATGTTGGATTGTTGCAGTTGCTGTAAAATGGACTTCTGCCTGTATAAATGTTGGAGCAAAGTGGTGAGTTCTTCTGTTCTAGCCAAACAACACTGAAACCATTATATCGCCATGTGACATCACATTATTTACATTTGGTCCATTTAGGAAAAATACACAAAAAATTCCAAGGTATATCTGTCTTAGCAGTTTTTAACAGTGTCCTGGGGATTTCAGTTGCATTCTTCCTTTGAAAGCATAATCCAAGATCAATATACAGTATTTATACCTTCTGTTTTTTATCTAAAGCATTTCCATAGCATATCACAAGAATGCGGCTCTAGCACAAAAAAAGCTGCGGTTGAAATCCAATACATATGAAAAGAGGCATTTAGCCTTCCAGAAAATCTCCAACATTTTCTCTTTCCTTTGCATTTCTTCTCTTCCTCTACAAACCTTTTCATCTTATGGAGGTTTCACCGCATTACTACAGGGACCTTAAACCGCAGGACCAAATCCTCAAGGTACACAGTACACAGGCTCCGTTCCCACAGACCTCAAAAACCCATATCAGCCCATGTCTGCACATCCCTCCCTTACATCTCCCTCGCAGCCTGTAAATCACCAAAGCTCACTGGCGGCCCGTTGAATAAACGTGCTGGAGTCGCTGACTAATTGATAGCGTTACAATCTGAACTGGTTCATAGTGGCGCTAAATTGAAAACACCGGGGGAGGAAGACAGGGGGATGTTGGTAGCAAAGACAGGGAGGACAGGCTTGTGAGGAGAGAAACAGAGCACAGAGGGAGGGAGAGGGAGAGGTTTCGATGATAGAGAGTGAGGAGGAGTAGAGAGAGAGAAGAGGGGGTAAATAGGATGCTGATATAGGAGGAAGGGAGGAAAGACTGCTGAGGAGGAAATTTAAGGTGAAACAGAGTAAAAGAGAGGGATATGGCTGGACAGAGAGGAAGAGAGGGAGGAGAGGAGGCTCAGTATCAGCAAAATAGAGCAGGAAATGCTTCTGAGTTGTTTTCATAAACATTTTTGACCACACGAAAACCAGAGAGGTCCTGATTCATGTGTGATCACCTACACTGTGTTGCAGCCAGACTCGCCATTTTGTTGTTCTCATTTTTTTTACTTTTGACAATTTAAAGAGTAACTAGTTGCCTGTTTTTCTGTTAACCAGAATAGAACAAGTGCTTCAAGACAAAATGTTGTGTGTAATTGCCTTCCAGAAAGTTTTAGAACAAGCACTTTCTGATCTGATATCCATGACAGCTGCTTGAACATTTTGTCAGACATGGTAGACTTGAGTCAGATGATTTACTTGAGTTAGACTTGAGTCCCAAATTTAAGGACTTGAGATTTGCTTCATTAACACTGACTAAAGACTTGACTTGCCTTTAACAGGGTATTCATGACTAAAGACTTGACTCAGACTTGAGACAGATGACTTGAGAGGCCTTGACCTTGTTTTATTAACTATTTGCATTTTTCTGAGAAGTTACTTTTTGTTTTTGAAACATGGTTTGAGGATTTCTAGTGCAAGGCACGTAAACCTGGCAACCTGTCAAATGTATCCTCATATAATGGTCTGTACGAAAAACTGGGACTTGCCTGATACTTGAAGACTTGCTTGAGCCTTGCACATGTGTGACTTAGTCCCACCTCTGGCTTTGTCACTTGAATTTAAACATGTAGTTTTTAGGAAAGTGTTGTTTTTCTTGGTAAGACAGTCTTGTTGTTCTCCGAATGAGATGTGTGGGACAGGGGCGGAGCTATCAGTGGGGCCCTTTTGGGCCCCCCTCCCCCTGGTGCATGATCAGCCCTAGTTTGGCTCATCGTAGATATTTATGAATCATTCAGTCACCCTATAGCACGCTAAATACTGATGATTACCTGCAATACGGGAAGAAGAAGGAACTGAGTGTTATTTATACTACTCTATTACTTCATACAACAAACTCATGGTAGCCCCTAACTCATTCACGGGGTGGGGGTCCAAGAAAAATACTTGCACCGGGGCCCAGTGCAAGTACGCTACGCCACTGGTGATATGCCGGTATTATTTGGGTTTTTCTGAGCATTCTGAAGACACGTATACATTCAGAACATGTGTCTTAAGTATCGTTTACTGCAGTCTGCAGTCTACGTTGTTAACAAACCAACTAGTCAGCAGGGCAAGGCTGATGTGGAAATGTATCCCCTAAAGAAAAGCCCACATTTCTGGTCAGAAGAATTAACACACCCACTTTTAAACATTAAGAAAGACTTGGATTACAGCAGGTTTCTGGATATGCAAAAACTGCCCTTTTTTCAGAAGGTGTTTGACAGACAAAGAGGGAAGCAGTCCAGCAAGTCTGCCACCCATAGAAAACTTTGATTTAAAAAAAAAAAAAAAAAAAACTATTTTGATGCCAACAAGCAAAATACAAAAAGCTTTTTAAAATATTTTTACGTGACAAATGACTTGTTATAGCACGTTAATCAGAGCATGCACAGTTGCATGTACACAGGAATATTAGTTAAGTATTCATTTTCATTTGCCATGTAAACAGCTTAGTAGGAATATTGTTGTTTTTGGAATAAGTAGTCATTGTTGCCTATTTCAGTATTGATCCACTCTTGGACGACTCTACCATGTCATTCCCTATTCTTTTGCTCTTCATTTCCAGTTGTCTCTGTAATGTCAGCTCTCGAATAAACACATAAAAAAAGGATTGTTCTTCTCCGTAGACTATTTTTGTAAAGGTCAGTTTCCTTGTGAGGAAAAACGTGGGCTCAGTGTGGAGAGAGAGCAAAAACAGAGAGAAATAGATACACTTGCAAATTTAAAGTGTAGGCATTCCCTTAGAGGATGTAGACAGAGAGCGAGGAAGAGATAGGGAGACAGAGAGCTGGATGTAGAGAAGGAGAGGGGAGGGGGGGAGCTGTCTTTGATCTCAGTGCATGTTTGCCATGCTGTTTTCCTTCAAGGCTTCCTGGTAAGTTTCAGTAGACACCAGCGGGTCCACTCTCAGGGATCGGAGGCTAATGGATCAGTTAAAGGGGCCTATGCTTTATGGCCGGGCTAAGTGTTATCATCTGGGGTTAAAGACACTGACCATGGAGCAAACTCCTGCCAGATAGCCGCTCCTCTGGGGGATTACAGTAGGCCCTTTGCCAAAGTAAGGAGGCAATTGAGGGAAAGTGGTGCTCATTCTTTGTTTTGTTTTGGTTCATTTATCTCACTTAGATCTCTTTCTTCTATCTCGTTTTTCCCTCTTTCTCTCTGTTTCTTTCCACTTCTTCTCTTGTTCTCTCTACAGACACACATCAGGGAATACCTCTCTAAAGCTTCCTGAATGCTGTTTGAAACCATTTGTCAGTTGCGCAAGACAGAAAGCTGACGATGGATTCCAGAGGTTGAGGTGACCCCTTTCATACAGCAGTTTATCCGTGGGACCTGTCAGGGCCGACTGCTTCAAATACGACGCAGGGCCCGTCAGATAAGGATCACAGAGACAGAGACATGCCTCCTAAAGTGATCGTTCTCCGTCTGTGTTTTTGTTTAACGAGCGGGCCGAGGGCTGGATTGACAGCTCATAGACTCGCTCTAATTGAATGTGATAGATTCAGTCATTAAGTTAATTGGCAGCTGGTTTTGATCAGAACCTGTCACACTCGCTCAGAGATTTTATGGCATAATTTTTGTAGTCAATTGGGAAAGTGAATACCAGGTCTGTGAGAACGCACCGGACCTTTCAGTTGTGGCTTTTCATCACGTCATGTTAACAGCATGTGCTGTGCCAATGTGTCGCTACTGACGCACAGGCAACATGGATCAGTGGGCCAGGTACAGCCTTAATGTGAACACACAAGAAATGTGTGTTTTGCAAATCTAGTAAATATTATTTGCCTTTTTTTTAAGTTAAATCTCATTAAACTTTTTGTACTGCTTTTATTTTTCAAATTAAGAGTAGAAAAGAGTAGAGAGAGTAATGCCATGCAGCAGCATGGTCTTAAAAGATCAGCCATCTGGTGATATTTCTCTTCCTGACAACAAGACTGTTCAAAGACAATTAACTGATCTTACTAACTAACAAGTGACACCTGTAGACAAAGACTGATATATCTTATTCCTCTGTGCTACAGACATTTTTTTTGTTGTCCAAAACTATTAAAAACAGGTTAATGAGCTACACTGGCTCACTGAGTGACATCTTCCCTCATTAGGACGAACATGGTGACTGTGGTTTATTTTGAATCAGTCCCACAATGCCCTCCTGCTGCGGGAAATACTCACTAAACCACCAAATGTGTATTCATAAGAAGCTGAAAACAGTCCCCAACAAATGTACTACTTCCTCCCATTTGGGTAACATTCGATAAAAACTGCAGTATCCAGCTGTTTGAGGAAATTATTGAGCGTTTTTTTGTTTTGTTTTTTCAAAGAGGAACTATTTTTCGTGACCCATTTTTTAAGATCTTTGTCTCCACTACAAATAAATGGGCTTGAGGCTGATTGCAGGGCAGAAAAAGCAGAAAACATTCAGAGGAGAGAGAGACTAAAGGAATGTTGATATTTACCTTTTAATGGCATCTGTTGACCACAACACAAATATTAAATATCAAAAGCCCTAAGGTGTGTTCGAACGCAAATTTGCAAAGTCGTTACACTGCAAAGTCAACGCAAAGACTTAAAGAGATGCTAATTTGTGGCCACATGACTTGACATGTTTCAACTTGAGTGGAAAATCTGTGCGTCACTGTATGGTGAAACCTATCAGCCTGAGATTCTCCTGATCAAGAATTACAGTTAGGAAAGAAGGACAAACTTTGTTTTCCTTTGGGCACCCGCATATCTACAACTCAACGTCTGGGACAGTACAAAAATGCAGAGTGCTGGGAGAAAAGTGAGCAAAGCCATAGGACCACATGCTAACTTCTGAAAATATTTATTTGTTGCTTGATTCCAGCTATTAGTTGTACGTTGCTATGAACCTAGTTAGCACTAATGTTAGCGTTAGCTGCCTTCCCAAGTCATTTAGCACAACCATTAGCACAGCTGGCTTTCCCCGACCTTTTTTTTTAAGCATTCTGACTTACCCACATAGACTTCATTGTTTAATTGTTACACCTCCTCCTAACTGGACACAATGAATGAGCGAACAAACAAACATCAGTTTGTTTCAGTTTTTGCCAATGAAGATTTCCTAACCGTCTCTGTGCATCAGCAAACACACTCAGCGATGTGTTAAAAAAATGCTTGCCCTGGTTCTGTTTTCATGGAGCTTCGTAGACCTCCAATCTATTATAGAGCAACAGCAACTCTTCCTTAAGCGGGATTTCGACTTGTGCGTCAGCTCTATGCAGACTGTACACCTCCAATACACTAGTCGGCGAAGAGGTTTCTGTGAAGTGTTGTGAAGTTGTGAAGTCACTGAGTGACATGGTTTCAGGAGGTCTGCGTTGCCACGAAATGTAGTTACATTTCTGGGGACGTGCTTCTCAGGCTATGGCGTAGGCTCTATGTTGATGCAGAGCCTACACCATAGGTGATTTCGGTCCGATAACAATGATAAAGTCTAGAAGAGCCGCATGTTTTATCCCCATTAATGTTGATGAAGTGCCTGCTCTGTAGGTTACACAGGTTACATGGAAGTAGTGTTGATCACCTGGGTAATTTTATACACGGAAGTTAAACCATTTTTGCTTCATTAATTCAAATCATGTTGCACAGCTTTATCACAGACTACAGATGTGCGAGAGAAATATGTATAATTCTCAATTTGGATTTACCAGCCCTTTAAGGTAAAAAGGCAAAACAAATGATACTTTTTAGGGTATCTTTCTCAGTTAAAATACAACACTCATTGAAAGTAATAAACATCTTTACACCAACTTTCAACCAGTGTTCCTTTATTATTCAAACTGTGTCTCAGGAAATGTTGCTGTCTAAACCTGAAAAAGGTCCCTGTAACACACCAAAACATCTCAGTCTAGTAGAAGAGGGGACCTGTTGTAAAATAGGCAATAACACGTGTTTCAAATTGGCCATTGGTTATAGATTGGTTTACAAGGCTGGCTGGTTATCGGCCCAGTGGCATTTCCCCGTGTTGATAAAGCACCAGGGAGTTGTGGGTCAATTAGTTTGCCACAGCAGAAATTCCTGCAGACAGCCAATTAAAGCTCTCGGCCTGTAGTCATGAAGTGTGCTCTTCCTGTTGACGGCTCACACAGTTATTCTGAGCCCCCGGCAGCTCCTCGCTCCTGCCAGTGTAAAATCTTATTCTAAGTCCAGTGCTATTAAGAGAGCGCTTTAGGAGATCTCCATAGATAGCTGAAATGACTTTGAAAAAAAGCTGAAGCATGTGTGTTTGTGGGGTATTCGTTGCAACGCAGTGATTGAGTTCCTTATTTTCTGCTTTTAAGTCTCTGGAAAGCGTATATGCAAAAAGATAAACACAACATATAAGAAAATAAACAAAATCAAAAAGGGTTAAAAGGAGTTCATCTGTTCAAAGGAGCAGTCAGTGCTCAGGGATGATTGGAGTGTAGGCTAAAGTGGTGCAGAGTAGACAAAAGACGACAGGAGATGATTGCAGGGAATCAATTTTCCATTCTGCTCGGTCTGCCATCGTCACAATGGCCTCCGAGAGCAAACCTATCCTCTGCAACGAGGAGGATCAACTTTTATCTTTTTCCCTTTGCTTCTGAGTAAAAAAAGTGCTCGCTGTCACAAGCTTTTATTATGAAGTCTTTTGTTCACGTACAGGCTGCAAATTGTTGTTTTTGTGACGTGACGCAAACGGAGCATAACAGTAAACACTGGTCCATTGTGGGAAGTCGGCGGAGAGGATCCTTTGTGAAGAGCAGCGGCTGAGTCATAAGCTGACGTGTGTGTGTATGTGTGTGTGATGTATAAAAATGACCACTGAGCTCTCGTTCTCTTGCAATCATCATCATCCTGATAAAAACCCAAATAAAGACACAACGTTCGACCACACGGGTATCTCTTCACTTTTCCTTTCTTAGTCAACATTTGGATCACTGTCACAACCATCCATTTTTCAGGAAGTGTAAAACATCAAAGATGAACCGTATAATTTGATCAAATTCAGTCGCAAAGTGAAGAGCAGCCTATCTGTCTGAGTGCCAGGGGCCCTCAAATCAAACAGAGCTGCTTCCTAGGGATCACTATCATCCTCGCGGCTATGACAACATGCACAACCACTTATGATCACTTATAACGAGTCTATAGACACGGCGGGCGTCAGCTGATCCACGCCGACAGGCACAAGGAGCGGCACCCCGGGAGAATCCCCCTTTAAAGCCCAATTATCCCGTGGAGCCGGTGTCGTTTCAAAAGGCCAACAGTAGAAGATGTTGGCCCCTGATAAGCGACACATGTGTTCCATCACACTTAATTGAAGCAGGGTTTCCTGAAAAAGAAACAAGCCTGGAGCGAAATGACAAAACAAACAGATTTAAGGACATAACAACTGTATTTGTAATAGGAACGTTTTTCATGGTGCATGGAAATTGCTTTTCGTGGGGCATATTTCCTTATGAAAAAGTCATAGTTCAACACAGCGTGGTGAATGTGTTTGAGTATTTCTCCTTTTTTTTTTTGTTCTTTTTTTTTTACTGGACATCATTCTGTCTTGGAGAGCGCACCATGACGATAGGTTTCCAAACCTTCCCAAATTTGATTACAGGTCTGCAAAAACCTCAAACAATGCCGTGGCAAGCATGTCACTTACGGTCACAAGCCAAACTCCTTCTCTGTTTTTTTCCCAGTCTCCTCTCTTTTCTTTTCATCCTTATGATCTGAAGTTAAGAATAAAGACATAAGTCATGTGTTTTAACAGGAAACACGCAGAACAAATTTACAGTAAGAAAAAAAAACGAGCCGAGCTGCATGGAGGAAAAAGATAAAACTTGATTTGTGTGTAATGTAAACCAAAAAAGCAGCATATAGTGGCTTTCATTTTGGGAAGAGTTAGTCAAATCCCAGCTAAGTAATTACATCATCTTTTGTGTTTGGATGCACATATAAAAGTTTGCCTTTAAATTATTTTAAAGAGATAAAATAAGAAAAAGAAGGCTAAGAAATTTAGTTATGCTGATGCAGTTTTACTGAAGCACAGGAGCCTGAGTATCTCAAAGCACAGCGCTGCTCCCAGCCTCTTCCCAGGATCTGTAGGATGTATTTAGCATTTACAATTTCTCATTTACGGGGATATTATTACCTCTCTGGCACAGAGCCCCGTTTTTGGAATCCCTCCCTTTAATGTTAAATCATGTGGACATTAAAGTCTTTCCTTGACTTACAAGACATGACATCTCTGGAAACATACAACCCAGGTCAAAGATGGAGCTCGTTAAAGGATTGCACACGACCACAAATTCACAGAGAGAAAAAGGGGATAAAGAGAAAAAAAAATTGTTTAGTTAACTCAGACTTCAGTCGTCGGGGGAAGCTCGGCTTTGTAACTGGCCCGCTGGAGATGAGAGACAAAGACAGTTTTGTGCAGACTGCTCAATAAGGCTCCCCTGTCGTACTCAGTTTATCACGGGAAAATTGTGTTTGTTATCGACAATGGCTTTTAACAAGCACCACAAGCAAGGAGGGGATATGACTGTAAGGAGATAAAACCTCAGAATAACGCACACTGTACTTTTCTCCCTCTGATGTTAAATTAAGACCACGTTTTTTAAAAAGGTCAGATATGATTAAAAGCCGGTGCATGCAGCTATTTGATCACAAACTGTTTTCCCCTGTTTTCAGTGGCACCTAAGTGATGCAATATTGGTTCTTTTCTTCTTCTTTTTTTAAACCAAGCAAATCATCCCTCCTTCCTCATGCCTTAGGTATTCATACTCCACCTTTAATCATCACTAAACAAACTAATCTAAAACACACTTTATACACATCGTTCAGCCAACGATTCTCACCTACAGAGTACAAAGAAATCTCAAATTGACTCGTTCAGTCTTCACAGCGTCCACAGCCAAGAGTCAGCCAGGCGTAACTACAGCTAACTATTTGTCTCATTAACTGCAGTTTGTATCCCATTAAACCAAGCCAGGGGGACACTTAATGACCCCACAGGCAAGCAAATTACAGAGTTTATATTGTGATCTTTAATTAGACTTTACTAGCAGCTTCAGATTTGGAAAAAGTTATTTTAAAGTCTTATTTTTCCGTAGAAATCCAATAGACGAGGCTATAGCTCCACGAGACGAGTTTACGCATCCCATAACCGCTCAATAATCCCATTCGCTTCATTTGGAGTGCTTTATTTTCCCCCTCTCTCTCTCTGCTAAATTGCCCAACATCATGATGCAATTTGGGTTTTTTAATCACCGTTTTAGCAGTTACAGCGCGGCTGTCCGATTTCCTGCAACAAAAGTGTGTAGCGCCATTAGCGCGAGTAATTCCACACAGCAGGCCTCCAGTTGTGCATGCGATTGGACGAGAAGAAAACAACAAGGGTTCACAATGGAAAACCTGAGCTAATGTCCTCGACCGTCCCACCTTGTTGTGGTTGCTCTCTGGGGCAATTACATTCTGTAGACATTACGGGGGAGAAATACCCGCAGATGGGATGCAATCCCTCAGCTCTGTTGTTCTGTGGGGCGTGTGTGTGTTTGTGTGAGCTCACACTGGATTTCAGGTGTGTTTAAAGTCATGCCGTCGCATGTGGAATACCGAAATGTCCGACAGTCCCATAAGATTTGTCTAAATGGGTCTGGAGGAGTGCTGGAAAGTTATTGCAAGGTCAGCGGTGAGTCATGGAGCTGATGGCAGACCACTGGGGAGTGTGGTGCAGCGCTGGGATAGTTTGCTACTGTGTCATCGTTGCATTAAGAGATGTCAAGGTCGGGCTTTTTAAGTGTTTCCACAAAGGATCCCCTCTTCTCACTGCGCTGGCCTGCACAAGTCATTTTGTGGACAACCACGCACCTATAGTAAAGTGTATTTTTACATACACCCAGGGCCATATGCCTGACAACACGGAGGCTAACCTCACCGTTTTTGGCTCGCTCCACCTTTCAGTCCGACGCAGAAGTCAAACAAGCAAAGCCACGCAGCGGGTCAGATATTGAAAATTGTGCACTTATAGAGTGAAAAGCAAAACAGAGAGAAATTCTTGTCCTGTTTTAAACTTTGTCTTATATAAACCTAGCCAGGGCCGGGGTGATATCTGATAAAATAGATCAAAATTACATTATTGGCTTTTATAGCCCACTGAAAACATAGCCCAAAGGTATGCTATTTGGCAGAGAGCAGCTCGTAATATGTCTAAGAATTGTTACCATCTGGCTTGACTGCAGGGAATGCTTCTCTCTTAAAAACCTCAAAGTCAAAATGATACAAGTAAAACGCAGCATTCATAACCAGGTTGGCTTTTTATGGACGCCTGTCCACATCGATTTGGCTCCACAGTGTCTTGAAGATAACTCATGCTATTTAGAAGTAATCTTTTTTTTCCTTCTAAAAGTGGGTTTCACCATTTCTCCCTGACGCTACGGCATCCGAATACACTATTACATTTGAAGCCTGGGGTTTCCTGTCTTTAAGAGGAGGTGTTTTGGGGGAAATTTGTTCTTTTGCTTGTCCTTAAAAGCAGTCCTTTTAGATGAAGAGTGCCGTAGAGATAAGGAAGAAAACAGGTATCAGTTTTAAGTTTGCCTGGTTGGTTTCATAACCTCCCAAAAACACAAACAATACAATATGCAATCCCTCTGTCTGGACAAGAAAATGTTATCCCCTGACATTTTAACCCCTTTTTGCAGAGCTACACCCTTCTAATCGCACTCCTGTACACAGTTTCAGCCCCCATTACCTTATTATGAGATTACAATGTCAATGTGCTCAGAATTGTGACAATTACAGTAAGTGGTGGAGTAATTTTCGGCATTAAATGGGGTCTTTGTGCGCTATGTTGCTGTATATTTCCGCGGCCTGTCATAGGTTGAAAGAGGGCATGCTGGCGTCGAGTCAAGTACATTCTCATATGTTCAATACGGTAAGCAGGTACGCAGATGCATGTGTATTATATAGGAGCATTATGCCCATATAAATGCAGATATTCATATTAGCAAACACACTCAGAGTCACACTGACAAGCTGCCATGGAGCAGGAATCCCAGTGTGTGTGTGTGTGTGTGTGTGTGTGTGTGTGCGTGTGTGAGCGCTGAGGCCTGTGGCATATGAAACATGAGTCCCTGTTTAGCAGTGTGAACCGTGGGGGAGAGGGAAGGGGGAGGCTGTTTTCTCAATGCCTCCTTGACCTGTCACTATTGATGATGTGTGTATGTGCGCGGATCTGTGTGTGCACGTGCGTGCACGGGAGTGTGTTAGAATCCGGCAGACATCTACAGGGGGACAGCCACCCCCCTCACCCTCCTCCCACTCTGCCGATATCCTCTCATGCCACTACCACCCCCCCACCCCACCACACCACCTCCTCCCCCTCCCAACCTCTCTGCCTCCTCTCCTCCCCTCTCCTGGCGCCCCGGTATGAGAGAGAAAGCTGTTGTTAATAAAAAGTTTTCAAAGAATGGGATGAAAAGGGAGGTGAAATTGAGCGGCCCTGGCCGTATTATTTCTTCTCCGTATGGGAGCTGGCCTCTCGCGGTCTCTCCGACGCTCTCGGACCGGGAGGGGGTCGCTGGCTCGGTGACCATTACTGCCCCGGGGCCAAAGCAAATGATTTGCCTCTCTGAGGCTTCAAAGGGGAGCAATTACACTTAAGTAACCAAATGAAAAGATAGCCCAGCTTGGCAGCAGTTTGGGGGAAACAGTGGAGGCCTTTGAGGGAAGAGGCACCACACCTCAGGAGTAATATGTAACAGCTCGCATCACAGAGAGAGAAAAAAAAGAGAGGAGAAGAAAATAAACAACAGAATATTCTGCCACTGAATTCAGAAGAGAAAGGGTGCTGAAACCTGCCCAAACCAAAACAACAACATCATTTAGAGCGGTTTACCAATCCAGCCGATAGCTTTTAAAGTAATTGTGGAGATACAGAAACACACCCAACCACTGGCCACTTTGGCGAGCATATCACATAAACACACAGTGTATGCAACATTATGTCGTGGCAAATTTGAGAGAAATCAGATATGAATATTGTTTTATTGTTCCTCAAATGTGCTGTACTATATTTTCACTGTTTTGCTTTTGCTGGTTGATGACATGAGATAAGCCTCAGAAAGGCTCAATCTCCTCGTTTGTTTCTATGATGCTTGTGCGTGTTTGTTTGTGGATTTTGTAATTACTGTATACACAAATCTGCAAAAGGTAATGTGAACATCTTGCATCCCATTGAGAAGATGACGCTAAAACAAGATATAAATCATCCCCGTGCTGATTTAAACTGCTTGCGTGACACAATGAATAACATTAATTGCAATCTTGAGAACCGTGAATTGCGGTTCTGTGAGTGGCACACATAAAGTCAGCCTCTCCCCACTGATAAAAGACTTGGAAAAAGGCCCTATTGAGTGAAGTGGAGACTGGGAGTTTGGTAGGGGAGCTCACCTGTGGAGAGGAGTCTATAGCTGCATAGAAGGCCCAACAGCTGCCAGGGTTGTAAGTCTAGGCACCTAGCAGAGCCGCAGAATGGGAAATGCAAGGCACTCTTTCAATGCACTGCCACTTAGTAACAGAAGGCATGTGCCAAACTTGCAGAATGAGAATGAAAACTCCCCCTTTGGAGTTCACTAAATATCAGCAGCGACTCTCTTTTTATCCCCTCCCCTCCTCTCCCCCCCTCCTCTCTTTCTCTTTTCTCCCTCTCCTTTAGTCTATTATAATTCCTCCATAAAAGAACAATGGTTGACTGAAAGACCCCCAAACCACAGAGATATACCAACAATCGGCAGGGAGAAGGAAAAAGGGGGGACTCAGCTGAAGTGTGGAAGCCATCAATTACCGAGGGCCTAAAGTTAACATCCCAGCAGGATATGTGCATTAGAATGCAGATATGGGCAGGCTATGGGCAGCAGATGCCTAGCGGAGCGGTCAAAAGAGCACCCTGAGCTCGTGAGAGGACATATGCAATGTGGGAGACTCTCGCCTCTCGCCTCACAATCTACAGAAGAATAGAAAATTAAATTGAATGATGATTGTAGTAGCGGCTGAAAAGAGCCATTGTGTGGAACTAACTGGAATTATGGGGTTGAAATGTGACAAACAACTGACATCTCACATAATGGATGCCAACGCACATGGCTGTGGTGCAGCCTCAATAAATCTCACACATCAGCAGTGAGATTGCCATGGATGTGGAGTTTGTCGCTGCAACAAGTGGCCCTCCAGTCGGGTCCTTAAACGCACCGTGATTCCTCCACATGCACTGCCCTAACAGGATTTTCCCCTCTCACCGCATCTCTCTATTCTGGCCACTCAGCAAGACTAAGCCCTCTGGGCTTCCTCGCGCTGCTAATTTACACTAGCCTGCAGGCTACCTTCACAGTCAGAACACTGCAATTGTATTTTCAGGCTCATTAAGCAATAGCACAAAAAAGGGGGAGCTCTTACCCCCCGTCTACTTTCCCGTCCACGCTCTGTTCAGCGGGAGAGAAAGGGGAGTACAGAAGAGATAAAAGGTGGGATAAAGACATGGAGCAAAGAGCTAAATTATAGTTGTGAGGCTCTATCAGGTTGTTTGTGTTTACTACATCAGTCAGTTTGGGAGCCGAGGATGAGGAGGAGGGGGAGGAGGAGGAGGAGAGCTTGCACAGTCGCTGCTCTCGATCTTCTGAGAACCAATCCGGCTGCTCGGTAGCAGCCCCATTCAGGATCAACCCATGCTTGTTTATTTGAAAGAGACCCCGCTTTTTAAACTTCCCACCCTCTCCATTGTCCCACTTCTCACGGGGAGGACTTTGAAATTGTAATCTCAGGATATTCAAACACACACATTTGTTCTGACCTTTGGTGACTGCAATAACATTATTACTATCAAGACAGGCATCGCCAATTTGGATCTACGCCGCATTCAGACACTTTGGCTCAAACGCTTTTGTCATCTTATAAAAGATTTATATGGTGAGTTAGATTAAGAAACGAGGGCTGAAACATGTGACAAACTTTTTTTTGTCATTAAAACTAAATTAAAGGAAGTTGAGCAAATTTAAATTAACCTACATGTG
Organism: Chaetodon striatus; assembly: GCA_029783705.1. NCBI lineage: Eukaryota > Metazoa > Chordata > Actinopteri > Chaetodontiformes > Chaetodontidae > Chaetodon > Chaetodon striatus. Next base: position 20,787,186 of record JAPZEB010000020.1, on the reverse strand, counting down.
TTCGAAATGCATGAGTCCTGCTATAAATATTTCCTATGACCAATTTATTTAGTGAGTTTTCAGCATTACATTTTATGAAGCACTGATATAAAAACCAGGGATCTGAAACCAATTGTCAAAATAAAACACTTTTTTTTAACGTGCACACATTTTACCTTGTGAGAGGGCACATTTTCAATAATAAAACTTTCTGACATAAAGTTCTTTTATCAGTTTCTGTCATTATTGGTGTGATGATAATTGTTTTCATTTCCTTTCCAGAGCAATAAAATGACACATCTGCAAATTATCAATGTAATTTATCTTCTTTTACGTGAAACTTGACTGTGTGAGAACTTTGAATTTGCCTGCCCTTATCTTTATAAAGAGAATTATCCTCTCAGTTATTAAATTTAATGATGGAATGAAACAAAAGAAAAATGGTTGCAACAAATTTCGTATTTTCTTCTCACTCAGTTTAAATACCAGCTAATGCATTTTTATGACCTGCAAAAGAAAAGATTTCATACAGTATAGACCAAATTGCTGTAATTTATACAATAGTTGCTGGTTTTGGCCTCACTGGGATTCGAGGCCAGCAGTAAAAGAGAAAATTGATGCTGCTGCCTTGGTTTTGTTTTTTTTTCCTCAAATCTACTGCATCACAGCTTTGGCTGCTAAGAGCGTATGAGATTGTGGCGACATTCTTCGGTTTGTGAATGAGACCACAGAGTAGCCACACAAAGTTCCTCGTCCCCAGTCCTCAACCTAACTCGCCCACTCGCATTGTCTCTAGACTTTCCTCAAGAATGTGGATTTCTATGGCCGACGGCAAGCCAGACAAAATTGCCAATTGCATTGTCACCTCTTGTGGTTTTTCTCCTTAACAATCTCTATTGGCAGCAGAGTTCAGGAGGAACCCTCTCAACGAAAACATCTGTTTTTGAAGATGCTAGAGTGGAAAATGGTGTTGGAGATTTTTTTTATAAATGTATCCATCAGTGTATGAGAAACATTAATTTCAGCTTGAGTTCAAAATGTAAATTTCAACAGCTGAAAGAAATAAACCCTGTTGTGTTTAGGTTTGAGTTAAAAACAGCAGCTGTAACACCGCAGGACACTCCATCCCCTGATTGCTTTTTTTACAGTCCAAAAAACGACGCCATGATGAAGGCAGTTTGCTTCCTTTGCTTCGGCACGGCAAGGCTTATTTCCCTCATTACCCTGCATTCAAACACAGGGCGCTCTGATGCCACAAGAGGAAGTGGCTTTGGCAGAAAATGTCAAACCAGCGTTTAAGTGCAGGATTGAAGCGGGTCTGATGTGGATTGGATCAACTTGTTAAGTCAAATGAAAGGTCAAGATATTTTTCCACAGCGTTGAGCAACTCTAGGAACAGCTATTTAAACTGCTGTTAAACGGAGAGTGCCATGCTGGTCACCTTATGTGAGGAAGGCACACGAGTTGAGTTGTTGACAGAGGCAGGAAATTAAAACAATACACAGAAAGATAAATAGTTACCTCTTGCTTTCACGCGGAAATGAAGACTAAACGCCCCCACAGAAACGTCCCTCTCTTTCAGAAAAGTGAGAATGACGTGTCGGGATGATGCTGAGAGTAGCGCGCTCACTTGTCCCCGTCCACTCTGTGCTGTCATGTCAGCAAAGTGTCCATCTCGTTGAGGCCTGTAGCTACAGGTCTTTGTGCCACTGTCGACACATCTCACAGGGATTGGGTTCCACAGCTTGCTCGCTCCTCTAAATGATCTGTTTGTTTGTCAGAGGGCCTCGCTACAGCGGGGAATTCACACACTGTTGATGGAGGACAGACACCAGCTCACCTGGACTCCCACAAAGTGTGAGTTCATCAGCTGGTGCACCTGAAGAGCACGGTCCTGACTGGACCGTCTTTTCAAAGAGAGCTAATGTGCGTTAAGAGAATCACGTTGTAAGCGTATCAAATTGTTTTCTCACATACTTTATCATGCCGCCACTTGGCTCTTTGCTCTTTTCGAACTGGCGAAGCGGTTTCATCGAGTATTGAAAACGGCCCCCTCACGTACACGAGAAGAAGTTTTCATTTCTGGTGCCAGCTGAGGGGAAAGTGCTTCCCATCGAGCTCGCACCGACCTTGAAGGACAGATCTGCTTTCAAACTCACTAACACCTTTTGACACAGCTCACTCGCCTGCATGCTGTTACAGAAATGTCTTTTGGGGTAGGGGTGGAGGGGCCCCGAAGCTAAATACACTGGGCCAAACACCAGGGGAGGAGAGGGAACTGTACTTCTTGCGTAGATTTATCTCTGGGTGTACCTGTATCGGATGAATCACCGTATGAGTCCGTGTGCTCCGCGGGGCCGAATCTCATCCCCTTTTTGCACGACACTGCGGAGATGAGATAGAGGGAAGGGTACACGGTCGCTGGGATTTAAACCCAAACCAGCTGGGTGACGAGAGGCCCCGGCGTGTGAAGAGACAGAGGGCCGGCTTTGTCAGATAGAAAATGAAGGAGCGAACTCAACATCAGGATTTACTCAAGCTGAATCATCAACCAAAGTTGCGCCTCTTGCCTGACCAGAGGTTAACTGTTCTTTGCACCTGAGGGCTTTCTTCATTAGGGATATCAATAAACTATTTTGTTGATCAATCATTTGTTGTCAGTCTAATTTCAATAATTCCAGTTGCATGACAGTCGTCAGGCTGCAACATATGTGCAAAATAGGCTAATTAATCATTGTTACATCCAATTAAGCAATTAAGCACTAAGAGAACTAATATAGTAATGTGGTGAAGTGAAAGAGAGTGGAAAAGTGAAGTTCTCAGATTAACCACCAGCACAGATCAATCCATCTTCTCACTTAACCACCTCCTAATCGTATATTTGATAGTGTTGATGAGCGTGGAGCTCTCAGTGGGGTCTTGTGTTGGGCTGAGGGTGTCCAGGAGGCCGCAGAGTGCTGCTGACTCGTTTAATGTGATATCAGCTTGGTGAAAGGGAAGAATTTAGACGACAGACATTATAAAGTTTGAGGGAGTTTACGTCTACTGTTGCAAAACAATTAGCTCCTTAATAATTATTATGTGATAAAGAAGAACTAAATGGACTTACATGAACTGTGCGTCTACCTCACTGCACCTCACAGGCAAATATTGCACTTTTTAGTCCACTTACTAGTTGCTTTGCAGCTTTTGTTTACAAAATATACAATCTGCCTCGGTTACTCAGTTTACAGCCTGTGGATCTGGCCTGCAATCAGGTGCAGGGTGGCCCACCGACCATTTTCTATTCACATTTAAAATAAATTTTTTTTACTTTGAATAAAAAATATAAGCCAGAATGCACAAAACAAGCATCAAAATAATTTGTTTATCCAAAAAAAAAAAAAAAAAAAGCACCAGGGGAGGATCCCTGGACCCCCCGACGGAGATCTGGGCTGAGCCCCAAATGTCCTCGAATCCCAGAAACGCACCTGTTTACATATGTGCAGCTGCTGTGACTGAATTTGCCCAGTTTATTAATTTTATCAGATAAATATTATTAATATTTGTTTATTAATTGGCTCCTGGCCTGCTGTCATTTTGCAAAAGTGGCCCTCGGGCAAAGCGAGCTCAATAATATAATAAATGTAATTACTTCCATATCAACCTCTTACAAGTGAAATAATGTAAACATGTTGATGAAACTGTAATAATTGTCTGATAATGTCATAAATATGACACTGATGGAGCTATTCTGTCCAATGAGTACTTTTACTTTACAATACATTTTGCTTATCAACTCTGGTACCTTTTTACTCAAGAGAAATTTTGAGTGCAGAACTTTAATAACATCTAATAGACTGATTTTACACTGTGGTTTAGATACTTCAACTGAAGCATCAGTATCTAAAAACTGACTTTATTGCCAGGAAAGTGACCTGTGGCCAATACAGCAGATTTTGTTTTGCAAATACTGACAGCTGAGCACAATAATGGCACTTTTATAAAAATGTTCAGTCAAATAAATTCACCTTAACTTGATTCAATCACGTTTAAGATTTACCAAAATGTATTTTTTACCTATGTCGAAGTCCATGTGTTGGTTCTGATGATTTTCTGTAAACGGCATTACTCAAATAAATAAATAAATAAATTTAAAAAAAAATGTCCATGTGACTTACATTCCGCCCTCGTCACTCTCAGACTAGACGTGAAACAGTTAACTGTCAGCGCCTGCTTCCTCCCAGCTCCATGCAGTGGACTATGAAATATTTGGAGGACAATTGGTTAAGTGGAGTTAACCGTTGCCTTTTTCTCCCCGAGGTATCTTCCTTTTTGATCCCGCCGAGCCTGGCGCCTCGCAAAACACAACTTGTCTGGCTTATTAAATAGTATGACCTGGAGAAAGAAAACGCCTGTTGCTTCTCAACTGAGGCCATTGTGAAGCGAGAAGAGCTCATGACAGGCCTTAAATTGCTGTAATGCTGTGTGACCAACAGTAATACCTAATCAATTTCTGACGTGGCTGCGCACCTTTTCTTCTTTGATTTGATTCTCAGCTGAATTGTTTTACTCTTTGTTTTTATTTTTGGTCATGTGGTTACTTTATGACGCATGCTTGTTTGTTTACAAATAGAATTTATGCTTATTTGTATATTTTAATCTGTTGGTTTGAGAGAGTTTACTGTTTTTTTTTCTTCGTCTTCTTCTTTAATTACTTTGATATTGGCATGTGACTCTTTCCTGCCTACAGTGGGGGAATAATTCATCGGATAGCACCGATGAAGTGCCCGGTTAATGGATGTAAATGGTCAGGAGAGTCCACCCCACTGGTTAATTGCGCTAAAATTGGTCTAAGCTACTTTGTGAGGGCCATCAATGGCCCCGCGCCGCATGGGGTCTGTATGATTAACTTCTCCTTCCTTTCAAAGGCCTCTTGATGTTCCCTTGGAAGGCGACGGGCCAATCAAACCCGCACTCGCTGACGTCACGAGGCCAACGTGACGAGCTGATTGGTGGGAGCGGGGAGGGGGGAACAGCCCTTGTCCTTTTATAGACGACCCCGTACAGCGCGTAAAAGCTACTGGGCACCGCTGACAGCGCCGGAGACGCATATTGGACACAGTACACCTCAGCGACTCCATTCCTCTGAACGGGCCACACGGAGGTGCATGGCCCCATCCCCTTGTGTCATGATGAATCCTGTGCAGGGGTCGCCGTCCCAAGACGCCAAACAGCTTCATCAAAAAGAGGAGACGGACACGGAGGGCGAGGAGCTCCAGCCTAAAGACATGACCACTGAGAAAGGATACAAACTGCAGCGGAGCAGCCTCCCGTTTAGCGTCGAGTCGTTGATTTCAAAGAAGACCACCTGTCGGACTTCTTATTCCCCCACAGATTTAGCTCTGGCCCTGCCGAAGCCCGTGGCCGGACAGGGCGTGAAGTTCTCTCCAAGGACTCTTTACGCGGAGAGCAAGGTTTCCTCCGCGGAGAGCTCGCAGGGTGTTTCCAGCAGCTCCAGCGAGGACAGTCCGCAGTTTTGTGAGAAGGATCAGAGCACTTGGTTCCAGACGTCCTCCTTTTCTACTCCGCCTCGTAAGTCCGTCCCTCTGCTGCTCTGAGAGTTATGCAAGGATACTTTTCTATCTTAATTCATCTTCTACTGTCGATCAAAGCTGCAGATGGACAAAATAACAATTTCCTTGTTGTGTCACAGTCATATTAATATTGCCCCGAGCTCCAAAGACCGTGCGTAAACTTCTTTCTTGCGTTTTCCTTTTTGTTTTGTACAAACTGCAGATAAATGATGGTGCCTTTGAGCATGTGGAGCATCTATTTGACTGCTGCATTTGTTCTTTATATGTATATATCTTATATTTGATATTTACCCAAAGATGCAGGTGATATATGCAAGAAAATATGCAACACCTGAGCATGACTAAACCTGACAATTCATGTGCGCACGGCTGGATGGGATCAGTTTGTGATGCATATAGAGGCTTAATTTGTCATCTTAAAATTTAGTTTAACGTTTTTTATTGATATCAGTATCAGGTATACTTTATTGATCCTGGAGGATGTGTTTTTACTTGCATTGTTTGCATTAATATCGATGCCTCACACGTTCACCTGCTGTGATGATCAACCATTAAACTACAACAGAATCTAATCTCAGGTATTTCTCTGTGTAATTTCTCTCTAACAGGGAGCTCAAGTCCAACTCAGTGTACTTTAAGGAAACACAAAAACAACAGGAAACCTCGCACGCCCTTCACTACCTCTCAGCTGCTGGCGCTGGAGCGCAAGTTTCGCCAGAAGCAGTACCTCTCCATCGCCGAGAGAGCCGAGTTCTCCAACTCTCTCAACCTGACGGAGACTCAGGTCAAAATTTGGTTTCAGAACAGGAGGGCCAAAGCCAAGAGACTGCAGGAGGCCGAGCTGGAAAAGTTTAAACTGGCCTCCAAGCCCATCCTGCCCGCCTTCGCGCTGCCGCTTCCCCTCGGTGCGCACATGGGGTCTCCAACGTGGGGCCCGTCAAACGCCTTCCCGAGGCCCAGTCTGCCGGTCCCAGGACTCTTCAGTGGACCCGTCACTTATGGGATGTACTATTTGTCTTAGTATTACCGTGGGTGTGTGTGTGTGTGTGGTTTTAAGAGAAAAAATGTCCTTTATCATGCAATACACTTATGAACTAAGACGATGCGTTTTGTACGCCTCGGAAACATTTTTTGTATTTTCAATTTGGAGTTTAGAGAAATTTTCTACCCTCCAGAATAAAAAACAATTAATTTTGGGACACACTTTAATATATAATTGTGTGCGTAATTGGGCTGAGTGAGGTCACTTGCTCTCCTCATTTTCAGACAGCTCTGTGGATTGTGGATTCACAGGCCTAAATTACAGAGGCAATACTCCAAAAGTAAATGTCAGGTTTTTAAACGACATGCCTTAAATATGTGCTTCCAGTCCACGCACCGTGCTCCGCAGCAGTTTGTGAAAAGCGGACATCTAAAGTGTGTCCAGACATGAAGGAGATGATCTACTGAAGCGGAGGTTTTAAAAAGCAACAGAAAAGTACTTAAACGGTGTCAGTGCCTTAAGACCAGTGTATCACTTGAAGTATATTTCTCCTCATTCAGCCTTGACTGTTTCTGGTAAACCTGCAGTTTTCCTCGAGTTGCTGTTTGAATGTTTCTATTTCCTTACAGCAGACCCAGTCACGATTTCTACATTTTGTAAACATGGAGCAAAATTATATTTTAGGGGGAAAAAAACACATGTATTAGATATTTTTTTTACTCTCACAACGTGGCCTTTATGGGAGTGATCATAGATTTTCTTTGAGGAATTTTTGCTGTACATGTAAATAAAATGTGTAGTGTTCATAAGGTCCTGTAGCCTCGCTCGAAGAGCAGCAGGAGATGTGGTATTTATTGAATATCTTTGTATCTGTACTGTGTACATACATCACTCTATCTAAATGTTCAGTTACTTGTAAAAACTGATTTTAGTAAATAAACATTATACAAGACCTGCAAGTGTTTGACAACTTATTTCACTGTTTGTATCTTATTTTTTTTATTTTTTTTAATGAATTACTTAGCTTCTTATAGTACAGTTTGATGAATCAGTGGACCAGGAGTTTAGACAGAGTACTGCCTCAAGAAATATGACTTCATCGGGTGGCACAGACTTCTTTATTTGTTTTTTTAATGCATTTTTTAGCAGTCAATTAATTATCAAGCAAGGTAAGCATGCCAAACCTCGACCACTGCTGCCAAAAACATTGTCGTCTGCCCACGTAATTCTTATCTAATTTGAAAATGCCCCTCTGATTATGTGACTTTTCCAATTTTGATCAATTTAATTTGCACAACTTCAATTCAAAAATAGCCTACAGACTTTAATATATTTATTAAACACTTTGGAAATAAATTAAGCTATCGAGGAGATTTCAATATGACCACAATGCAAAGACAACGCAATATCAGCTAAACCCCTGTTCTGTTTAAGTAAAAAGAGTTTGCAATATTTGAGCAATAACCACTGTTTCCTTTCTTGCATCATACGTTTGTTTTTACTGTTCAACACGGCATTTATAACAGTATAGGCCTACATTTAATCCAGCATATCTTGTCATTTCTAGAAGAAAACAGACAAATGTTTTTTACGGGCAATTGAAGGAGTATACACACATACCTCCTGTCCAGTGCAAATATTTCCAACAAGACAGCATCAGTGCAAATGTGGTAGTATGCGACATGTCGCTGCTGCGCACACCTGCGTACCATGCTCATAATAATTTTACAAATATTGCCAAATATGCACATATGATCAGCTCTATACACTTGGTGGAAATCATTTTTAAAATGGTGCGTAAAGTGGTGCGTTTTATTGATTCTACTTCGCCTGTTGTTTGGTTCTCTTGTAACACATTTATGTAGCCTGCTGCACTGTAGCCTACCTCTAGGCATTTATAAACAAATTCATAACACAGATTATATTTAAAAGAAAAAAAAAACATTTCTTATTTTCATTTTGACGCTCTTTTGCTCTAGTTACCCTGCGTCTCCAACAAAAAGCGATCTGGTGTCGCGTTTATAAGCTAAATATAATCACAAAAACATGACTTGCAGTTTATTGTGATGTATATTTAGATATTTTCCTATTAAAGCATTCAGGTGCAGATACTCAGTAAATCGTAAAGCTGCAGATGTAACCTTGTATCAACAAACAAATGACGGCAGTATTACCGGCTGTAGGTCCTCGGCCCGTCCAGCAGAGGGCGGTGGCGCACTCGCTGCTGCTGCCGGTGCAGACGAAGAAAAGGCACTTCCGGTGTTCCATTCTGTCACGGATTACATTTGTACAGCGAGGTGAGTACGTTAGCGGGGCAGTCTACTTAATGAAAAAACACCTAATGAAAACCTGTTTAAATATTTGTTTGTGCAACGAATACATGTATCAATGTGCACTGGATTAAATCGTAAACTCAACGTTAATATGGTGTTTTCGTGAACAGCTTGGCGATACGGAGAGACTTCTCTGACCTTGGCTAGCAAGCTAACAGAGCTAGCTCACGTTAGCTAGCTTTGCAGCGGTCTTGGACAAAATGTCAAGGGCCTGGTGTCATTGATTGTCTCTTGTCAAAAACGTGCTATTACCGTCTAACCTTATCCTTTAGTTATTTAAAATATACTTAACCTTTTTGCACCTGCAGTCATGCGTACGGTATTTATTGCGGACGCTACTTGGTTTAGGCCGATGGCATACAAACTTATTTCTTGCAGCGTCAATGCCAACATCACCTGTCTGTGCGGGTTAACACAAACTTTAAAGTGTTTCATCTAAAGACATAGCTACAATCTGCAGTAAGTAATGAAACTAAATTCACTATGTGCTTCGTGACTTAATGTCGCAGTATGTACATTTAACTGGAGATGAACATGTTTTTGTCTGTCTGGGCTACAACCAGGCTTCACGTATTAATCCATTATATAACCTTTGTGTCAGCAGCATGGAAATCTCTTTCCATGTATATCTCCACTTAATATAAATAATATGCTTTAAATATCACTGTATACTACTATTATGTTATTTGCTATATGTGTATTACACGAATAGAAATAATGTAACTTTAATAATGCAGAAGAAACTGGTGCCACATAACCTGACCACATTCAACCAGTAAATTAGGCTCACCTAATTAAAACTAATGTGGTGAAAGACACGACCCTACAATGAATCCAACCGTCATGAAGGTTAAAGTGTCCAGCCATTGTTGAAAGGGATTTCAGAGAGGAGTTGGTTCACCTTGTGGTCTTTTGGGACGCTTTCTTTGTACTTTTTGTATTCCATTGAGCTGATAGGTGCTTCCAGTTTTTACTCTGCCCTCACTGATATAAATGGTAGGACAAAATATTGGTATCTGGCAATACAGTTCAGCAATACAGCATCTAAAATCACTATCAACTTAAAAAAAAAACCTTTCTAAAACCCAAGCGTGAACATTAAGCCTTGACCTTGGTAACATTAGGATTAGGACAACAAAACTCAAGTTAACTCAAAAAACAAGTAAGTGGACCTTGAGTTAATTTTCTTGTCAAATCTCAAATAGCTGCAGCATAAACTGAACATTAATATTTTTCTCTGCTACACGTATCCTGGAATATTTTGATGTCTTTGTTGAGGTTTGCTTGGCCTAAGCAAACTTTCCTTTCTGTCTTTCAGACCGGCAGAATGGCAGGCCGCCGTGTAGCCCTGAAGGCCATTGACTGGCTGGCATTTGCCGAGCGGGTCCCACCCAACCAGAGGAGCATGTTCAATGCACTGAAGACTCGCAGTGATGCCATCGCTGCCAAGTTAGTTTTACACCAACAACTGGCTTAAGAAAGTCATGCTCAGTCAGCTAAGGTCACATTATTGTTGGCTTATGCACTATGAGAGAACACAGAAAACAAAACAGTGCAACTGAATATCAGTAGTTTTCTGAAGTCAACACCACTGTGTAGTGGATGTGTTTTCTTGCTGATGAGCGAGAACATATTGTAATCTTACCTTTCATGCAGTAAGAGTGCCACATGGCAGAGTTTAAGTGTCCACCAGGCCGAGAAACTTTCTAAGGTGCTGGAAGGACATTCACATGTTAATAAACAAAAAACCATGTGCACGCCAGGATCTGTTTTTGTACAGTGTACAGTTCCTCCTGTGTGGATGTTCTTGCTTTGTATTTAAACACCAGGGCTGAATTCAGTGTTTCATTCTTTGCAGTTAAATGGAAAACGTATAGAAAATAGTTTGGTCAAAGCGATGGAGTGCTCAACCTACAGAGGTGCCAATATCCATTTTGAGGTGTTTGAGAGGAAGAAATCAAAGCTGCACACAAAAACTATTAAATTAGTGCATCTGTCATTTTATTTATTTTTTGCTTTTTTTAATTCATCTTATCAGATCTTTATCATTAAATTGTATTTGTGGTTATTAATTGGTCTCCTTGAAGAACTGCCACCTTCCTACAGTATGGGTTCTTCTCACTCTATGAAAGGGAAACAATGCCTACATTCAGAATTCTAACATGTTATTTCAATGGTCTAGGAAGGTTCAATCAGTATTTGTGAGCGTGACCTATTCTCTGTCAAAGCCAGAAACCAGAGAAGCAAGCTTCAAACTTGTGATGTACTTAAGTATAAAGTCTGGCGCTGCTCCATAGGCAGTGTATGGAAGACTTATTTTGTGAGCATACAGATGAGCTTTATTGTATCGTAGTGTTCCAGGTCTGAAACAGAAAATGTACCCATGTACTCAGGACATTCCTCTGGGTGCTCTTCATATCTAAAACATCTTTCATTATTGTCTATAGAGCAGCTCCACACTTTATATTGTATAACATAAGTTTGAGTTTTGGCACTCTAGTTTTTGGATTTGAAAGAGAATTGTTCATATTTACTATAATGTTACTGTTTGACTGTTTCAGACCACAGGAATAACATGTAGGGATTCTGGAAATGTGCATAGTTCCCCCTTAAGTCGTTTTTGGTAGTTCACCATATATTTTCATCAACTAATGAACACATTTGCGCTCTCTTGTTAGCTTTTTGTACTGGTTAAATTATTTTATGTCCTTTTTAATTTGCTCCCTGTACTCACCTTCACTTTCATCTGTTTGCCGTCAAACTCCATCTTGTGTCTTTATTCCAGACTCTCTGCCCTGCCAGAGACTCCTGCAGCCATTGACTGGAGTTACTACAAGACTGCAGTGGCTAAAGCTGGGATGGTTGATGACTTTGAGGCGAAGGTGAGTTACTTTTTGTTTAAACAGATTTGAGGGTTACAGTGCTCATGCATAATTGCAGCAGGCATACAACAGCTTAAATTCTTATGGTCCAGCTCAAAAATAATCACTTTAGCTGGCGGTTGCGCAGCTTAAAGGTCAAGTGTGTAGGATTTAGGGTGGTAAATTAACAGAAAATGGATATAATATCATAAGTATGTTTTCTTTAGTGTATAATCACCTGAAGTTAAGAATCATCATGTTTTCGTTCTGTTAGTATGAGCTGCGTAGAGAGTGGCTCCTACTCATCTACGGTGTTTGCCATGCTTCGCTGCCATGTTTCTACAGTA
>JAPZEB010000020.1:20763115-20775008 GCA_029783705.1 Chaetodon striatus | reverse complement strand
TGCTGCGCTGCCATGTTTCTACAGTAGCTCAGAATAGCCAAACCCAACACTGGTTCTAGATAGGGCTGTTAGGCCACGATAGTTAGCAGCCCCTTTCTGATGAGCCGAACAGCATTGGAAAGGGGATGATAGTTTTCACCTGAAACTGCTTTGTTGGGTATTTCTACTGGTTTAACTTACTGGGTCTGTTTGTTTTGGAGGGTATGAGACATCTGTGGATAATTTATCCCACAGTAAAACCTCCTGATCGTCTGCATTGCGAGTTAAGAAAAAAGGGTGAGCACACATTAGCAGGTGCTGGGCTAGTGGCCTGTCTGCAAACAGAACGGCATCAGAGTGACTGACTTGTAATGTGAAACCGCTTTATTCAGTGTTTTTACTGGTTTAAATCACCTGGTCCATTTGTTTTTAAGAGGAAGAGACCTCTCTCCCCCAGTTCTCCACTATATTGCTCCGTTGTTCTGTCACTTTCCGTCTCTCAGTCACAGTCTGCCCCTCTTTCTTTCTCTCTGCCTCTTTATTCAGTCCATTAAGACTCCTGCCATATACACATAAGTGCTGCCAGTTTTGTTTTAAAAAAATAAAAATAAAAATAAAATATGCTAAATTGGTGAGAACCCGACCAGATTCAGGCCCGGGGGCAATAATGAGAAATTACAGCCCAGCCAGCCCCGAATCTGGCGGGTTGGGATCGGGATCAGTTGGACTCGGGCGCAGAATCAGAGCTCTACTTAGCGGATAATGTGGCTCCTGGTAAAAACCTCCTGAACAATGAACACTGGAGGCATCCTAACCAGGAGTTCACACTCTGCACATGGGAGAAGTTTCAGCTGGTTGCTATCTGCAGTCCTCACCACTGGATACCACTAAATCCTACACACTGCTGCATTTAGTTACAATTTCATTAGGTAGTTTGTTTAGCATTTGTTGGTTTTCATAACAGTGGTAAATGATAAATGTTCCTCTTCCAGTTCAAAGCCCTGCAGATCCCTGAGCCTGTTGACACACAGACAAGCGCCATCAATGCCCAGGAAGCTGAAGCTGTGAGTGACTACACCAAACAAACCCATCTGCTGCCTGAATTACAGTTTTGCTGTACCGTTGTTAAGTTTGACTTTTAATTAGAAATCTGATTGAGTTAAACCAAAACTGGCAATTTGATGTATATTCTTGTAACTACTGACAGAAATTGAATATGCACAAATAGTTAACATTAGTACAGCAATCTGAAAAATCACACAAAACTAAAACAGACTTTGTAAAGTAAAGCAAAGCAAGACAGAAACAGCAACTGGAATTAATTGAAATCAATAAGCAGTTTGATATGTTTTGCTGTTGTTATTTTGCATCATCAGTGGTAACTGTTTCACTTCTCCCCCCCCAACAGAGTAAAAGTGCATTAGCCTACATTGAAGAATCTAAGGCCCGCGTCGCTGAGTATGAGCAAAGGGTGAGACAGTAGTTACATATGTTGCTAAAACACCTCATGGACTTCTTTACCAAACCTGTATTTATAACCTTACTGTTTTTCTGTCTCTTCCTTTCCCTTCTTTCATATGTGTTCACAGCTGGAAAAGTTGAAGAGCATGATTCCCTTCGACCAGATGACCATCGAAGATCTCAACGACGCCTTCCCGGAGACCAAGTTGGACAAGGCCAAACATCCCTGGTGGCCCCACAAGCCCATTGCAGACTTGTAATCCTGTCACTGGACGCTCACCTCACAATAAAGTTTATGTATTTCAAAGAGAACTATGTAATGGCCTCATTATTTGTTACACATTTCTTTGCAGGTGTTTATCTGAGTTGTTTTCAAATATGCACCAAATGCAAAAAAAAGGCAGCCCATGATGTTGTATGTAGCGGCCACGGGGGGGCGATGTTGCTTTACTTACACTGTGACAGGTAAATCAGTGGGTTAAAAAGGGTATTTTGAAAAATTGTGATTTAAACGACGTTGTTATCATTAATCTACTCTGCTTTTTGATTGGTATCAGTGACCACTGTGTGGTAAAAGGCAAATGTGCTTCTGTGGGCATTAAATCCATTGTAGTGATGTCAGAGATGTTTCCTGATTCAATTAGCTGTAGTTTTAAGGTACAGAGATCCGGTATATAATGGAATTGACCTAATCACTTTAGTCATTATAATCAATGGTAAAGTTTAATTACATATTAGCACACAATACATTCAGAATCAGAAATACTTAATTGATTCCTGAGGGGAAATTGTGATTCATTACAGCTGTTCTGATGTCAAGCACAGAGAATTATAGAAAGGAAAAATAAGTAAAATTCGTGCACTATGCTTCAGTTTTCATGCCAGTATGTAAATTATTAAAATATATAATGTGAAATATGCTGACTAAAGCTTGTAAAAAAAAAACAAACAAAAAAAAAAACTCTGCCTTTTGCTGCGTCACTTTGTATAAAACTAGTGTGTAAAATTTAGAAATATTAAACCAAAATGTGCATTATGGTACAATGTACAACACAATATATACATAATAGAAATAAGAATAAGAGATGTGTGCAGTATGTTAATCAATGTTGAATATAAGTTTAAGAGTGGTGTTGGTACTTTTGTTATAAGTCAAATATATTTTATTTTATTTCGATGCTTTTAATTAATCTACATTTATAATATAATATGTCAATCATCCTGATATTATCCAATCATGGACAAACTAGTTGTATTCCTCAATTATGATTGGACACCGGTTATTTATTTACATATATGTGGGCGGGAGATGGGCAACAGCATCAGTTTTGCATTTTGATTGGTCCATTCTTACAGCATCTCGGTTGTTGATTGGCTAAAGTTCCGGGGGAAGTAAAAGAGGAGGGACATCTGGGAGGGGTTTCACCAGAGATGATTTCCGTTGTATGTTATTTGACAGTCAGTGACGATTGACGGGAGTCCATCAGCTCAGGTAAATGCCTTCTTTATCCACCTATCTGTAATTTAACGACATGGTTTCCTGTATGATGGGTGTTAGCTCTCGGCCGTGTCATTTACGGAGAGTTTTCATTTAGCGTTGGTTGGTAACCAGTGGTGAAAACAGAGGCCATCCATTCAACTGTGTCAATACCGGTGGAGCTCAGTTAGATATGTGCTGTGGAGGTCAAAAAGGCAAAACACAAACGCATCAAAATCATTTCCGTTTCACCATCAATGATGGTTTGTTTTACTCTCACATCAGCGATGATGAGCACAGCAAACCGCCATCAGTAGCACAGGAAGCTACGTTAGCCACCGTTATCCAGCAGGGATTACGTTATGCATGTGATAGTCAGCCAGGTGCCCTCTGTCCTGGATGGTGGAAAGATGTATGATACTGCTATTTTCAACCCCACCAACATAACCCCAGACTAATAATAATATTACACTAAACGTTTAATGTTTCACCAAGTGGAAATCACTTATTCCACTCACTCATCATCGGCTTGTTGTGAGTGTTAGCTAGCTTAGCTAACGGTACACCACTGCGTCAAAACAGCCACTGTCCGTGTGCATTAGCTACATTTCCTACGAGCCTGAGATTTATTGAAAGGAAACTTTTCAGTGTTTTTTTAAGCGGCTCCTGGTCTTCTCGACGTGTTTACAAGACAGCCGAACAATCATGCCAAGAGATTGACGAGGGGTCAGTAAGGCAACCCCTCTGTGGGTGCAAATTGTACAAAACTATTTTGGCTGGAGGGAAATATGAGCTGATGTCGACCTCTGAGTTCACCTTGGTCAGTGCTTTGCTGCCATTAGCATTAGAGTTTATCATGTGTTTACTTACAAGCTCCCATTTGCTCTAACTTTAAGACATGTTTGTGTAAAGGTGAAATTTTACAGTTTGTCTTGACTTGAAGGGTCAAAGGTGACAGAGCTGTGTGTTGTCTGTGTTGACAGTAGAACATTAAACCAGAGACTTCTGCCTATTTTTTTTTTTCTTTGTGTCAGACATTTTCCAGTCTTATATCTTCTAAAAGTACGTTAAGTAGTGTTGTATGTTTTTAAACCAGACATATAGATTTCAGGGGGTGGAGGAGATTATATAGAGCATAGTATCACAATATTTTGCTTGGCAATATTCTATTGATACAAGGACAACAAATGTCATTTTTTAGGAATTACATAAATTATTGTTATTACTGCAAACACGAATTCAACTTTAGGTAGTTTACTAGAATAATAACCTTAATTGCCTCGATTGTAGTGAGATGAACACACTGAAAACTTTAACTTATTAGATAAAAACAGATGTTGACAAAGCTTTTTTCTTTTATTTGCGGTTAAAAAAGGTACTGCATCATAGTATATTGCAATATATGTTATCAATAGTCAGCATAGTGCAAAACATTTAAAATTGCAATAATAATGTTATGTGAGGGAGGCCTCTGGTGAATCCCATCCCCCAATAAAAACATTAAAGTAGCAGAGGACTTTTATTTTGACAAAATAATAATAATAAATGGTTGTTTACACCATAAGTTGATGCTGAAAAGGCACAAATTGGTGCATAAAAAAGTCACCAGAATGCAGGAAATTGTTTTGCGCTTTGAACTTTCAAGTGGAGGACCCCCAAACCCATCATTTTATTCATATATCCCCCAGTGTGGAAACTAAACCTACACCCTTGGTTCAGACACACCATCCAGTAGGCATTGTCATTGTGAATCTCATGGCCCAGAGGGTGTATTGTGTTAGGTGAAAACAGACATGGTTGTGTTAGTAGTCAGCTCAGGTCTGCCCCTGGACAGTAGAGTCAACACTAGCTGCATTGTTCATAGAGAACAATAGGAATAGGCCTGCGTGGAGGGAGGCACTGCTAGGAGGCTAGAGGTTGACGACTGTCTCATCACCAGAGGATAGCAGGCCTGTGCTTCTCCTACAGTGTTATTACCACACACGATGCTGTGAAGACACGATCTGAAGCAAAGTGTGATGTGTAGCAACAAGTTTCGCTCAACTTGGCATGACAAAAGATTTATAACAGAGGCTGCTGCACGAGAGACGGAGTAAGAAATGTCTTGCAGCACTAGACACGACAGTACCATCCCAGTATCCACAAGCTAGGCTCAGTTTTTGAACAGACAGTTTTCAAAATAGAAAAGGATTTGCATATCATGGCTGGCTACCAAAGAAAAATAAATGAAAAGTCTAACTGCAGCCAGAATTTGCTGACATTTGGCTGGCGTTGATATCTCACTCATTCCCACATTTCCCACATATTTCATTTTTATTTTGCGTGCAGCATTATGAGATCACTTCAAAATGTCATTCACAATTCTGTTAGAAATTAAAACCCTCTTATGCTGTATGAATAATTGGCCTATAAATATTGGAGGGTTAAGTCACATGGTGTAATTTTAACATACACATATTTTAATGTTCTAAAAAGGTGCTGAATCCAGCATTGTTGTTGCTAATGCTAAAGATTCTCCTTTGAGACATTATGGCCTTGAAACTGTGTGTCCCTCGCGGCAGCATCCCGTTCTGTGGTTTGTTTGTGACTTCATGTAACACGACACCGCATCCTCAACCTTTCACTGATTGAATTTCATCCATGCAGCAGTTCAGCCACCCGCTTCCAGCCACTGGTGTTATAGATAAAGCAGGAAATACATCAGACGAAAGATGCAGCTGGTGCCAGCCCGTGTTGTTACTTCATATATAGACTAGTAAATATTGGGACATTGCTGGTATCATTGGCACATATGTTGTGCAAACATTAACAGTCAATATCAGCTCAAAACAGTCATTATTATGAATAACCAAATGTCACATCAGAGCTTAAACAGTTAATTAATTGATTACTCAATCAACAGAAAAAATAATTGACAAATCAGTTGATAGTTGATGAATCATTTCACACATTTTTCAGGCACAAATAGTGAAAAACACTAAACATTGTCAGGGTGAGATGTTTGCTGCTTCTCTTTGTTGTTGGTTTTTCTGTGGTCAAACAAAAGAATACATTTAGAGACTCTTGGAAGTTGTGATGTACATTTTTAAAAAGTCTTTAATAGACTAAATAATAGATTATTAGTTGGCATGCTGCAACTTCATTATTAGCTAATCTGAAGACTCTTGAAGAACCTTGAGCCAGATTATCTATTGATACTTTTGCTTTTATAATGACTGAAACCATTTATCGATTATGAAAACAGCTGATTCACTTAAAGTGGATTATATTTTTGTCGTTCGACTACTGTGTTAAATGACTAAACGTTAGTTACGTTTAGGGCTGAGCAATATATAGATATTATGTTGATATCATTATATGAAACTAGATCTGGTGTAAGATTTTGGATGTTGTAATATTGTAAATGCTCTCCTTTCTTGGTTTAAAGGCTGCATGGCTGTAAAGTGATGTAATTTTCTAAACTTACTGTTCCAACTGTTCTATTATTTGCTTTTCTTAGTCACTATATCCACATTACTGATGATTATTTATCAGACATCTCATTGTGCAAATATTTGTTAAAAGCATCAATAGTCAACCCTACAACACCATCGCAGTATCGATCTTAAGGTATTTTGTCAAAAATGTTGTGATATTTGATTTTCTCCATATCGCCCAGCCCTAGTCAATCTTATCATATCTTCACAATATCGATACTGAGGCATTTGGTCAAAAAAATAGTGATGTTTGATTGTCTCCGTATTGCCCAGCACTAGATACAGCCCATCCTCAGACTCTGATAAAAAAAAGGTTTCTTTATTAGTTCTCATCAGCAGTCTTCATCAAGGAATCTTCATCTACCAATATTAAGATGCTTTCAAACATCCTTTAAATGAGTACCTAGACCACAGGACAAGAGGCCTGTTTGTTCTACGGCCATGGTAATGTCTTTTTTTGGTCTTGAAGTTTTGGCTATAAGCCTTGAGACTCCTGCTTGTTTATAGACTTCTTCATGCTAGTGCTGTAGCCTACTTTGTATGCCCTCAGCAAACAGAGTGTGTTGTTCAGACAGCCTGTTTTCCCTCCAGCCTCACTGTTGGAGTCCTCAGAGTAGGAGTGAGAAATTGGTGGACCTCGGTGAGCTAAGCTAGCATAGCTGTTTATTTGTCCGTAGACAGTGAATGAAGCTTGTTGTCCCAGCGACAGCAAATACGCCTGTGTCAGCTGAATCACTCTGCACTGGCAGATGTGGGCAGAGAGGTGGTATGTTGCCGGCCTGGATGAACTTTGGGAAGTATTGCCTCAGTAGTGCAGTAGCTCAGTGGTCAAAGAATTCAGGTTGTACTGGGCTGCTCCCAGTAAATGTGCACGCTTATAGGTATCTCCTTCTGTGCAAAATGACTATATTTTATCAATGCAGCAGCAGCTAATTACTCAAGATATTCTGCTTCTCCACAGCTATTCTCACAAATACATCAAGTTGTAAGCTGGTGGAAAAACTACTGCAGTCACCTGCACATAATGGCATATAAACTGACATGCTCACAAATTTAAAAAAGAACAAATTGTGTAGAAAAACAACACCCACAAACATTTCACATTTTAGTATGCTGCCTTAAATGATCTGTCCAAATCCCCAATAGAAGTGGTACCAAATTAATTGGGACAGTAAGCAGATCATCCCATAGGATGGTGAATGGAGAGGGAGGGATGGATAAAAGAGGGGAAGGGGTTACCATCTGGATTGGTTTTTATCTGTTATCTAGATAGCCTGCTGTGTGTGTGTGTGTGTGTATGTGTGTGTGTGTGTGTGTGAGACAGAGACAAAGCTTGGCCCAGTGTCCTCAGATGGAGGATGCAATAATTTGATCCTTCTCTCGATTCTGGTACTCCGTTAAAGCAATTTTAAGGAGAGATTAAGTATGACTGTTACAACCAGACCAGACAGTTAAGAATACAAACAAGGGACTTCCAAATCCGCTGCCCCGAGGCAAAGGTTTGTGTTTACAGCTTTGTATTCTCTCTTTAGTTAAACTGCATTTGCTGGTGTGTCTTTACTAGTTTGCAGTAGCTTGGAGCGATTTAACGTTTGTTTGTATGCATGCGTCTCCATAGTTGCAGTAAAACGTTTTCTTAATAGGAGTACAAACTGTGCTGAGGTAATTTTGTAGTTCACAGGAAATGAGAAAAGGCCTCAAATAGCCAGACAATGGGCAGCAGCCTCAAAGAAACTCTGCTGCGTCCTGAGGTGTGAGTGGATATTTGTGGATGGATTTTTACAAGTGAGGTGGCGCCTTTGTCCATGGATGCAGCTGGAAAGCCAGGAAAAAGATTTTAATATCTGTAGGTGTTTACGTGCATGAGTAAACACTGGCATGTTTTCCCCCTTTGATAGACCATCTTTACAGCAGACATTCAACTATTCACAGTGTTCTTTTTCTGCTGTGACAAGTCAGATTGTCTTCCATGAAAAAGCCCTGCTTAGTATGCATGTCTGTGTTTGTTTCCAGTGGCCGTTGATGGACCATCCCTATGAAGAAACAGGGTTACAATGGGACAGAGTACCTCGGAGCAAGAGGTCCAGGCAGACAACCCAGAGGTCGGTATGCTCACTGGATTTATTTGCATAATGATAAAACACGTGGGGTAATGCAACAAAACCTGAATATACATGTAAATGCACTGTGTGCCATCAGAAGTTGGAAAGGGGGCTTACAGAAAAGGTGAAGCCTAATTTGCACTACCAAATCTCACCCTTTAAAGGGACAAAGAAAGGCCTGCTTTACACACACACTGTCACAAAAAATAAATGAATGATCTGTGAGCAGCCATATTGGTCTTACACAATAGTATCTTATTATAGCTAATGAGAAAATACAGGTTCCATATTTAGCAGTGATAACACTAGCAGCACAGGACACTAAAGCAGCTCATAACAGCAAAGTGCCATAGTGGCATCAAACTCAACGTGACCTTTTCCCAACATTGGCCATATGAACGTGACCTTGGTAAATTCAGAACTTCTTTCCCAGCTAAACTTGAGAGTTCAGAAAGCCACAATGGAAGGTCATAATGTTCCCACAATAAAGCAGCCTTCCCCAAGTCATTGGGGATTTTGAGTTTCCCCTCGAAATAAAGGTTTTGCAACATTTTCCCCATTGCTGACTGTTAGCTTGCCAGTCTAATACATTGTGCAGACTATGCTCTTTGTCTTTTTTTCCCGCCGTAAGTTGCTTCACCTATTTTCAAAATAACTTAACCAGACCCAGACCTTAGCCCGAGGCTGTACATGACGTCTTGAACTCAACCCAAAACCGAGTACATTGTCCAGACTTGTCAGGCTCGTTCTGAAATTTACGTGGAAAAGAATTTCTCTGAATTATAGTAAATATAATGACCAAATGGTAGAGATACAACACAGTAGATTTCTGTCTGATATATGTTAACCCATCATTTTTTATGTGAGTCCTAGTGTGTGAGGCACTTTGAAACAGTAGTTTTGAAAGGTGCTATTGAAATAAAGTTATTATTATTATTATTATTATATGACAATGTCCTCATATACATAGCAGCTTGTGAAACATGACTCTCAGCCTTCTAGCATTGTACAAACTATCGAGACTTCTGCTAGTTTTTTAGTTAGAGACTTTCAGTTTGTCGCACTCCAGCTTGGCGATTTATTGGAGCCATCACCTTTACTACACTTTCCACACTTACAGTTTGATTTCCAAACTCTATTGCGCCTACTTGAAGCCTCCAGCTTAAGTGTATTCCTGTGCGCACATCCTGCCTGTGCACTCGCCCATCTGTCAGCCCCACTGTCAGTGTCCCCAGTGTCCAGCTTAGGCCTTTTACTGCCAAATAACCCTTAGCTCCTCACACACTAATCAATAACCACTGATAACAGACATGTAGTCTCACTGGCTGTCAGCCAGAACACTAAAAACGTATTACTCTTGCTCTTACAATGCTGTATCTGATGGCTAGCTAGCCAAACTCACACACACACACACACACATAAGCACACACACAATCTTCCGGCTACAATAAAAGAAAAAAATCTATTACCTAGGCTTATCCACATGCGGGCACATGGAAACAAAAGTACACACACACCATCATTCACATTTTATCAAGTGTGACTCATAGAGTAGTGTTTATGCGGCAAGTTAATTGAGCCTCTCCAGAAGGTTTTAACGCAAATTAAAATGGCTTCTTATTCTTTGCAGTAGCTAACAGTCCTTGTTATGATTGCCTCTGCAGGCCCAGGAGGGGTGTGTGGTGTGTGTGCATTTTGATGTGTGTGTGTGTGTGTGTGTGTGTGTGTGGAGAAAGTGGATCAGTGATTAATGATGTTTCTGTGCAGTTCGTAGTGTGTGTGTGTGTGTGTGTGCTGGGGGGTTGCTATAGCGTTTGATTAAAGCGCCGGTCAGGAGGATGTCCTCTTATCTGAGTTTATCATCAACAGAAACTGATGTTAATGGCAGCAGCAGTTTAGGTGGCTTGGTGTGCTGGTTGACACAAACACACCCACATAGACAAACACACACACACATGCAGCCCAGGAGATGGTTTACAGCCCAATTACCCAGCCTGCCTCTGTGCTAGAAGGGGGCTCTAAATCTTTGGATTCTATTGTACGCAATATAACCTCTGCTACTCCTTTCCTCTTGCCCATCAGCTGTATCGTTCACCTCCCTGCTCTCTGTTTTCATGGGATGCTGTTAAGTAATCTTTTATCTCTCCGTCAAGAGTTTTTCAGACCGTCTCGTAGGATTAATTCTGCCAAAAGCAATCATTAAAGGAAGACTCAGGTTTACTCAAGTGATGTTTTCGGGAGTTTTGGGCCTAGCTTTTATTGGTTATGATAGGCTTGGACTCCCCAAAGTCGTGACTGAAGGTCTGGATACATGACAGCATCACTACAACACAGTCCTACACGATAAATGAATTAATCTTAATCAGGGGTTCCCCACTTTTGCTTTGAAGACTGTTTTATGTCAACAGCCTAAAACAAAACACACAGTGGAGACCTCAATGCCATTATCACAGCATATGCAGACTGAGTAGCTAATGGAGTGATGATGCACTGATGACCTACTTGAGTTAAACCTTTGTGTCTTTTTTGGTGGGGCATGAGAGGAACTGATGAGAGAAGATGCAGCACAAATAGTTCATAAAGTAGTTTTTTTTTTTCACCTTAAAATCGTTTTTTTCACCAAGAAAAAAGTCTGGCTAAGTTGAGTATTTGTCCCAAACCTGCATGATTGTCCACTCATGATTCTTCTTCTTTTGACTTTTAGCATTGTCACCATATTCCCTAGAGCCCAACCTGATATAAGTATATGTAGACATGGTGACAGCTTTACGTACTGTCTAAAGAGAAGACTCTCCAGAGACTAGAGCTGCACAATTAATGGATTCATTGATTAGTTGTCAACTACTAAGTTATCACCAACTAATGTGCCAATTAAGTAATTGTTTAAGTGATTTTTTTTTGAGAGGAAAAAAAGTCAAAACTCTGTTACTCCAGCTTCTTAAATGTGACGATTCTCTGGTTTCTCTACTCCTCCGTGTGGTAGACTGAATATTTTTGGGTTGTGGACAAAACAAGACATTTAAAGAGGTCATCCTGGGCTTTGGGACACATTGACTGATTTTTCATTAGTTTCTGACATTTTACAGAACAAACAACTAATAGCAGTTAGTTGCAGCCCTGCCAGAGAGCACTGAAAAGTCTATTTGTCAGTGTCCCACTCAGTATGTATCTGGGTCACAGGTGTTTAAAAAAATAATAATTGAGGCTCCTTATCCAAAGAGATTATGTATGTTATGTGCTTATGTTATTCATTCATTCATCTGCTGTATCTGCTTATTCTGTCAGGGGTCATGGGAGGCTGGAGCCTATCCCGGTTGACGCTGGGCGAGAGGCGGGGTACACCCTGGACAGGTCACCAGACTATCACAGGGCTGACACATAGAGACAGACAACCATTC
>JAPZEB010000020.1:20731951-20755881 GCA_029783705.1 Chaetodon striatus | reverse complement strand
TACCCCCCCCCCCCCCCCTTGTTTTATCTGCTGTCTTAAGATCTAATGCCGGCTGAGTAGAAGCCGTACTGTAAGAGTGTGGTGCTTTTGTCTGGCCCTAAAAATACCATTCTAGTGTCAGAATATTCTGAAAATATCTGACTTGTGAGAAATCGGTCCAATATTTACTTCAGTGACATAGGGTGAAAGAAGTGATCATAATCTGTGCTCACATTCAATTCTCCCATTAGAGTCAATAGACTCAGGACCTGCTGCTTGTCCCCTAAAGGGGCGGGGCAGTGGTGAAATCCACATGACCCAGATACAGGAAATTACCCTAAACTGCACCATCTTGTTTCTGAACCGTCTCTGTTTATACTCAGAGAAAGTGAAGACAGTTATACAAATCATCTGATTGTTTTCAAAAAGGTTTACAGGATAATTGCCTCACTGACTTAAAAAAGGCTGTTCTCAATTTAAAAGCATTGTGCATCCAACATGTTAGTTTTTCTCTGGTTCATGAAAACCGCTGTAGCTTATAGATTCATGAGCATTTTTGTTCAAGCTAAATATTTTGCCTCTTCTTCTGTTTGGATTATCAAGCTTTTCATTTGTTCTGTTCAAACACAAAGTTAAGATGTGTTTTTACTTAACAAATGCTCAATGTTGATGAAAGACTGAAGGTCTGAATTTTGTTTGCGCAGGTATACAGAAAAGTCTGAGATCGGACTTTGACATGGCGTACGAAAGGGGACGGATCTCTGTGTCTGCAGAGGATGGCAACACTCCTCCTACGTTTACTCGGGTCAGTAAACTGCAGACTCTTGGGACATAAATGAGATAAGGTTGATTGATCTCCTGAAATAAAATTGGGTGATTACAGCAGCAGGTACAGTGTTTGAGAACAAAGACTGAAAGTCCACGACCAGTAGAGGTGCCCCGAATATTTAAAATTAAGTGTCCCTCTGATGCTACAAAAATGTCTTTTTACTAGGAATGCTCTCTGCTGTGTGATATTAACATATTTTTATTACTCATAATATCAGTATTAAACATGTTAACGTTAATTGTCTCGTATATCAGAAACACTGTTATGATGATAATATCTGACACTTCTTCTGTATAGGGGCAGATCTCCTATTTTTAACAGGAGGAAGTCCTATTTAAGAGTGAAACTCTTCAAACATTTTCCTCTGTGTGTACCATTACAGTCTGTATCCCAGGACCAGCGGGAGAGGAGGGTGACAGTAGACGAGGTTCCCTCAGGGATCTATCTGTATCCAGAGGAAGAGCCAGGAGTGGACAATATCTTCACACCCGTGTCCAGTCGGTCTTGTGCTGCTTTGTTTGAGGAAGCTCAGAAAGAGATCCTCAAACTCATGAAGATTGAGGTTTGTTTACTTGTTTTGGTTCCTTATAGCGTATTAATGTTATTATGTAATGGCATCATGTGGCACTAATAAAGTAGCCACAGACACTGTTAAAACATAAAGCAGAACTTGTCAAGTGTTTTTCACATGCTATTTTACACAGCCTGAAGTGTATACATTTTTAGCGTTTTAATCAAATGGAGAGGGACTGTAAACAAGTTATTGACAAATATAATTTTTATCTGGGCACTCAGTATGAACACAAGCCCTTAAAAGAATTTCTTTGTATCAACATCAAGAAAAAATGTCTGAAATAAAACACCAAATGACTGCAAAATCATTTTAGACGTTACAGACATTTGCATTTACTCATGACTCCCCATCTTTTAATAATACAGATCAAAAAGATGTCAGCCCAAAGCACTACTAATCAGTACCAGATGTCAAATGGTGTTATGAAATACATTTCCGTATCATATCAGGTTTTGCGCATTTTTCAGCTGAAACAGTCAAACTTCTGCAAGTAAAGCAGGATCTAAACATGCAGTTCAGTGAAGAGCTCTCCCAGTCATCATATATACTGTACAACTTCACATGGATTTAGAAAAAAATAATACGCTCATTATATTGTTCTGTTTTCGCATGAATGAGCACATTGTCACAAATCACTGTGGAGCATCTGCTGACAGATTATGATGAGGAAAGGGGGTCAGTCAGAGGAGCGGGCGACTAGGGCGGGCTGCAGGTTCAAGACCCAGTCTCTTGTGTGTTTGGTAATATGCAAGAGCAGTGATGACAAACCAGAGCTCAGCTGGACGGGAGACCACTAACAGATTGTGTTGATTGGTAAGAAAATCCAGAACGCTCAACAGTTCTTGGCCACATCTATACAGATTGAATTCAGATGCAGTTTTCAGTCCAAGACGAAATCTGGTAGGAAGTTGTATACACGTGTTTGACGCAACATGTGCTAAACCCTGTCTGTGTGCCTCTGAGGAGTTATTGCTACACCTGATATTTCAAAACATCATGTTGCTGTAACTGGATTATAGATTCAGTAAATGTTGCAGAATCATCTGTCTGATTTTCATCCAGTGGTGAATAAAGTGGAATGAAAACATTTCATCCACAGTGTTCCTCCTCTTTAACTCACTCCCTTATTACTGCCAAGTGTTTGATTCTTACTCTGTCTTTCTCCTTTAATCCAGGAGCCATCTTTGTTAAATGGGAAAGTGACTCTGCACCACGCAAAAGCTGGAGCTGTCTTAGCCAGACAGGGAGACCAGGTACTTAACACAAAAAATACAGAACCCATCTGTCAAAGGCAGAGTGCAGAAACAATTGAGGGAAAAATGAGTTTTAATTTCATGTTATGTCTTTTAAGGCTGATTATTTCACACAAACCCCCCCAAAATGTTTAATAATTGCCATACAACCTGAGTAATACAAAAAATTGCATATACTGCACTCTGCCTTTGGATTATTCTTACAGACTGTGATGGGATATATAATTAAATGGGAGTTCTTTTAGTTTTCTTCTCCATTTTAACTACTCTAAGAAAATAAACTGTATTTTGTCCATTTTCAGTCAGTAGCTTGTAGGCATTAAATGTACCACTCTGATTACTACCTGTCTGTTCATAGTTACTTAATTTTATTTATTTATTTTTGTGTGTATCTTTAATATTGTAAAACAATCTTTAAAAAAGTTTCAGAGAGATTTCCTCACTTTTTTTTTTTTTTTGAAGTAGTATCAACTATAGTAATCTAATATAGCGATTGAATCATTACAATAAAAATGTGACTGTCAGATTATACAGCAAACTTGTTTTCATCCTCCCCCTGTTTCTGTTTCTTGTTTCCCTCTTTTAGGACGTGAGTCTGCACTTTGTCCTCTCTGGCTGCTTGCATGTCTACCAGCGGATGATTGACAAGCAGGAAGCCGTCTGCTTGTTCGTGACCCACCCGGGGGAGATGGTGGGTCAGCTTGCCGTGCTCACAGGCGAGCCCCTCATCTTCACCATCAAGGCCGTCCGAGACTGCACTTACCTCAAGATCTCAAAGTCGGATTTCTACGAGTGAGTGGATCGCCTCCAATGTGGACGAGCAAGAACAAGGACTGTTTATAGAAGTTTTACAGTCCATTTACAGCAGTGTGATATTATTTATGTCCTCTCATTAATAAAGTAACAGTGTCCCATTATATGTCCTACAGTGCAATTAAACATTACAAAGTCTTTGAAATGTCAATTTCAAATTAACTCTGACTGATTGATCTTCCGTAATCGCAGGAACCATTCAGCTCTGCTATAAATAATCTGCTTACAAACCATGTAAATACTGTTATAGCTGGTATTGATCATATCTGTGTGTGCGCTGTGTTCTGCCCCCTGCAGGATCATGAGGGAGCAGCCCAGTGTGGTGCTGAGTGCTGCTCACACGGTGGCCATCCGCATGTCCCCATTTGTCAGACAGATGGACTTTGCTATTGACTGGATGGCTGTGGAGGCTGGCAGAGCCCTCTACAGGTATGACAAATACTTTTCTTCTTGCTGCAAAATTGTGCTTGGTCACTGTGCTGTTGTAACATCTAATCTTTGTTCATTTGCTCAGTGTATGTATTTACTTTTTATTTGTACTGGCTACTGTGATATTTATTTTATTTTCTCCTCATGCTTACAGACAAGATGACCAGTCAGACTGCACCTACATTGTTCTGAATGGACGTCTGCGTTCAGTCATCCGCAAGGCAAATGGCAATAAAGAACTTGTTGGGGAATACGGCAGAGGAGACCTCATAGGAGTGGTGAGACAAATCTTTTCCCCTCAGTCGCAGTCTCATTCTGCCTGCATGTAAAAGAAACCTCAGTTATCAAAATAAAATATTGAGCTGAGAATGATTCATTTAAAGGGGCTATTATTTTGATACCTTGATGAATTGCAATTGTGACTTGCACAGTGTTTTTGTTTCAGCTTGTAATGCAGTATGAGTGGATTTTATCACAGCACGATTATTTCGACAAGTTTTCTGTACAAGTTCAGTATTTTAAAACAAAATGTACTGTATTTTTAAAAAAATATTTTTACACCATTTCATCTAAACAAAAGCCAATCATGCTGCTTGAAATGTTGAAATTATGGTTTTTACATTTTATGATCTTGCCTTATAATCCAGGTGGAAGCCTTGACCAGACAGCCAAGAGCCACCACTGTCCACGCTGTAAGAGACACGGAGCTGGTCAAACTACCCGAGGGAACACTCAACAACATCAAAAGACGATATCCCCAGGTCAGTGTCTTGTCTTGATCTGGTTGCGGTTGTGTGTGCGACTGAAATGGTTCTGATGCTTGATGTCTGTTTAGGTGGTGACGAGGTTGATCCACTTGTTAGGCCAAAAGATTCTGGGGAACCTGCAGCAGGGTCGCGGACCCTTTTCAGGTAACGTGACTATACGGAGCATTTTATGTTCACACAAACACACATATGTACTTCAACATACTCCATTTACACAATCTGGTCCTGTTCCTCAGGTTCAGCCTTGAATCTGCCCAGTATGACAGCCAGTGCTGATGTCACCAACCCTGCTAGCAACCTCTCCACTGTGGCTGTCCTGCCTGTCTGCGATGAGGTGCCGATCAATGCGTTCAACCTGGAGCTCAGCCATGCCCTCAATGCCATTGGTAGGCCCACAGATTATTTAGTCACCCACAACAGCCTTGTTTTTAAAAATTTTGAATTGGTAGATTTCTGTTTAGTTTGTTTAGTTCCTGGTTATACCTGAAGTATATGTTACTTGCTAGTATGATAGAGTAAAAGAGATTTTAATACAAGTGGAAGTTTTACATTCTTCCTAAATTTCTACACAGAAGTTTCCACATTCTGTTTTGCTTTTATACATTTTACCCTAACTCTGTTGTGTGTCTCTTTGCAGGGCCCACTCTGCTATTAACCAGCGAAATAATCAGAGAGCGACTGGGCGCCTCTGCTTTGGACAGGTCAGTCTATCAGAAAAATATCTCAATAAATTTCACACATACAAAAATGCTTTTTTTTCTATGACATATTTTTTGGTCCTCTGTAACAAAAACTGCTACACTTTCTATTCCTCTCAGTCGCCACCAGTGTCTGTGAATAAGGCAAATTTAGCGACTATAACATAACCTCATCCCCGCTTCTCTCCTGTATCCATCAGTATCCATGAGTACCGTCTCTCCGGCTGGCTGGCCCAGCAGGAGGACATCAACCGGATTGTTCTCTATCAGACTGACAACAGCATGACTCCATGGACTCAGCGCTGCATCCGCCAGGCTGACTGCATTCTCATCGTGGGCCTGGGGGACCAGGAGCCTGCCCTGGGAGAGGTATGAGCGTGTGTCCAGGAGAGGAAAATTCCATTCACAAACAACCCTTTCAAGTAAACATCAGAACATTTACCCTCCCTTTCTCTTTTCTAAGTCTTGTCTCCATCCTCTTCTCTTCCCCCTCTAGCTGGAGCAGATGCTGGAAAACACAGCAGTCCGAGCTCTGAAGCAGCTGGTCCTTTTGCACAGAGAGGATGGGCCGGGCCCCTCCAGGACGGTCGAGTGGCTAAACATGCGAAGCTGGTGCTCCGGGCATCTGCACCTCAAGTGTCCCCGCAGGGTTTTCTCCAGACGCAGCCCCAGCAAACTAGTATGAAGCAAAGTTTACTGTCACTTCTAGCTGTTTTTATGAACTTGTTATTTTTTCATACACATATATATTTTACTATGGTATGTTACAGCAGCTAGAATCAGGTGGACAGTGTAAATTGATATGTCATTTCCTCTTAACTGTAAACAAAGAGTGCAGTCATAAAATGATGATCTGGTAAATCAGTGGAGCTTCAACATGGAAAAAAGTGAAAGAACGGAGGCGGCTGCTTTTACTGTATTTTCATGTTAATTTTCTATGTTTGTGCAGAGGGAGGTGTATGAGAAGGTGTTTGAGAAAACGGCAGACAGGCACAGTGACTTCTCTCGGCTGGCCCGAGTCCTGACTGGAAACAGCATCGCTTTGGTGCTGGGAGGAGGCGGAGCCAGGTGAGCAGGGTTGTCTAAAGAGGGCTGAGCCACTAGCATCTGCACAGACATGTGGAGAGCAGATTGTGTCTTAGTATAGTGCTGCAACCGTATGAAAATTTCACGGTATGATAACCGTCTCAGAAAATATCACAGTGTGTGGTACTGCACAATTATTGTTATCGGTTACAATGATCGTAAAAGGAATGAAAACAGAAGTTTTTTTTAAATTGGTTGAACAACTGTTACGTTATACTTCAAACTCCAAGATATTTTTAAAATGAAGGTATGATAACGATGTCAATTTTGATACTATGGCACACAGTGAAACTGGTATACCACTGCAACCCTTCTTGCAAGTAATTTTGGGTAATATTGACAATGCAGTCTACCCACCTAATATGAATATAATGTAATGTGTCAGCAGCCCTAACTAACTCTCCTCTATGCTGCCATGATGTTAGGTAACTCAGGGATGGATTTTATGACGTCAAAATACACTTGTTTTATCACCTCAAACTGCACCCATTTCCTTTATTTTTTTCTCTTTTTCCCAAACTAAATTCTGATGATGATACTGTACTCTTTTCTACCAAAGAAACCTCTAAAGTCATTAAACCACTCAGCACTATGTGCAGCTTACAACATAAGTCATCATGTGTACCTGACTGTTGTCGAACATGGTTGTTTTCCCTCACACAGAGGCTGCTCGCATGTGGGTGTGATCAAAGCTATGGAGGAAGCGGGGATTCCTATTGACATAGTGGGTGGGACCTCAATAGGCTCATTCATCGGCGCGCTGTATGCTGAGGAGAGGAGTGCCGTCAGAACCAAACAGAGAGCCAGAGAGTGGTCCAAGGTACAGCGCACATCTGTGTCCATTAATCTGTCATTTCTGACATGCCCGTATGTCAAAGATGACAAAGTCCTCTTCAGATAAAACAGGTTTAACTCACACAGAAGCCTTCAATTTAGTGTCTTTCAGTGTATTTAAAGGGGAGGGCCTAGCAACTGTAGAGAAGCAAAAACCGTTTGGTTTCACGCAAGAATAGGTTATTAATAGTAGACTTGTGTCCTCTGTATTTTGTTGTTCAACAGGCAATGAACTCAGTCTTCAAAACAGTTCTGGACCTGACCTATCCCATCACCTCCATGTTCTCTGGCTCTGCCTTCAACACCAGCATTTATAAAGTGTTCCAGGACAAGCAAGCTGAGGTGAGAGACTGTGGTACAAAGGTCATTTTTGCAAGTTCACAGTGAATTTATTCAGTGCTGCAGAACAAAAACAGCATCTTGTTTTTAAAGCAGTCACTGGTAAAATATTAATAAGGTTAAGACACTGAAATACTCTCTGTAACCACAGGACCTGTGGCTGCCATACTTTAACGTCACCACTGACATCACAGCCTCAGCCATGCGTGTTCACCAGGATGGTAAGTGGCAGCTGAGCTGACTGCAGGGGCCACCACCCCTCTTTATCACATCACTATAATGTGATTGGCTAAATGTTTATTTTAAGCTTTAGATATGCTCAAGATGGTACCTCTGTACATTTTACAGTGTTTGTAAGCAGAGTTCATCATTTAATAGCTTTAGATGAGCACACATTAATGCAGACACGCACAAGTACATAGAGATACACAATAAAGGGCATGAGTAATTGCTTAAGTCAACAGTTAACACAGCTCAATCAATAATACTGCTCTGAATGACAGAAAACTAATGTGTGAAATTGGCATTCTCATCAGTTTATGTTTCAAAAGTAATTTAGCAGCGAATAATGCTTGCAGCAGTCAGTCACAAGTAAAATGGCAAAGCAACTAAAGCTATTACCTAAGTGAAATTATTGGCTTGCTGTTGCACTCAATTGATGTCAGAAGTGACTTTAGGCACTGTAGCATTTTTCATCCTTTATACATCAAGTCTATAAATATTATATCATAGTATCAGTAGACACAACTTGGGGCAATACATGAATTTGACTGGCTTATCCATCATCTAGAGTGACAGGACTGCATGGCCCTAGATTTATGGTGTAAGGTGGGTATACTCCAAACTAAATTGAAGTTGGTTTATTCTCAAATAGCTGTTGAATATGGCACCTTGAGCCAAAATTGCTACTGCGACTGTAGGTGTGTTTGTGTCACCCCATCTGGAGGACCTTGTGGGTCTCACTGCAGGTAGACGAGTTTTACTTTCTCATAAAAAGAAGTAAACATCCAATCTAGTAAAATGTAATGAATATAATCCAGAAACATGAGGCTCAGAGAACATTTTTTAAAACCTGCAGCCATTTACATCACATTAAGGATGAGCTGCAAGCAAGAGTATGTTATGGAGTGATGTAAAAAAAAAACCAAATAAGTTTGAGTGGAAGGCCTGCATACATTGCAGCCACTGAAATCCAAATGCATCGCTTCATTTTAGTCGTGATTACACTATTTTGCCTGTATAAACATGCCAGTTTCAATCTCGTTTGGAGTATGCCACAGCCCAGGGCTTAGACACAGTATGTACAAAAGAATATGTAATAACGAAAACACTGCAGATGTTTCTATGCTTGTGTGTTGAATAATGGCAAATGTGTTCTGTTTGACTTGCGTAAAAAAAAAAAAAAATGCACCATCACTAACATTAGCTTTTGTAGAGCTAGCCTGAAAAGACCCCCAACCAACCTCGCAACTCCAGATGGCCATTTTTTATGCCATGTAACTTTTTAGCGTAATCACTGTATTGTGCATCAAATAAAGACATTGCACTTTCACTGTAAAGGCAGTGTTTTGAATTATTATAATTCAGGCTGAGTACTGGATTTGAGGGGTTGGCTTATGTTTGCATCCTGGCATGTGTATGAATTAACTGCTGGAGCAAAGCCTTTTCCTCTCTTTGTCTCATTGTTCCCATCATCTGGCTATCTCACTTTTACTACTCTTCCCACTTCATTTCCTTCTTTCATTTCTTTCTCTCTTGTCTTTCATTTTTCCAGTCTTTTACCTCCTTAATGACTGTTTCTATATCTTTATTTTCTTTTCCATCTCTTCTCCTTCCTTCTTCTTTTCATGTGCTTAATTGATAAAGCTGTAGATTTTTCATGTTTTTTTATCCATCATATTTGTGTCTAAACTCCCAGATTACGCCTTATATACAGTATACAGTGTATATATGTCCCTTACGTCAGGTCTTTCTGCACTTAGAGAGACGTCACAGAGCTGCCCATCAGTAGGTTACGCCATAGACAAAATAACCCGCGTAGTTGCTGACCCCAAAATGCTGTTTCCCGTCCCATGTCCGTGTCAACATGTAGGATCCAGAACACCACCCTGCTTCTCCCTAACTGCTCCTTAATGACATCCCATGTTGCTTCTCTCACTCATCACCATTCTGTGCTTTCTGTAGTTTTTCTGGTGTGCTTTTGTCAAACGTTGCTAGCGTGGTGCTATTCTGAGTATGTCACTTTGGCTCCAGCCATTTGGGGAAGAAAAAGTAATTGTACACTATTTTAATGGGTGTAAGGTACACAGTGTCATGAGTTTTTAGCTACAACCTTCTGGTTTTATCCAGTGAGAAAAACTAGACTGAGATTTGAGAAAACTTGAGATGGCAAATCACAAATCTTTCCTGTAAAAGCTTGTCCAGTTTCACTTGCAGTTTTCTCTTCAGTCTACAGTTTGGAGAATTTAGTTCAACGCCAAACAGCACTTCTTGAAATGATGGACTCTATCTATCCTCTCTTTCTCTCTCCTACTTTATCTTTCTTCCTCCTTCTCTGTCTCTCTCTCTCTCTGCCTGTCTTCCTCCCACCTTGCTTGTCGGAGCAGTCATCTAACAATGCTACTCTTTTAATATGCTTAATTAACATATCAAACAAATCTTGCATCACTTAGGCTGTATTTACATACATCTAGTGTCATTCAGCCAACATGTTTTTTGTCATTTATATCACAGACTGGTTTTAGTTAGACTTGATTGTGTTGTTTGTAGTAAATGTTATTGTGTTATATCTTTTCTTTTGTACTTCCTTAATCAGCCTTCGAATAGTTTAATTTAATAGGCTAAAGACTATGCTTTTTTTCTGAAATTAGCCTCAGACTAGAGTTAACTGCGTTTAATTAGAGACCATAGGCATAAGAAAATAATTTTGTTGACATTGTATTCCCCTTCCTCTCTGTCTTGCTCCTGGCAGCCTCTTGCACTCCTCCTGTCGATGTTGCGGGCATTTCTTTCTCTCCATTTCTTCCCCCTCCTCTCTCTTTCCGCATTCTTCTTTCTCTCTGTCTTTCCAGCTCTCTTTTTTCCATCTGTGGCGTTAAGTCCGGCCCATATTTGATGTGTTCCTCCTTCTCCATCTCCATTTCCCGACAGGTTGCGTCTGGCGATATGTTAGAGCCAGCGCCTCCTACACCCCCTATTTACCTCCCCTGTGCGACCCCAAGGATGGCCACTTGCTTGTGGATGGTTGCTATGTTAACAATGTCCCAGGTCAGATTTTAAACACCCGCTCACCAAAACCTCCTCCCTCATCCCTCAGTCGACAATCAACCGCTCGGCTACCCCTCCTCCTCTTTCTCGTCCTCCTCCCTCCCGAGTTCTCACTCGTAACTAACCCCACCCTGACCAGGTGGACATTGGGAGCCCATGGTTTGGAAGGAAAGACTTAATTCACTTTATATCTTAGGACTGATCAGATCAGTGCCTCATCTTTCACTGGCCACCAGTATATATCTAAATCCAATTGGCTTTTTGATTCATACACACAGCACACTTTCTCCAGCTGGCTTGGTGCCACCTCTAAATATATTCGCTGACTTTCACTTTCTTCGTAGATGTGAGGTTTTGCCCACGCATGTCTGGGCATCTATGAGAGATGCATGATGGTCTGGCTTCATCTGGCCCTCCATGTATATTTGCTAAACCTTTACCTTCTCCTTTACAACTATGAAGTTCTGGATGTGGCTTGTAAACACTGATGTCCTTCTGCACCACTGTACATGCTTGTTATAATGTATTGTTACACAAATGCACTTACTAACATTCAGGTATCTCAGCTTGGCCGATATAAATCAAACTTAAAAAAGCAGTGTGTAAGACCAAGGGGGATATAGTGGCATATAGCAGTGAGGATTGCAGCCAGCCAATTTCTCCCCGTTAGAATTCCTTCAGTGTTCATTGATTAGGAGGTTTAACCAGGAGCACAATTTAAACTGGTAAAAACACTGTATAAAGCAGTTTCATGTGTTTCTCCAATGCTTTTGGACTTGTCACTGATAGGCTGCTAGCCTAGCGCCTGCTAATGTGCACTCACTTTTTTTCTAATAGCTTAAGATTTAAATGTTCAAGAGGTTTTAACCTGGAGCCAAGTTATCCGCATGCTCACCTTTTTTTTTCTCTTATAACTTAAGATCCAGGCGTACAGGAGGTTTTTACTGTGTGCTTAATTACCTGCAGAGGTCTCTTCCTCTCCAAAACAAATGGACTTAGTGATTTAAACTGTTAAAAATACTATATAAAGCAGTTTCACATGAGAAAATCTGAGTTTTTTTGACGCTGCTTGTTGTGGAGGGGCTGCTTACTGTGTTGGCTGAAGTGAAAACATGAGTGGCCCTATCTAGAGCCAGTGTTTTGTTTGTTCCTTCTGGGCTGCTGTAGAAACACGGCGGTGCAACATGGCAGACTCCGTGGACAAGGACCCACTCCTTATATAGATGTAAAAGGCTCGTTCTAAGGTAACAAAAACACGAGTGCTCTTTTTTTCAGCTGATTTACACTATAGAAAACATACTTCTGATATTATATTCCATTTCTGTCAATATATCCCCCTAAATCCTACACACTGGACCTTTTAGTGGTTTAAATTTAGCTGAATTTTTAATATGACATCAGGTATAGAGACCTAACAGTACTGCGTGCTCTGATCAAAGGAAAGCTGATAGCGTTAAAGGTGGCACTTATGATAGTAGATGGCTGCACCATGTCAGCATCACATCTGTCTGTTGTTGTGGATCACTGTGCGTTTCGGTGGGCCTAAATGTGTTTGTCCTCTGGACTGAACTGCAGCTTGTTCCCCTTTGTTTCCCATGAGGAGGTCCTTGTGAAATTACCTCTGTTTCATTTCAATCACCTCTACCTACAGGAACATGTCCAGTCTCTCCTACACAGCACCTGTCCTCTCCCCTGGCTTTGCTTGCTTCTCTGTGCATGCCAGTGTTAAACACTGTGAGCCAATCGATATATTTCTCATAAATATATAGTGATGGCATGTATTACCTTTTTTTTTTACCCCTATATTTTTATTACAATTCAGGGATATGTGTTCTGGATCCTGCTGTTGCCAATTGTAGTTCCTGTACAAATTAAATAAAGCCCCTAAGCTTGAGTAAACAAATAGAAAGTTGTAGGTGGTAGTAATTCCCCTAAAGTCATATTTTAGTAAGATGGCTCTTCCTCAGCATTCACATATACTCCACGCACAGATGCACCCCTCGCTTTTCTCTGCGGTGCTCCTTATCCTTCCAACCCATGCAGCACTCGTCCTGCTCCTGCCCCCTGCTGGCACTCAGCTGGATTGCAGGACTGGGCAGGCTGGGTGCTTCCCTGCCATGTTCACTGTGAAGGATCTCCAAACATTGTCACAGCATATGTCGCTGCTCCTTCTCTGAAATTTGAAAGTAGTAGTAAAGAAGGCCCATTTCAATATTATCTACTTCTTCTCAGTTTATCAAGATTGGTTTCATCTTAGATATACAGTATCTGTGGATTTTGCTTTAGAAAGGAGTTAATTCCTCCGATCAGAAACTGTGCAGTGCTGTTGTTTGGACACTGATTGGAGATCCAAACAGCCTTGGTACTCTGTGATGGTTGCCATTTACTTTTTTACCTTACGCACAAGTCACACAGGGTCTCTGTGCAAGGTAATGAGGTTTGCAGTGGTGTGCAACAGAGTCTAAAGGTGGGCAGAACCACAGTCCTAGCCTTTGCAGGGATCGGCTATCTTCCTTTGACCGACCTCCCTCTGACGTTGGGATTGCATTCTGTGTCGACACTAACCTGAATCATATAGCAAACATGATTGAGATGTTATCCCTCCCCCCTTCCTCCTCCTCCCTCCTTCCCTCCCTGGTGTGCCAGGCTCTCTGTGGCGCTATGTGCGGGCGAGCATGACCCTCTCGGGGTACCTGCCGCCACTCTGTGACCCCAAAGATGGCAACTTGCTAATGGATGGTGGCTACATCAACAACCTGCCAGGCAAGTAGAGGTGGTACCCCCTACTCCCACCCCCACCCCACCCCCCAACACACAATCCTCAGTGTCCCCCAGAGAAGGGGGGAGGTGGAGGGATGGGGGATGATTATCATGAGGGGTTTTAATCAAGGTGTTTATAGGCTGGGTAAGTATGTGGATGTGGGCTTGTCTTAATGCTAATTGTACGGAGGAGTGCGCTGAGTTTTCCCTGTCTGAATATTGAGCCAGTTCAATACCATCCATTATGACAAATTTAGTCTTAATCAACCACATCTTTTTTAAAGTAACAATAAAAACTGAGTGAACTCAGTGAGAAAACAATTTTTATCAGACCTTGAAATATTATGTATTACTAGATGGGGAAAAGTCAGCATGTGGAGTTTTTTTAGGAGTGAATTAAAGTGTATCAAGGTTTCACAGGAGAAAGAGGAGGAATATGGTATTTGTATGTCAAACAGCCTGGTGTCAGAAAGATGTAGAATTCAAAGTGGAGGGGGAGGGATTACCCTGAGAATCAAATTTGAAAATAAAACATAAACCAATAAATTTCCTGACATTAAATCATACCTTGATTTTGCTATTTTTTTTAATGCCATAAGACACCAGTCTGCTTTGAGATTAAAGTCTGGTCCCCCTCAAGTTGAAATGAACGCCCTCTGTAGAGCTGGGCAATAATTCAGTATCATCGTTTATTGACTTTCAGCAGAATCATAATGTGGTGATATAATAGTATCATGCTGTCATTCTGTTGTCCGAATTAATGACTCCAAACAAACTTATTTAAAACTAACAAAACTGAGTTTTTAGTTTTACTCTTGTGAAGATTTCGGCCCCATGTAGGACAAAACAGTAGAACACAGTTCTGCTTTGAACTTCAGTTTGATTATTAAGGAATTATACATACATTTGTCATGTTGTGACATCATTTATATCTGAAAATATCGTGCTTAAGGATTTCAATCACATTGCCCAGCCCTATATTTTTGTTCATTATATTGAAGCTTAATTTTAAACTCAGTATTTGCTTCCATTTCAACCAGTTAAATGAGTCTGTATAGAAAGAGGAGAGAGGAGCTGTTTTTGTCTGCGGACCAATAAGTATATCCTTATTACCTGAAAAGCATTGTAAAAATACTCCAAACCAAATGTAGACTTTCCTGTATTGTTACAGAAGTAAGACCTAAACTGTTTTTTAGTTTTTATTATGGTGCGCAGACGAAAACTCTCCCAAGTCTGTCTGTGTAGTGATGATCAAGAATGTACTCTGTACTGATGAAACAGCCATATTTCCCAAAGCTCTGGACTGAGCTACTGTAATTTTCTACTTGGTATGAGAGTCATATCTTATTTTGTCCCAAGCGATACTCATTCTTGAGGTCTGTGAAATATGGTGCCCTCTGGGCCCAAAGATTGATCCAGCTAAAGGGAGCCTTGTAAAATCATCATCTTTGCCTTCTCCCTGAAGAGTTTGTGCTCGATCAGCTGCATTTATAGTTGTTCTTGGCACTCTGGATCAGTGTGTTGGGCTTGTGGGATGTCTTCCTGTTTTTCAGTCTTTGAATAGGCTCAACACCACAAAAATGCTCACTGCCCCAATGCTCTTTTTAACACCAGCAAGTCAATGAGAAAGGTCATGACCTCCAGCCCTGTGCTGGTCAGCCAGGAAAGTATAAAATAGCAGTGTTTTCTGTCACTAATTGGCCACAAATTCTCTGGAGTGTGTCTGACAACTTCAGAAACTGATATTTTTGTGGTGTGAGCCTGAACATTGTGGCTCCTAAAGTGATGGTTTAAGGATATTATCCTGAAACAAGCATAATAACACAGGATCCATTGTCTTACCATCTCTGCTGCTGGATTTTGTCGTGCTGTGTTTGTTCGTCTGTGTGCATGTGTGTGAACGCTGGTGTATGCGCTACGCATCCAACAGCGGACATTGCGAGGAACATGGGTGCCAGAACAGTCATTGCCATCGACGTGGGTAGCCAAGATGAAACCGACCTCTGTAACTATGGCGACTGCCTGTCTGGCTGGTGGTTGCTGTGGAAACGCATCAATCCCTGGGCAGAGAAAGTTAAGGTACAGTACGGGTTGGCAGCACAAGGCACTGGTAACTATTGGTGACTCAGCATCTTGAAATATGGAGTAGTACATTTGAGTTTGTAATCGATATGTAGCAGTGCTGAGTTTGCAGACTGAGGAGTATTTTTGTAGTGTTAGTGGGGAGTTCTGGTAGCATTCTTACATCTCCCTCTTCCACAGGTCCCTGACATGGCAGAGATCCAGTCTCGGTTGGCCTACGTGTCTTGTGTGCGGCAGTTAGAGGTGGTGAAGAAGAGTGCCTACTGCGAGTACATCAGACCGCCCATCGATCGCTTCAAGACCATGGACTTCGGCAAGTTTGATGAGATCTATGTAAGTTACTTTATAAGTACTACCTGTTTTGTTTTTGTTTGGGGATATCTAGCGTTTGCAAACATTACAAGTTATTGTTATACTTTGATTTATTTACTGCAGAAAATAAGAGCACAGTCAATATTGCCACTTTATGACAAAGCTTTGATAAATACTCGAGTCTGATTGGTCAGTTACAGCATTTTACAGTCTGTTAGTTTTACATATCAGACCGCTGCCATGAATAACCAGCCTTTACTCTGGACGCAGTTATGATCTTCGATCTTAGCGAAAGAAATAAAAACATTTTTTAATTCAATAAATCTATTAAATATTTTAAATTCAATATTGTGTCAAATTATTCATTTCTCTTGTAATTAGCTGTGTAATAAGTGGGATAATGTACAGTGAGCTGTTTATTATTGCAAAATGAACTCCTTTGGGGTCCTGTATCGCCTTGTCGGGGTTTATTCGCAATAATGACCCTCTTGCTGTACATTATACCTTAAGAATCATATTATTTGTATTGATGATGGTTAGTGTTAGCCTTATTGCTTTATTGTGCAAAGAGGATGTTGCTACTCTGGCATCACTCCATGAGCATATGTTTTGAAGTCCATGGCAGTGTGCAGACTACATATAACTGAAGTATGATATAAAAAGACACAGCCCCCTGATACGTGTCAGTGAGACCGCTGCATTGGCGCAGCACAATTGCTGATGCAGTGGGATCCAGCAAATAAAGGCAGGATCGTCCAGCAAAAAACTTTTACTTTAAAGCAGCGTGACTTCATCACACAAAGTATTGCGTTAGCCAATCACATTCAATATTTCCGTATTTAACATCACAATCATTGAGACACAGGATGAAATAATTATGGATAAATGATGAAACCTCTCTCATGAATCATCATAAACCACTGTGCAGTGCCCTCAAACTCATGGATCTGTCACTCAAACCTGGATCATATAGTTAAGTCTCACTGGTGCCCTTAAACAGGACCTTGTTGTTTCTTTTAAAGAGCCACAAGCAGGAATTACACATAAACTCCTTCAACTTTAGCTGCAAGCTCTAGCTGTGCTCCTGTTACATTCACAAAATCCACCGTAGCATCACATCTGAAAGACAGTTTTGAAGATGTCTGTCCTCTTGTAGTATAGATGATTTATACTGTAAATGTTAAAACACCACAAGCTGCACATTTTAACATGGATGTTATGTTACCAAATAAACTAAAACATACATTAAAATCTTTTCATTGTTTAAAAAAAAAAAAGTGCCTACTCGCTATAAAAAAGGTGCCTTGTTTCTTCCTGTTTGAATTTTTCAGGATGTGGGCTACCAGCATGGCAAGTTGCTGTTCACTGGCTGGGCCCGAGGTGACATAATCGAGAACATGCTGAGGGACCACCGCTCAGCTGACTACAACGACAGCAAGAGAACTGACGTGAGAACAGCACACACACTACAAATGATATATGACATGCTTGATGTTTATTTGCACATTTACGTGTTTACCATCAACGTGACGATCACTTCTTGTCTGGTAGTCCTGCTCGTGTGTGGGAGCCGACTTCACTGACCTTGCAGAGATTGTATCCAGAATAGAGCCAGTCCAAAGCTACGTAGCTGCAGAAGGTAAAAGATCATTTTGTTATCGTTATCTACAAATAATTTTTACACAGCTTGCACATATCATATTAAAGTCATTGTTGCAGTAGTCTCCTATAGATGTACAGTTCCCCTTGAAGATCATGTCTGATTTAATCAGTGTAATAAATAAGAAGTCGCAGCTTTGACCTGTCTGTTTTATTGAAATACAGTAGGAGATGTCCCCGATGTTTTATGGGTTCTATCTAAACCCGGTGGGTCAGTCACACAATAAATTATCTCTGTAATATCTCCTCTATATCTTTTCATTCAGCGGAGGAGTCAGACTGTCTGACAGAGTACGAGGAAGATGGGATGGACACTGTGAGAGAGGAGGAGGGGGAGGAAGAGGAGGAAGAGGCAGAGGACCCTGAGGATCACTCTCCTGGAGAGTGGGGCCAGAACGGAGTCTTTCAGACTGTAAGCACACGTAATAACAGAAAACATGACGTTACCAATCCATGTCAAATACCGTGTCTTCTTCAATGTCATTATGAAATTTAGTTCATGTTTGTCCTATCATTTATACTTATTCAGTCATAGTGGGACATGTTTTTAGTGCCACAGCGATCCCCGGCCTTTCTTTGCATATAGATTATTCCAATGAGTACCATCCAGAGATGTTTACAGATTTTAAAGCTGTGGTTGATATCTTTTACAAAAATAACTTGTTGTCCTATTTGCTGAAACTTTCACCACATTCACACAGAAGTGCCTCGTAGTGCTGGTAGTGAAGGAACACAACCAATCAGAGTAGAGTAGTCTCTAACATCTCCTCCTAACTGAACGCAATGTGAGTGGACAAGTGACGTCAGATTATTTCGGTGTTCAAAATGATGTCCTAACCTGCT
Organism: Chaetodon striatus; assembly: GCA_029783705.1. Lineage (NCBI taxonomy): Eukaryota > Metazoa > Chordata > Actinopteri > Chaetodontiformes > Chaetodontidae > Chaetodon > Chaetodon striatus. The sequence goes on along the minus strand of JAPZEB010000020.1, from coordinate 20,737,357 downwards.
CCATTTATCAGCAAACAGGCTAAGCAACATGTTGCTTGTTTGAAAAACCACTCACCCTGGTTCTGTGTAATGAAGCTTCATGCCCCTTAAACCTTTTTCAGATCAACAACACGCTGTTGATTAGGCTCGTTTAGAGTTTGATAGGCTCCCTGAATGTTTTTGTTGCTTGTAGTATATCTGGACTCTTTTTCACGCTCCATCCGACAGAGGTCTCACTCAAATATAAAGATTCTGTTTCTACATTGCCCACTTCTTGCCTCACATGTTTTAAGAAATATATTTAAGCGTACTGTTTAGCTGTAAAGAGAGAAAGTGTACTCCAGGTGGGCGGTACTTCCCTTAAGCTTGACTGTTTTCAACATGGCTGCCAGGTCACAAACTTTCTCATTTTACTGCTTAACCAAGTCAGTAGGGCAAACGATTTTCTGTTGCTACTGCGCGGATATAGTGACAGTTTAAGCAAATGTGACAAAAATTTACTTTTATAAAAGTTACCAGCAACAGATTTACATTGGGGAAAAGGAGAGCACCGGTATTGGGCATGTAAAAAAAATTGGCATGTGCAGATATCCTGAGTTTAGCTATTGAAATTGGCAGAGAAGTTGGATAATATTTGACAACAAATGTGTTCATGTAGAATAAAAGTGGAATTTGAAATGGAAAAATAAGTGTAAAAGGTTTTTTTGTCCTTTTTATTCTCAGAGTTTTACCACTAGCAGGGCTACAAATGTAAAATTAGTTCTGATGGTGGTATCTGAGGAAAAGTGTTCATGATATTCAAAAGGTTTTATCCATGCTGAACTGATACCTGTTAATTATCTTGTGTGCAAAGATGACATTTCGACACATTTCAGCCGTACTGACAGGGTGACAACTCTCCTCTCTCTCCGCAGGATGAGGAGAAATCTGTGAGGCAGCGCAGGAAATTCACCAGTGACTCCAACACGTCTGAAGTCTCTGATTGCTGACAGAGGGCCATGGAGGAGTAGAGGGAGACAAACAAGACCAAGGGCCAAAATACGGCTCCATAAACTGTCAAAGCTAGAGACTTGAACGCCACACTCAGCTCCTGCAACTACTGAAACTCTGAAATACTGTTTTTGTTTTTTTCTGCAGGAAATCACCATTCATGCTCTAAATTATTGAACCTTTTTGCATCAAGTGGCTTCCCCCTCACTCACGTTCCGACCCCACAGTCAAAAATAAGAGCGTACGGTCTCAAATGAGAACAAGCTTTTTAAGATCTACCCCACCCAGCGGGCTCTCTCATCACTTTCACACCAAACTGACCCATTGCCAGAATCCCTGCCTGCCAACTCCCAAACCTGCCAAAACCGGGACTCCCCCAGTAACCAACACAACAAAACAGGGACGCTTGAAACTTTCAGTTCAATCTCCTGTCTCTCAGTTTGGCCAGAAGGACCTCCCGTCTGTGTCTCTGAATCTTCATGTGTGTCTCTAATGTCGATACATCTTCATTGCACTCCATTAACGTACTACATGGTTGTTCGGATGAGTGTGTATATGTTGACTGTTTGCCGTGATTTGTTGAACAGTAGCAGGACACTGAAGAAAAGTGAGAAATAAATACAATAGAGCTGTAGTTAGGAGTTAAAAGTTTAGCTTCAGATGTCAAGAGGGGGGTCGGGAAGGGGAAGCTGTAGGAGAAATAGTAGACACCAAAGTAAACTTTAGGTTGAATGAACAGAGTTGGACCAGCGTTAGGAAGCAGAGCGAGGATGGGTTAAAATCACGAGACACTATAAGAGAAAGACGCGTTAATGAGTGTGGATGGTAGAAAAATTATGTAAAGAGATAAAAGTGCATGGATGGAAGAAAAGAAATGGACCAGTGAGTAAACTTTTAATTTATTTTATTTAAAAATCACCTCGAATAGAGCAGAGGAAGCTTGATGCGCTGTAGTTACACCGAACAGATGATGTGTGATGAAAATGAGATGAGTGAATGAGCTGATTTTACTGAGTGGATGACATTGTGTCTGTGTGCTTGAAATTTAGTGTTTTGTTTGAAATGATGCCAGAAAAAGACGTTGCCTTTTCAACCAGTGTTTGATCCACTCACAGTGACGGTGGAGAGGAGAGCGATCGTTTTACTGACACTACACAACAAACCAGTGTGTGCCCACCTCTGCTTGCACAAGGCCACACATACAGTACTCAAGGTTCCTGCGTGTAGCAGACAATAAGTCGTGTGTATGACAGAGTATCTGAGACTGTACAGTAATGAAAATCTTTAAAACCTCGCCAACAATTTTTTGTCGGATAATATGCAGAAACCGTGAGTACTCAACTTCAAATGGGCAGAAATTCACCTCATGTAACTATTAACACATAATTAACATGGACCTCTTGTAGATTGTAACGAGATTATATTATAAAATACACAATGTTGATATTCATATATGTATATGAGGTGGAAATTTGTAAGTTGACGCTTTGCTGCGGAACAAGGGAACCTTCACATAAAAATGGTTTCTTCTTTTAAAATTCATTTTGTTTTATTTATATGTGTTAACTACTGGCTTTTTAAAAAGTATTTTCTTTTTTTTAATTTGGGGTTGGGGGTGTCTTATTTTAATTAACTCGGCTTTAGCTGTTTTGCACTGAAATATTTGAAGTATTCCTTGCTCAGAAAATGTTTGGTTTAACAATAGCCAACCTTGAGATGCCAAGGGAATCTAAAGAATAAAAAAAAACTGAGATGATAATTTAATATGCATATTGAAAAATAAATATAATATGCAGTATGTCATGTGGCATTTGAGTTTGTTTGTTTTCTTATACCTTTTAATGCATGTTATGTCACAAAGCTGACAGCTGGAAACCTGCACAACAACCCTAAAAATACTTTTGACAATGAGCCTATCACTTTATCTGTCTTTAAACACATGCGCCAGGAGCTTGTTTACACCAGCAGTTGGTTCTCAACACCTAAATCAATATCTTAGGCACGTTAAGCTTTACCAGGCACAGAAACCCTACGTTGGCTCATTTGATTTTGAAAACTGAAGGCTTGGCTGAAATCCTCTTACTGTGAAACCACAAATTTTTAAGTTTTAGACAAAAGAAAAACATCAAGTTTGTAGTCGTGATATCTCCTCTATTATTCTATTTTGGATCGTGGGTACATAGTAACCCTAGAAGTGTGAAACTCTCTCAAGCTGCTTCAACTTAATCTTGCCCTGCTGTTTTATGGTGTGACAACATTGTGGTCAAGGCCTGGTTAGGTACAAAAAGCATTTGACGAGGGAAAGATCATGATTTGGGATAATGATCAGTTGATACTAGAGCATGAGATCTCGTGGGAGTTTTCAGGAATTGGGGGGTTACATCTAGCCAGGACCTCTTTTATGGATGGTGATATTGTTTCCTGCTTTGAAACAACCACATTTTGGTATCTGATACCCAAACTGATTTTTTTTAAAGGACAAGGTAGGTCAGAGGTAAGGGGATGGGGAACGCGGAGTGAATTGTAACATGGACTTTTTATGTGGCTACACAGGGTCGTTCCTTTTGTGCTTCTGGCCAGTTGACCACAATACCGCCAAACAGCAACCTGCGAAATTCCACAGAGATTGGACATCTTTCAGCGGAGTTCAATAACAAAGAGTGTTTTCAGCCGACAAAGGTACATTTCTTTGTCATAGTTGTAAGTCATTGAATGCAACCATATATCGTCTCAGCAACTCTCCTGTTGCCTAAAACATAGCACCATTTTGTAGTATGTAACACCCTATAGTATGTAGATAGAACTGTATTGAATTCTTTGCGTTAAACAGACTTTTCGAGCAAGTGTTACAACTAGCCATCTGCCTGTTACAATTAACCCCACCCATGGGGTATGTTGTAACATTTCACTTCTGCCACTTGCAATTGTAGAAGAAAGAACAGTTATAGAAAAAACGATAACTGTTTATTTGTAGCAGAGATGTGCATGTTGTTCGAATAAAACAAACAAATAAACAAAATAATAATCTCCACAGTTTTAATCACATTCAGCCCAGACTGAAATGTGTTAGGTTGTGCCCCGCTCCCCTCTCAAGGATACTTGTGCAAGTGAGGTTCTCGCCACAAAGCCCTAACTCTATGTTTGTGTATTAGTACATATTTATGTTACGTTTGTTGAGGGAGCCGCATTTTCTGTTTGGTTTCAAGTACTGCTACATAATAACAGAAAACAGATGTTTAGCAAAAAACAAAAAAATACAAAAAAACACCCTGATAAATCAATTTAAGAGGAATTTAATAGAACTCACTTTTTTTTCTGTTAAACAAACCACTCCATGCAGTGGTGGGTTAAGCTAAATGCTAAGACGCTAACGTCAACATGCTAACATGCTAAACTCGCGATAACTGCATTTGCGATTGGAAGAACAAAAGATGAGAGCAGCGTGGTGTAGAGCGCGTAACTGACCTCTGTAGGTCGTGATGGATAACACACGATAACCTTCATCCATGACGTTTTTTAGTTATGCTTCTGTGTGCTCATTTGTTAAACTAAATGAAATGAAAGCAGCCCAGCTCAGTACACGAAGGCTAACGCTAATGTTACACCATGACTTGAGCAACGCTGCCGGAAGCGAGTAGGAAAACGCCAGATGAGCTAACCTGGGTTTCAGATAAGGCCTGAACCAATTACAGTTATTACAGAGCCTCTAATGTGAGAGTTCCTGTAGATTATGTATGTGTGTTGATAAACTGCTCAGTCTACAGATAAAGGCAGGACCTGACTGAGCTCACTGCTACTTTACTGTCATTATCAGTGTTTATTACTTACTACTTCCACTGTCTGACATGGAGTTTTAACTGTACTCTGATAGAAATGTTTCCACAATTATACTGTAAATCAAGATCACTGAGGAGTATTAGAGCACACCAGGTCAGAATACATTTTTACATCAGCCAGTATCTTAAAAACTCAACTACAGATATACTATTTATAATTTTAAGATTTAAATGTTATACATTAATAATTAATGTAACCTCAAGTGTAGGCAGTCACAGTTTATGCTGTTGGGATTTGGAAATCTAATAATATCTAAACTAAACATGTAAGCTGATGAATTTAGTTTCTGTTTTGACTAACATGCTATTTGACAGATGATTGTTCACCTGGAATTTTGAACACTGTACTTGACTTACTGTACTTAAATATTTAGTTGGTTGTTGAAGATGCCGAGTGTCCACAGGCCCTTAAAAAATTCAGTGTTACAATAATAAGGCCTTAAAAGTCATTAAATAGTCTTAAATTTGTATTGATGAGATCTTAACTTCTATAAACATTTTATCTAATTTAATTTATCAGTTTTTAATTACTTGTAGGGAAAATGTATGAAGCCTTTTTTTTAAAAATAAAAGTCCACAGTTCTAATGTTACAAATTAAGT